>PVKZ01002079.1:0-268837 GCA_004027375.1 Macroglossus sobrinus
ACTACTGGCTGACAACTTCATTTCAGCCTGGGGTTAGTTTAAGCACAGAAACCAGCTAAAACATGACAACTCTTTTTTGGATGGCTAAATCACTCCTTCAGGTCTTATCTTAGTAATTGAAATGCAATGCCAGATTATAAAGCATTAGTTGTTTTTGTTTTTTGTTTTGTTTTGTTTTGTTTTTTGTCTTAGCTTTTTCTCATAATAGAGACAGGGAGAAAGTTATAAGGTACCATTTGACTTAACTGCCACTTCCTTTATCATTTTCAAGACTATTTGGGGAAATATAAACCTTCGCAATTGCTCTAAATTTCTTACTTTCTCTTTTTTTTACTTCAAAAATTTAAATTTAATTTTTAAATAAGGAATGAACCCTCACATATAGTGATCTTCTTTCTAAAACTATAGTCACTGGATGGGTCCTCTCTGCTGTAGGGCAATTTCAGTTAGAATTTATCTGCTATAAGTAAAATAAAATTTGCCTAAGGTGAATAAAGCAATAATGAAATCCTTTTATTACACAATGAAAGGAAGTCCACAATAATAGACTGGTTTAGCAGTTAAACAATTGGAACCTTGATTCTTCCCGATTTCTGTTCTACCATTACCAGGTGATGAGGATGGTTTTTCTTGGCATAGGATGGCTGCTCTATTACCAACCATCATATTTTAATAGAATTCATATTTTAATAAGTAGAAAGTAGATGATGTCATGAAGTACTTTTATCTTATGCCATTCTTTCTTTTATCTATAAGTTGATTCTTGATAAAAAGCACTCCTGTAAGACTCCTGTTTTAGCTAATGTGGGGATCCATGACTGTTGGCAAAGGAGAATGAGATTGCTATCATTGGCACAGACCAATAAAACTTATTCCCTAGTGATAAACACATTGTTATTCAAACACACTATGATGTCTTTTAGCATGGAAAGATAAAGATATGGCTATTGGATGGCCTACAACAAGAACTACCTTAACAAGGATCCTTCCTCCATGTTGTGTGAGCTGAGGACACCTTTGGTGACCATTTATCTTACAGTAGGACTTGGGACAAATTTTGTAAAATCTTATGGTAAGAATTAATGAATGACTTTTCTGGCTAAAGGAGAAACTTATAAAGCTAAGAGTTTGTAAGAGAAGAGAAGGTAATTGTCCTCCATATTCCAATTATTCAAAAGAAAAATGAGCTAGGGCCTAGGAAATTTTCTGGAACAAAATACAGATTTCTCTTTCAGTGAAGGGATCCAACTCCCCATTACTTTTTACTTTTATACTTTGTTAAAGGATGCTCAGACTCCAAGAACACCAGGATTGGGGGGCGAATATTTTTTATAGGAGCTTTATGAGAATGACAGCTTCCCAACACCTGAAGACAATGAGTTGCAATCTTGTGAGGAAGAGGAGGTCATCAATCCCAAATGAAACTTTTGTTGAGTCAATAAATAACTAGAAACTGTCCAACATAAATAAGATAACCAATGTGAAAACACTATGTGAAAAAGGGAGAAAGAAAATTAAAGTGGTTAGTGCTTAATGTATGCCAAATAAAGAATTAGGTTTTCACTTACATGATCCATTTTATCTCATGTAATCTTTTTAACACATACCTATTAATAAGGTAGGTGCTCATTCATTTGTTAAATAACTGGTGATTACTGTGTGCTAATTCAGAGGCAGTCCCTATATACATTTAATGGATGAGCAAATGTAGGCTAAAGAAACTTAACTTACTCAAGTAACTTAACCCTAAGGCACTTGGAATAGTTTTTCTTAATCAGTAGATAGTCTACTGATTGCAGCTCAGTAGAACTGTTAACAATTGTAATATAAATAAATTTCTGCTACTAGTCACCCAGAAGCATGCTACAAAGTTATTCAAATTATAAGGTCTCCTATATATCTTTGATCTGAAAATTATATTTTAAAAAAATCTTTGTTTATCCTAGGTGTTATGGTAGCTACACCATATCACTTGCCATTCACAGTCACTCTGGTCTCTAATCACATTCTACCTACTCTAAGTCTACTCTTCTCTGTGAGGTGCTCCCAAAGGCATAGGTGTATTTCAAAATGTGTAATATGGCATATCTCTGTATTCAAATTACACCAAACATACCCTTTAAACTCATTTTAAAAAATATGTATCTGCGGGTTTAACTTTTCTGAATGAGAACAGACTCTCTTTAAGGTGTTGCTTAAGACTTATCAAAATTAAATACACCAAGATATTTCCCAACAAATATGGGGAAATCATGATAAAAGAAATACAGATTTTATTTGCCCCAATAATATCACTAAGGAAATATGAAGTCAGTGTTCCAAATCACTGGGAATGCTTATTAGCAATACAGAATTCTTTCCTCGAGTAAGACTTAAGAGAAGCCACAAAAAGATTGAGAATCTGTCCTTTTCTCAGTTTCAAGAGTATTAAGTTAAAACTCTTTCTGGCTTCCTAACTGCATGATGCTTTTACATACGAGAACTAATTCTGAGATGAAATCTCATGCAATTTCTTAGGGTCCTCAGGCATTTTAGTTAATCCAGATTAAAGTAAATCAATCAAAATATGAAAGAATTAAAAGAATGTACTTTTATTCTAACTCAAATTTCTTTCCCAATAAAATGTATTTGACATAGAATCTGCTAGCAGCTCTAAAACTTACAATATTCTGACAAAATGAGGATGATGCAGGAGAAAGATCGTGGAACCCTGCCAAAAACTGAAATAACTTACTTCTCAGCTAGATTTCATTCTAATTATTTTCATTACACTGACTCACAAATTTTAGGACTCAAGAAAATGAAGAGAAAAGTGAAGGCTGCTTCTTCAAACTTCTATAAAGCTTTGTAGGTCTCTGTATTACTATTTTTTAACAGAAACATTGAAGTTATAATTTCTAAACAAAAATGGACTGTGGACAAGAACTTTTTAAAATTTCTTCTTTTTTCCTTGTGATATATTTATAATTTGCATTGTGGAAACACACATTTATAAAGAATCTCTGAAATAACTTGCTTAATTGTGAGAGTTAACTAGCTTAATAATAAATAAATAGTTTAATAGTAAATAGATACAGGTATAGTAACACAAAGGGAATGTTAACTTAAAATGTCTTTATTAACAGACAAAATACACAGCATTTTCAGTAGGAAAATATTAATGTATGTTGTTTAAGATAATTGTATCTTGTGGTAGTGTCCTATCTACATTTTGTAAATGCTATAAAATGCTTGTTTATCCTGTCTGCATTTCAAACAATGATTAACAGTGACTATGCCAGATTCATATTATACTTTACACACACCAATATAAAAGTACTCTTGAAAACAAATTATTTTATTTTTCAGCATTATTGTGGTATAACTGGCAAATAAAATTATAAGATGTTTCAAACACACAATGTGATGATTTAATAAAAAATATTTATTATAAATGAAAGCCATATATGAGTAGAAAAGTGAGTTTTCTATTTGTTATATTCTATTCCTACCTGAATCATTTTCCCTTTTATTTGGGATTAAAGATAATTTTCATATATTTTAAGCGAAATTTTGCTTAAAAATAATAAAGGATAGCATCTACATCAAAATATCTATACTAGACAAAGTATTTATGTCAATGTGTATATGATGGCAGGATACTTTAAAGTATCAGCTGAGCTTTTTGTCTCAATTTTTTTTTTTCTTTTGTAAGACCTTGGCCTTTTCTCCATTGTGAGATATTGCATAAAAAATTATTTGGGGATAATTACAGATGCACCTGGAGATCACTAAATCTAGTTACTCTTTAAAGGCAGGTTGGGAAGGAGCAGGTATTTTAGCAGCCGCTATTCCTGATAACATTTCAAGATTGAAATCTATTGATGGGAAATGCTGAAGTACGTAGACACACTAAGACTCAGCTGTCAGCCTGAGGTGCTCCAGGAGCAGTTGTCAACCACAGAGGCCATACCCTATAAAAAGGAGGAAAAAGGGAAATGAAAATGATAGCTTTGCAGTTTTTACTAAGGTTCTTGACAAATGGTCTGTATTCCATGAGCCTCACTTTGGTGTGGGAGCAGAAAGATAATTTGATGAGAAAGGGAGAAGCAGACTTGAATCTTCAAAAAATAAAGGAGAAATTTGCATGCTAAAGTGATGGTAGGGCGACAAGCACAGAGCTGAAATATGTGGAAGCACTACTAGGCAGAGCAATGTTATGCCTCCCTTGAGGGTGATGTGCAGATGTAAATGTGCCTGACAACCAGGAATGCTACAGTTACCTATGCTAATTCTGGGCAAAAGCTCAGAGTTCACTGCCCCAGAGAAAATTCTGAATAAATATGGTTGGTTGTCTTTCATAAAGTGTAGCTGTGTGAAATAACCTGCAGAACTTAATAAAAATCGGGAGAACTAAAGGGGAACAACTTTATATCGTTCAATCTGTACTTGCAAATAGAGCAATTTTATTGAAAAAAAAAAGAATTCACGAATTACATTTGAAATGATGCAAATAAAATTAACCTGGGATTTTCTATAAATATCAGATTACCTGCCTTTTTTTCTATCATAGAGAAAAAATACGGCAGAAGAGCTAATAAATGGTCAAAGAATTTGACAGCTTAGAACCAGCTCATGTTAGGAGTTGTATTTGAAAAACACATTTTATGAAAAGTGTAAATATCGATAACTGATGTTACCAAAAAATGAGAGATAGAGAGAGATAGAAAGAGAGAGAGAGAGAGAGAAAACAAAGAAGTGTCAAAGAAAAACTGCACCAATGGGATTAAGCAGGCAAGGAGGACTTTTTCAAGATTATTTCAATTGCAGGCAAGACTGTTACAATCATGGAGAGAAACTAAACTTGACTTTGTTAAAATAAAAAGCAGGTGAGAACATTAAGAGAACGGCTTAATTTTTTTTCCCAGCACAAAATAAAGCCTTATTTTATATTGTTCGTTAATTTCCATGCTATAAATTCTTCCAATACATCTGATTTCAAGCTATCAATTTGATGACCTTAAAACGTGGATTTGGGAAGAAATGCTCACAATCAGGTCTTCAGAGGTAGAACAAGCATAACAAATTGCCTTTTAGTCATATATATTGGCAAAAAACAAGAAGTACAGAGATCTAGAAACAATAACAACATATGCTAAGGATCCCAATAGATGAGACTTTAGTACACAAAGAGAAGTTTAGGATATGAATAGCTTAAGAATTGTAACATAGACTTATTGACTTATAACACCTTACAAATTGAAGGTGACTTAATTCTCATTACTGAATTCAGATAAAGAAACCAAGGGTCTCAGCTTACATAATTAGCAAGTTGCCAAGCTGGGAAGAGACCAGAAGACTATTTGCTTCCCATACCCAATCTCTCCATGAGCTCAACTGTGAACAACAATCATAAAAATATTTTTTCTCAAACCCCATATCCTGAAAACTATCCTTTATTGTCTTACCTGAAATTCCACAATTCTCACAGGTTGATACCTCCTGTAAGGGTAAAAACTTGACCCAGGATGCTGGAAAAATATGAAAATTTGTCTGTGAGGGGCCTTGTTACTCAATTACCCTTTCTTGCACATTAGTGGGAGATATTCTTACATGATTCAATGGGACAATGGAGGAGTAATTTTTTAATTTGGAAGGAAAAAGGTACAGAATATTTCAACAGTTTTATGCTCTATTGTGATAGGTGGGAAAGCAAATAGAAGTCTAGCGCAGGAAAAGAGGCAAAAATAAAGTTTCCTAGAAACAATAATCGTCAGACTTATTCATCTTTGTATTCCTCGGGTTTAGCACATGGCTGAACTCACAGCAGGACCTGGATACTAATTTGAAGAAAGGAGAGAGAATTGGATAAAAAAAAAAAATGAATGAAGGGAAGGATGCAAAGACTAAAAGACAAAAAGGAAGGAGAAACTTCAGGACAAATTGAAGGGCACCTGGTGGGCTGCACTCTAAAAAATGTAAATAGTGTCCGAAAAAGGAATAAAAAGGTTGTCACAGCCGGGAAATGTGGCTTTACTTTTTATTTACCTAAGTGCTAACTTCTACAGTCCCCTTAAATTAAGTGAATTTTATTTGTAACATTCACCTTGCTAATCTTGTGCAAGGTTACACCTATAGAACATATGTATTAATTATTGCACAGAATAAAGTGGGTTCTGATTCATATCTTTATATATTTCCATTTAACAATTAAATCAATAAAAATTCGTATGTTAAATTGCATACACATTGTTTTTTTATCTTTGAAAAATAAGAGATTGTTAAATTCAAAGCAATTGCAATAAGAAGTAAAATGAAAGTGCTAGAAAATACACCCTTTTCATTCAATTAAGTAAATGAACTCTCCACCTGAAGATGATACTCTTATTGGTGTAACTGTCATAGATTGTTACTTTTTGGATGCAACCACTAATAAAAGATTATTCTGGTTTTTAATAAAGTACTATTCCATGAAGGTTAATATAATATCCCAAAACAGTTATGTTGTAGTGTGGCCATTTTTCTAATTTTCATGATTTTCTTTGTCCAAACGATAATTCTCTCTGAAATAGTCTTAAGTAACAATGTAGACATAAAATTGTTAGTGAATTTTTAATTGTCATAGTTTAAAAAAAAAATTTAGCAGTTTTTAAGAGTTTAATATTTCTCCATTAATAAGGATTCCTTGACAAAGAAAGGAATAAAAGGACATAAGGCTGCCCCAATTTTATGTGCAACTAATGCTATTAAGTTTTCCAAGACCTTAGTAAACAAACTATGCTCTGCTACATCTGTAACCATCAGGATCAGCTGCTCATCAAGTGGCAGAAACTTATTTACAGAAGCAAAAGCTGATTTCGATTGTTCAGGTATAAATGTCATTTTTTCTTTAGTTTAAAATCTGTAAAAAGTCTTTTTCACATTTTTTTCCTTCTTTATCTCTATCTGTTCAGAAGAAAAATGATTATTGTCAGTAGGTGCTAAGTACTTCAGGAAAAATAAATCCCTTGACAGAGTGTGTGTCTGCTGGATAAGGGAAGATGATGAACTAAAGTCATTTTACAAAGTGAAGTTTCCAAAATGAACCAGAAAAAGACATCCAAGATCTATTGAATGAGCTGCTATGAAGATAAGGCCACAGTCCTGTGCTTTAAAAGAATGAGACCTGATAGAAAGAAGCAAGCAGTTGGCAACAGGACTTAACAAATTCAATCAACTCCACTTTAGGAATCCTGAATGCACTGAAAAGACACTTAAATTGATTTATTATATTAAAATTTAATAAAATGTCTAAGGTTTTTGCTGCTTACAGGGAGATAGTATGTGTGAACATTCAAGTACATCAGAGGTGATGATCAGTATGGTATCATCCGGAAGGATACTAGTGATGGTATTAATTCAGGGGCCTCCAGGCTCTAACCCTTTAGTTACTAGATCAGGGAGACTTGGGAACCCCCTTAGTTGAAAAGGCTAGTAAATATCTACCAATTTCAGTGTTTTATTATCAGTACCTTCTAATTGAATATAAGCCCCACACCAAATTTAATTTGTGCCTCTTTGTTTCTTCTAATAAATAATGAACACCACCCCCTTCTCCACACACACCCCGCTTCATCTTAAGTCATGAAAAATTTTGCTCAGCATTTTTCTCCCCTTATCTTCTTAATATGTAAATAAATTTAATGGGGGGGGGGGAGTAGTATTTAGGGCCAGAGAAGAGAACCAAAATGTGAATACTCATGTCATAATTCTGGTTACATACAAACTTTTAATGTGACTATTTTAATTGAGTGAGATAGTTACAATTGAAAGAGTCTTACATGTCATAGGTGTTAACATGGATTTATGAAGAAATGAATAGGAAATAGTTCTGTCTGGGAAGAGTTCTTCATTCCTATCTCTGCCCTTCCCAAGTCATTGGTGCTACATTACACTGTGTAGTCAGAGATGGGTATGGCCAAATATCAGAGTTGACAAATCAAATTACTTTAGACTTGCAGAGTTCATCACACACATTCTAGTAATGACACTATGCTTTTTTTTTTCTTTTTTAACTAAGTCCTTTAGGATGGTAGAGTCAGTGCAAAGCTAGAGGGGGAATAAAAGAGTGTCATTAAATTCATTCAGTAAACACTTTTTAGTACCTATATGCTGACGCTAAATCACTCAAAATCCTTTTGAGAAGTTGGTAAGAATGCATCAAGTACTGGCCAGCCATTAGAGATGCTAGATAAGCAAAGAGAGTTACAACATAGTAATGATAAATACTATGATAAGAAAAAAAGTTTAGGGTGTTAGCTATAAGAACAACTCAAGATAACAACTCATGAAAGGGCAGGTTTTGCAGGTACTGATGCTGAACTGGGTTACAGTGAGCTTCTCAAAGGGAAGGGGAAAGGGTGTTCCAGGCAATGGCTGTTTCACATAGTTACCAAGGAAACGGGCTGTAAAGTTACAAAGGAATAAGAAGAATCAGAGTCTGAATTCCCTAGATAACTATTGAGTCTGGGCAGATGACTTTTCTTCTAAGCATCTATTTACTCATAGACAGTCTTAGAGAGAATCAGAGAGGAAAAAGAGCACTTAGCAGCATGTAAGTACTTAATACATTGTATTTTATCTGCAAAACCTGGGTGATGTGTTCAGGGGACTGCAATTATTTCTATGTATCTGGAATGAAAAGTTTCAAGTGAAGTAATGATAATCAAGTCAGAAAAGAGAGTTGCGGGTAAAAAATTTCTGGTAGGAATTACCAGTTGTTTCAGGCTGTGATTTCTGGAAGCAGATGCTGAGATAGAGTTTGGGGTGCAAGGTGTTCATAAAAAATCAAAACCTACTGTAGAAAGAATGAAGTGGGAAAGGGGAGAGAAAGAAGTCAAGCTGTGAGGCAAGCCCAACAAAGTCCTGGCCACTCCACCAGGGTGCTTTTGAATAAGCATTGCCTCTCCAAGTTGTATCCTGTGGGCTGAAATGGCCAGGTCTTTATCTTCTGCCTGTACTAGTTAGCTGCCCCAGAAAGGCAGCTCTCAGCTAATGAGATGAGCAAGCTCCCTGCAATTGGGCATCAAGTCCTTGCAATCTGGCAGGTACAACACTGAATCTATTGAAATAGCATTCCCTAAAAGCATGGCCTCCTCCCGCTCTGGGTAAATGAAAGATGGCCCTTATCATCCCACTTGCATTTGGGCCAGTCATCTGATTTTTTGCAGACAATGAATATATCAGGTATGAGTCTTTTGTTTCTCTCCTCCTATATACTGTTCACCAAGGAGATTGCATGTTCCAGATGGTAGAGCTGCAAGACAGGAGCTTCTACCTGCAGGCATGGCAGAGTAGCTATACAGACAATTTAGAAGAGTTTAACTTTCAGGTATAATATAATGAGAAATTGTTACAGGCTCATAAGGAAACTGGTGACATAACCAGATTTGCCTTAAGAAAGATCAATTTGGCTACAATACAATATTGTAAAACTTGAAAATGAACGAGGCTGAAGGCAGACAACTTAGCTTCTGAGTGAGACAAATGACAAGGGAAAGGATTTAGAGTTAAGGGAAGATATTAAAGCTACAGTTAAAGGTGATGTATGCTATTTGATGCCAGAACGGGTGGGGTGTGGTACAAGGCTGTTGTTATTTATTGTATTTCCATCAGAGTGGCTCTAATAAGATGACAAAGCAGCTAATATTTACTAAATGCATTGTGTATGAACCACTCTGCTAATCACTTTGTATGAATTGCCCCCACCTTCTCAACAGTTGCTAGGCATTCCTACTACTTTGCTGGGAGAATCCCAGCTTTATTTAGGACCTAATTTTTCATATCTCTATCAAGCTTTCTTATCCCCAGGGGTAAATGTTCATTGTTCTATGTCAATATTATAATTCTATTTCCCTTATCAGTGATTTGTTAGATATGGTCATATGACTGAAGAACAAGCAAAGAGAAAAGTCTAGTGAGAGGCTTCTGTGATCATTTTCCTCATAATTAAAAAAAAAAAGGAAAATAAAATGAGGACTTGCTTGTTCCTGCCTTTGGGCACTGCCATGCAAGGCTCTGATGCTAGGAGCTTCTATGTATTTGGAGGACTCAAAGGGCAAAAGTCAGAGACAGTGACAAAGGTCCCTCACATCATGGAGCCACTGAGTTAATCAACTCTGACATAGCCTATACTGGGACTTCTTGTTATGTGAGACAGCACATTAAGCAATGAGAAAAATCAGTCCTTTTCAGTTTATTGTTACTTGCAGCTAAAGACTTCTGATATAAGTATCTAATGCTATTATCTGTCTGAAGGAGATAAGAGAAAGAGTAAGGGAATAATAGCTCAAACTCCTCAAATCTATCAGCAAGAGTGTTAGATTTGGTAGGTATTTTGAAGAAAGGACCAAAATTTTAAATGGCAGAGTTTGGAAAAAGAATTTGCTTTAAAAATTTTTTTCCTGAGACCTGAGCTCAGGCTTTCACAATCTCAAGTTTTGTTATAATTTGTAAGATATCTTTTGTTTCATGAGATTTTAAATTCCCAGCTGCATTTCTCACTGTCTGTTATTTTTCACTGTCTCCACTCACCACATTAGAGGAAGAATGTCAGCTCTGAATGGTTGCTAGTGACTGTTAAAGAACTGACTATAGAAATTCAACTTTTCATTAGTGACTTTTGTACATTTTTGTGACATGTAACAGGGTCCTATGCTCTGCAGATCAAAGGACTGGGAATGGCCGCTTCTTTGGCAGCAGACTTTTCAAGAAATGGATTCTTTGGAAGACCCAGCAACTAAATTCTCAGATTCTGTCTTTTGTTTCCACACTCTTGTTAGTGGCTCAGTGGGATAAAATTGTTTATATGTTTTCTTCTTTCAATTAAAAAAAAAACATCAAATGGCATAGTTTTTAGAAAATGCATTCTTTTTAATTTTGTAGTAGTTGTCTAGTAAAAGCAAGATATTTCTGAAGAGTAAACAGAACTAGAGATATCATGTATTCCAAACCAAAATAGAAATAAGAGAATGTTAACCAAATTTTAACTTCTACCAAACTTATTTTGTTGAGTATTTTTTTAAGTTCTACATTAAGTATTAAAACACAGAGAAAAATGATATCAATACATTCTCTTACTTCCTAGGAAATAAGTGTTTTGAGGAAAGTCTTTGAGAAAGGTGAAAAGAGATGGGATCAAACTCCAAGTAAAGGAATTGGCAATTAACATATTTCATTTTGGGAAATATATGCACCCCAATATTCATTGTGACATTATTCATGGTGGGCAAAGCATGGAAGCAACTATAGTGTCCTTTGATAGATGACTGGAGAAAAAAGATGTGGTACATATATACAATGGAAGATTACTCAACTATAAGAAAAGTTGAAATACTACCATTTGTGACAACATGGATGGATCTTGAAATTATGCTAAATGAATTAAGTCAGAAAAAGTCGAGGACCATATGATTTCTCACTCATACATGAGATATAAAACTGAAAGCAACAAATAAACATAATAAACACTCATAGACACAGACAACAGTTTAGAGGTTACTAGAAGGAAAGCTGTGGGGAGGTAGATAAGGGTGAAGAGAGTTAAATATATAGTGACAGAAGGATATGTGACTTTGAGTGGTGAACACACAATGCAATATACAGATGATGTATTATTGAATTGTATACTTGAAACCTATATGATTTTATTAACCAATGTCACCCTAATAATTTAATTTAAAAAATACTTCCTGAATCAATGATTTCACAGTTCTTGATGAAATAGTATTAACAACATACAAACAAGCACTAATTTCTTCTTTAAAAAAAACAAATCTCCCTGGACCTTCACCTGATTCATCTTCTTCTCACTGCCTCATTCCTCTCCTCCCAATTCATTGTAGATTTTCTTGACAAACTTAAGGTCACTTATATGATGGTGTAAATCCTCTCTAATCAGGTTTCCATCCTATCCCAGAGGAAAATCTCATCAAGGTCACAAAAAATTTTGTTCAGTGGACATTGCTCTTTTCTCATCTTAATGAGACCCTCCGTTGCTCTTGGCATTGTTCTTCACCTTTCTTCCTAAAACTCTCCCTTTTCTGAGTGTCTAGGATCCCATATACTTTTGATTGAGTGCCTCCATTGTGAGCTGCTTCATCATGGTCTCCTATGCTGTTTCCTTTTCCCCTAATGAACCATCAAATGTCCTGGGCTCTCTCATCAGTTCTAAAAATGCTTTCTCTCGAGGTGATATTTTTTTCAGCCTATGACTTTAATAGAATCTGTGTTCTACAACTTCCACATCTATATCTTAAGATCCAAACTTGCCCTAGAACTCCAGACTCATGTATCCAACAATCAGCTTGATATTTGTCCACAGGTGTTTTAATAAACGTTTTAAAACTAGCACAGCTAAGACAGAATTTAATTCTCCATAGGACCCAACCACCAAACTAGTTCCTATTTAGATTAATTTTTAATAAACAACTGTCCAATTCCTTAAGCCAAGCTCTTAAAGATGTTCCTTGATTCTCTGTACCCATCAGGTATCTGCAACTCCAAGTATGCATATGCAAATCATCAACATATCATATACAATTTGCCTTCAAAACATACTCTAAGTCTATCTTCTTCCTCATTTATAGTATGAAAACTATCATTGCACAGACTTTCACAGCATCTTAGCTAGCCTCTCAGTTTTTATTCTTCTCTCACCAAGATAGTTTTTTGGTTTGTTTTTACTTATTAAGTTAACTTCATTGAAGTATATTTGATTTGCATGCAATAAAAAGCAGCTATCTTAAGTTTACAATTTAATGAGTTTGATAAATGTACACCCACTTGCAATCATTATCCCATTCGAGTTATAGAATTTTTTCATCACCCCCAAATTTTCCTTGAAGTCTTTTGCATTTTACTCTCCCTAAACTCTGGCCCAGAAAACAACTGATATGTTCTCTGTTACTATAGATTATTTTACCTGTTCTCAAATTATATGTACCTGGTTCATGTAGTTATGGGCTCTTTTATGTCCTAGGTTCCTCAGCATAATGTTTTGAGATTTATCAATGTTATGTCTCTAAACAGTTTATTCATCTATATTAGAGATAATTTTCTTCTTCTCAAGATAAGATATAGAAAATTGTCAGATATTTCCAGGTAATGTACTCAATACTAGTGTAGTAGTAATTGGCCTGGAAGTCCTGCTTTTAAACTGATATTGCTCCTATCAGTTTTAATAAGTGACATGTGCACTTTTTAAAACTGGGAAATTATTAAGGAGTCATTTCCACTCTATGCCTCTATTTAATGTGAAATCAGATGAAAAGTACCCTCAAATACTTGTTATTTTTAAATTATACATTATTTATTTTATATTATGTTCTACCTGTTGACCTACTCTTTAAAAAGACTGTATGTTCTATTGTTGGTTGAATTGGTCTAAAATTTCAATTACGTCCTGCTGATATTTCATTCACCTTTTCTATGGTTAGTGATTTAAAGTAGAAATTTCAACTAAAATTATAAATTTGTCTAATTTTACTTACATATTTTTGTTGTTTTTTAATTGGCTCATATACTAGAGTCTCTGTTATCAGGTATGTGGAGATTTAAAATTATTACATTTTTACAATGAGTTGACACTTATATCTTTATGAATGCCCCTTCGCATCTTTGTTAATATTCCTAGTCCTGAAGACTTCTTTGGTATTATACTTTTCCATCCTTACTATTAAACTATCAATAACTTCATATTTAAAATACATTTCTTCTAGATGACATACAACTGTATTTAGCTTTTTAATCTAGTGTAATATTTTTTGGCTTTTATTTGGAAAGTTCAGAGAATTTATAATTAATCCAATTGTTTATATGATTGTTTTTAAGTGTACCATTTGTCTATTCATTTCTATTTGTTCCATATAATTTTTAAAATTTTTTTTCTTTCTTTTGACTATTTAAATATTTTAATTATTCAATATTTAATTACTGTGTTCTTATTAGCTATAACTTTTAAATTTCACAGAAGTTCTAGGGTTTGCAATATGCATTTTAACTTATAGTCTATCTTCAAGTAATATTAGAGCACTTCAGATATAATACAATAAATGGATAATAGAATACTACTATTATAACTTTTTCTTTGTTATTGTCAATCTACATATGTTGTAAACTCCATAAATATATTTTTATTGAAACAATAAAATATATTTCAAAGAAACTGAAAAACAAGGAATTCTAATATTTAGCCGTATAGCAACTATTCAGAATATTTTTTATTCCATGTCTCACTGTGAGTCAAGCTTCTCCTGTCTGCCACTCATATCTTGCCACTCAATGTGATAACTATATCTACCTTGCACTTGATTGCTAAGCACCACCATTTTGTCCTTGTTATTTTGAGAAACAATCGTACTAATTGCTATTAAGGTGCCCAGTTCTATAACAGCATAGTCTCATTTCCTTTTGATCTTCAGTAACTAGCAAAGGGACAACAATTGAGTTATGTTTAAGTCTTATTTGCTAAATTGTGAATATATCTGTATTATATACATGCCATGTTTAATATAAAATGATAAATCTGAGTTTCTAATCCTATTATTTTTAAATGCTAGTAGCTTGCCAATATCAAGATTCTGGTAGCAATGAATTGGTTATATTTAGATGGCAGGCCCTATTTTGCACTCATAGAACACTGTACTTGAATTTTACAGCACTTTCCACAAATGTAATGAACTAGATGTATATTGAGTTTCTTAGTAATTTTTACTCTGGTTGTGCAAGGACAGAGACTGTGTATGACCTATTTACCATGACATATCTTATGCCTGATACAATGCCTTGCACTAAGAAGGTATACAATAATATAGACGTCAATATATTAATCTTGCAGCTCTGAAAAACACAGCTATGAACAGAAAAATGTTTAAATATTAGAAAAATATTTTTAAAATAGAAAAATAAAATATTAAACAAGAAAGAATCTTAAATTAGCTTTAGGATTGACTATTGGTAAAAACAAAACGAGCAGTGATTCACATACAAGTAGCACTTAGACAAAAAATGAGTCAGCTTTCTCTGAAAAACAGCATGTAGATTTTGAGGCTAAAATATCCAGAGCTTAAGAACATTCTTTGTGAGAACTAACTGCAGTTACTAACCAGCTAATTAAATTTGAACATTCCCAATATTGAAATCCCTCAATGCTCTAAGTCAGAATTTATTTAACTGGATAGAAAAGATACAGATTCCAAGAAAATAAATGTGATAATGATAAACATAATACTCTCTGAAATAAATTCCAACTCTATTTACAATGGGGAAAAAAAGGCAAAGCCCTATGAAGGATTATTAGGGGACACATATTTAGTAAATGTAAACTTAAAAAGCTTATTAATGGACACACTGAATGACAAGAATGTTAACCTGTCAGAGGGTCAGAAAGTAGTAAGATTTATTACTTACATTAATACATTGAATATTATATATATATATATATATATACATATATATATAATTTCCAAAAATGCAAATGAAATTTTAAAAATGAATTTCAAAGACTGAGTGAGATTTTTGTTGTTAATCTTGAAAGTCAACTGAGCTCAGAACTGTTCTTTCCATCTCTACTTCATCTCTCAGTTGTGTCTCTCGTTCAGTTGACTCCCAGGGAAGCTGTAATACTGATTCTTACTCAGAACAAATTTGATGGAAGAAATTGGGGCTTATAAACTAAAATCGATGTTTGGCTTAAATTACAATATAAATGAAAATCTCCATTAGTCAAAGGACAGTGATAAATACAACAAGCCCATCAGGGCCTCTGAAAATTGATGACTCGATAGGCTGATTTAAATAGGGATGACTCACATCTCAGTAAATCTTCATTACTGTGAGCAAACCAGGTTGTAACCTTTTAATGTTCTTAGAAGAAATTGGTTATTGATCATAAACAAAAGTCACAGAATTTGATACATATGTAATGAAATGAGAGGCAAGAAAGTATCCTTCATGTTAATGGCAGTTGACACTGCCATGGACCTTCTTTTGAAGTAATTCAGATCGACTTTAATGAGATTTTTCTCCCATAAGAAACATTTTCCAAACCTTGAAATTTACTGTGTTCATTCCCTGTGATGTGTGGCAGGATTTATTTTTTACAGCAATGGCTTTAAGCCCATAGAGCTTTCTTCAGTTTTGGACTTATAACCCCTTTGTTCTTATTTCTTTATTTGTTTATGACTAAATGTAATAGCAGATATAAATCTTCACAATTAATCATTAATTTCTTGTAGGCATTTTTCCTATGCAGTCTCAAAGTAATTTTCAAATGTGTAGTTTTAAGTGTATCAGTAACTTGCCTTTCAAAAACACTAAGCTAAATATGTCCCTTGCTCTACTTCCAAACTTCTAAATTATAGTTTGTTTTGTTTGTTCATGAAATTTCTTTTTGCATTAGAAAGTTCCTATCAAGTAATAACAAATGTCTTATTAAAACAAGAAAAAGAAAAAATATTTTTAAAAATAACATTTTTAATAGTGAGTTTACAAATGACTCAATCAATATAGCTGAAATTTGTTGAGATTCTCCCCCTTTACTACCTTAAAACACAGAAACTATGAATAAAATAAAAACCCAAATAAATATCCTGAGTAAGAAAGAATGATTAATTTATCAATGAATTTGGCTTGTAATAAGTTTTAATTACAAAACCATGTGTGTCAACTTCTGGAAAAATTTTGTAGGAATGAATAGATAGGAAATGAATTGATATGAAAATATAATCTGAGCTAATTTTTGTTAAATTAAAATGTAGAAATATTATGTTATTTATTAATAAGTATTAACATTATAATAAGACATCTGTTTAAGCTCATAATCTTAAAATAGGGCAACAATTGTTTATCATTTTATAAATCTTGAATGATAAACATATTACTAGAATTAGCTTTTTTTTTGGTCATAACACACGTGGTATCTCTTTTAACCTTAAGTACATTTGTGCAAGAAATACATTACTTTACCATTTCAATATATTATTTAAAAACATAATTGGAAATAGTATAGATAACATTTGATCAGAATAAAGTAAACACAATTAACAAAATTTATATCTTAGGAATACAAATCAAGAAAAAAAGAGAAAAATAAAATCAATATTTGAAATGGAAGTGGGATATTTTTATAGATACTTTGGATTTTAAAAAAGTAAGAGACTATTATGACCAAGTTTATGCCAATAAACTTGACAATAAAGATGAAATAAAAAAAATCTTTGGAAAACACAACTTACCAAAATTGACAGAAGTTATAGAATTTTTAATATTTTAAATACTAAGAAATTGAATTAATTATTAGAAATCTTCCCACACAAAAAGAAAACCAATAGTATTTCACTGATGAATTCTATCAAATTTATAAGGAATATATAGTACAACTTTACACAAACATGTTCAAAGACCATAGAAGAAAGGAAGAAACAGTTTCCACTTTAATTTTTTTGTGGCCATCATAACCCTAATACCAAAATTTGACAAAGAAATTACATGAGAAGTTTATATAGATTGAAAATTCCTTAGATGCACATTGCATCCCACAATAAAAAAGAAAATCTATTAGGACTAAGCAGGGTTTATCCCTGGAATGCAGTTAGTTTAACATCTGAAAATTAACCAGTGTAATACAAGATATTAACATAATAAAGAAGAAAATCTGCATGTCATAAAGAACCCATTCAACTCACATTCATAATACAAAAGAGAAATAAATGAGCATTTATTCAGTTTGCCAAAAGTCATCTTAAAATACAGCTAAGGCCTCATGTAATGGTGAAATATTGAATTTCCCTGCTAAAGATAAGTAGCACAGCATGTCATATATGTATTCTGTAGGTTCTAGGCAATTAAATAAAGTGATAAAAAATAAATAAAAGGCATGAAGGTCAGAAAAGAAGAAAACTGTCTTTATATTTGTGACATGATTGCTTGTGTAGATAATTATTCTATTTTTCAAAGCAACTACCTCAACTAAGTTAGAAAAGTTTTCAGGTACAAAGTCAATATACAAAAATCAACTCTAATTCTATATAATTGCAGAAAACAGAGAGTAAAATTTTTAAAATTACATTCATAATAGTGTCAATATAACATATTTAGATAAAATTTTTCAAAAATGCAGGACCTTTGCACTAAAAACATTGATAAGGTGAGAGAGAGAGAGAGAGAGAGAGAGAGATTTTTCATGTATTAGAAGACTCCATATTGTTAAAAATGCAAATTGTTCCAAAAGTTGATCTGAAATGCAATACAAACCCAATCAATATTCCAGCTAGATGTGTTATAAATAATTGACAAGCTAATTCTAAAATACAAATGGAATGCAAAGGGTTTACAATGACCTAAACAATTTTTTTTTTTGGGGGGGGAAGCAACTTTGAAGAATTTAACTATCTGAATTTAAACCTTAATATAGAGGTATAACAATCATGACAATTAGATATTAGCCTGAAGAGAGGCTATTAACAGGACAGAAAAGAGTCTAGAAATGGAGCTATATGCATAAAGTCAGTTAAATCACAATAATTCAATGGTAGATGAAAGTAAAATCTATAAAACAAATGATGTTGAAACAAATAGATATCAATATTGGGGGACAGAGATCTTGACCCTTAACTCACACCAAATTCAAAAACATGTATTTAAGATGAATTATAATCGAAAAGATAAAAGCTAAAACAATTATGTTGTAGGTAAAGCTATAAGAGAATAGCTTTGTAACATGGGAATAGGAAAACATGTCTATATCTTTAACAGGACACAGAAAAAAATAATTCTAAAAAAAAAAGAAAATGATAAATGATCAAAACTTAAAAATAACTATTAATCAAAGGAAACTATAAAGAAAGAATAGATAATCACAGACTGGAAAAAATGTGGCAAATATATATCTGACAAAGAACTTGTATCCATAATATATAAAATAATTCTACAACTCAATAACTAAAACAAATAATCTGATCAAAACCAGAAAAACAATAAACACTTCACAAAGGAAAGTATATGAACAGCAATTAAGCCCATGGAAACATGTTTAATGTTATTAGTCATCATGAAAATTCAAATTAAAACCTCAAGAAATACCACTACACATCCACTAGAATTATAGAATTAAATTTTTTTTTAAATGAAAAAGACAACTCTAGTGTTGTCAAGAATGAGAGACTGTCATAAATTTCTGGTGGAAATGAAAAATAATACAAGAATTTTGAAAAACTTTGATTTTTTTCAAAGTTAAATATACATCTGCATTATAACTCAAAAACTTCAATCCCAGATATATGTCCAAGAGAAAGAATAAATGTATGCTCACAAAAAGACTTTACAAAATATATATAGAGAGAAATACCTACTCATAGCCAAAATACAGAAATGACCCAAATGATCATCAACAGAGAAAAAAGTTGATTGTGGTATAGTTGTATTATGGGATACTACTCAGCAACAAAAAGGAACAAATTATTTAGACATAAAAACATATAATTGAATATCACAGACATGCTGAGGAATATAAGTTGGACACAAAGAGTACATACTTGATAATTTTATTTGCATGAACTTCAAGAGTCAAAAATAATTTATAGCAAAAAAGAAAAGCGGTCATCTCTGGATGAGTAGGAAATTAAGTATTAGAGACACATAGAAGTTCTAGAATGATGGAAATGTTATATATCTTGATAAGATTGTACATTTATCAAACTCATCAAACTAAACACTTAAGATTTTGCATTAGTTTCAATGAACCTACACTGTTGCATCACAGTCACTCATAGCCTCCTAGGGTTCATTCTTGTTGTACATTCTATAAGTTTGGACAAATGTAATGACATGTATCCATCATTATGTACCATACAGAGTATTTTTAATGCTCTAAAAATCTTCTGTGCTCTGACGATTTATTTCTGCCCCTCCAACTCTTAACAACCACTGATTTTTTTTTTATTGTCTCCATAGTTTTGCTTTTTTTCTTTTTTTAAAGAAATAAAAGAAAAAATTTGTTTATAGGAACAGTTCAACAATTAAGAAAAATAAAATGATATGAGACAGAGAAAGAATAGTTACTAGAATGAAGTCCTTAAGTAGATGAGGCAGAATGTATTTTAGTGCATAAATAAATTAGCTTTAGACACAAACATGTATGAATCAGCCGTGATAACAGATGGGAAAGCAGACTATGTGGCTGTAGATACCTATAGATGGGTACAACTAGGGGTGAGAATTGTAGAAGTTTTCTTTTGAAAGCTTCAATGTTCACAGTAAAGCAGGATTCAAAGCCTTAGGTGAGAAGATGGAAGACATTAATTATTTGAAGAGAAGGGTAGATAATATGAGTGAAAGAGCTGAAGTAGATAAAGATTTTCAGAAAGCACTAAGGGTTCATTTTCCCTTCTTGTTCATGAATTTATAGCGTGATGGAGGAGTGTGGTTGTGTGTTCATTCCAGTCCTGTCAAACTTCTTGGATATATATGTGAAGTATTTGAAAAGTTAGATTTAACAATAGTTACAGTTGAGTTCGGCTCTCCAATGTATCAAGAGAAGAATTAAGGAATCACAGGTTTTATCAAAAGGAATGTTCATAAAAATTGACTAATTTAAACAAAGATATTAAGATTGTGAATCAGTATGATCTTGATTGATTCAAGTATATTGAATGGGATATTAGAATGAGAAATAGAATACTAAAGAAAGAGCTGGAGAAAGAGATATTCAAAGTGAAATATAAGAAATAAAGGTAATGAATACTGGGTAATAATAAGGTTTAGAGTATGCCTAGGAAATAGCTAAGGAAAGCTGGAGGTCAAGAGGAGAGGTGCTCAAGAAATTGAGGAACAAGGTGCTGGAAGATTCATCTATGTGAATATCAACATTGCCACAAATGAAGTCAGGAAAGGTGTTGAAGATACTGACAAAGAGCTAGGAGCTAAAATCTCTGTGAAGTGAAGGGAGAATGACCAGGGCATAGGCAAATGACAGAAACAGTAAGTAGTGAGGAATTAATCTGTTTTCATGAGAGTCAAATTGGAGTGGTTAGAGTACTTAGGGTGGAACACAAGAGAATAGTCTGAAATGGTCTGAAAACAACTATTAAAAGCATAGACAATACCAATCCCACCTTAAAGCCCAGTGATAAGATAGGGATGGAAAAGCAGGCATTTACAGAAAACTGCAGGGGAAGTACAATATTTTGTAAAAGCCTAAATTTTTTAAGAACTAGAAAGTGAAGGCATTTTCAAAGGGAGTTTGAGGATTGCATTGCAGTGCTGATAATGGATTGTGAGTTCCAGAAAACACAGAAGTGTTTTTGGAAGTTAAGGAAGAGTTTGAGAAAGGAATAGGACAGCAAGGAGAAAGGGTGATTAGAGTCAATGAAGTGTTCGAAACTAGGAAACCTGAGTTTTTAGTGGTAAGTACATATAGGGGAATAGAGGGTGTAATGACACTCCATTGTATAAATATAAGCCAAATAGAGGCAGCAAGGTTGTAAGTGTAGGAGGGCAGAGAGGGATGGGGATCTGGTTCATCATCTTGAACTCTGCTGTTTGAAGAAAAGAAGTCGGCAACAGGACTTAATGTGTGAAGACTTCTTTATGGCTAGAATGATAGGCAAAGACATACTGGAGTGGTGTGGTCTTAGACCAGTGTTTGGGTTTATTCTTGAACTCTGTTAACAAAGAGGTGTTTTACACCAAGTTTAGACCAACTTAGATTTTTCTATACTTCATACATGCCAAGCAATGTGTGTTCTAAGTGTGTTCGTGTTTTAACTCAATTAATTTAAACAACATCGCCATTTAATTAAACAACATAAGTACTTGTAATTATTATCTCTATTTTCCAGATGACAAAACTGAGGCAAAGTTTAGATATCTTGACCAAGATCACAAAACTAGTATGTGTTTAAAGCTAGAATTTTATTCTGGGGAATTCAGCTCTTGACTTGACTGTGTATTTACTTAAAATGCCAATAAATTGGAATATAGTGTTTTTGTTGTTGTTGTTGTTGTTGTTGTTGCTGTGTGTGTGTATGTTCTGTTAGTAGACCTTCATTCTCATATGTTAAAAGCTCACTTAGAAACCTGTCAAAACAGTGCACAAAATTAGAAAATCATGTTGTCTTGTTTTAATTTAATTCTAAGCATTTAACAGAACACCTGGATTTATCACCTTTTATATTTAGTGATGAAAATTACGTGTTTAATGGATTCAATTATTTTCTCTTAGCAGATTTTAACTATTGAACTATTAAAAACGTTAAATTTTATTTGTTCCACCTCAGGGACAGAAATTTAAGAAGTATTTTTGACAATAACTCCCAAGACCATTCCTTGCATTTGGTTAGAGCACAGGCATCAGAGATACACATGGGCTATGAAAGCAGCACAGAATTGAAGAATCACTAGAAAAAAATAGGAAGCAGGAGATAGAAAGGTCAATTATTTGGAAAGCCATTAGACAAGAACCTGTTCTTATTTTCATGCCCAAAACTCTGTATTTGGGATTCCAGAGTGATGTGTTTGATCAAACATTATTTTAAGAGGCAACCAGATGGATGCTCAAAATGCATGTTTTGGCTCCAAGCAGATGATAGGTAGATTTTCATAACAGATAGATTTTGCAATATTTCTTACACTTAGCACATGCCTTAAGTTCAATTTATAAAATTCAAATTGATGACCAGCCAAAAGTCATCAAATCATCCATAAAATTGTCTTAGATTAATATTTTCTATAAATTAAACATTACAAATTTAGTAATCTATAAAACAAGTGCCTAATTTTGAATATTTAAAAATTGTCATGTCAATTTATGGAGCAATGAGGGAAGCACGCATGTGCATTACTTCTATTTTATCAGATTTTTTTGTTATGACATTATTAATGTCACCACTCTGAATGGGAACAGAACATAAATGTTTATAATTGCTTCCCCTGCTTCTGTACTGAAAAAAATTCAATATAAGACTGAAGAAAAAAATCAATAAATCAAGGTTTAGTACAGTACATACCACCAAGAACATTTCTTTCCTTAAAAAATTTAATAAAGATAATTATGCCAATTTCTTTTTTACTTTGTCCTCATGGAAACTAAATACTCACCAGTCCTTTTGTAAGGATTATTCACATATTTGAAAATTATATTTCAATTTGTTTCTAACCTGTTCCTTCCCTAAATTAAACCATGAGCAATTTTTCTTGTATTTTTTTATTAGCTAACCTTTTAATCATCTCTGCATGTCTTTGCTATATAATTAACAAGATCTGCAATGTTCCTCAGAGTGAGATTTTAATGTATGAAGAATCCAGGAATTCAAAATATTAAATAGAAGGCGGGAAATACATTAACCTCTTTTATTACCTATCATCCTGCTAATGGTCCCAGGACCATCTCCCAATTTTTAAAATATAGTCAATACTAGATACACCTCCCATATAAATATGCTGTTCTCAGGACTTACACTTCAGAATGTTCCCTTACTGTTTACCAGTAGTGATAATAAAGTCCAACCAAATAAACTTCTTTCCTTGCAGTCTCTCTCAAGAACATTAATATGCATTGCTGAGAGAGCTGAAAGAAACTCTGAGATAATGGACAATTACATTTTGAAGTGTCCTCCTTCTCAGTAAGCTCACAGCCTTCTGCTACTCACAACCTAGATAATGCCCTATGCAGTACCCAGCACAGCGGTCTTACCCAGTACTTCCAAACTCACCAAGTATAGGGAAGCTGGAACAAGATCTATCTTTGAACTAGCTGAGTCCTGCCCTAACCAGGGCAGAAAGTTCTGCACAGGAAAAAAAAAAGGGGGTGGGGGTTCTAACTGGGATAGAAAGATGGGCTCAGGAAAGGCAAAACTATTTATAGAGCCTGGAGGGAAAATGAGCACCAATGCAGCATGGCTGAATGCTTCAAAGTTTTCCAATGAAGCTTTATTGACCATTCATTATCAATCCCACCTTAGTAAAATGATCTTTACAATCCATCATTTATATACTATCGCCAAGATTTTACTCAAATCAATCAGACAACCCTTCATTTGGGGCCTGAAGCTCTGAACTTGACACCTCACCTTTACTACGTTTAGTCAGTTGCCTTTAAGCCTTCCCATTGTACAGATGAACACCACAAACATCAGCCCTGTAAAGAGGACTTCAGTCTCTTGGTAACATCATGTCCAATCATCCATTACTGGGTGCTTCTTTTTATTTCTTCCTGCTTTGCCTTTTATAATAAATCACGTTTTCTAGTTTCTTTAAAGTTGAACTATACAGTCTCTGCTTCAGATGTAACAGCAATAAGAGCAACTTGGATGCTTCTTTACTCTTCCAAGTGGGTATAATAAGACTCATGAGAGAGTAGCTCATAAATATCACTTGAAATAAATTGCTTGGGGTTTGGAGAAGCTGGAGGATTTGAAAGTGATTATTTATGAGATCAGCATCACTATTCCATAGCCAGACGGATTATGGGCCATCATAATCACCAAATGTAGTCTACTTTTGCAGTCTTGCCTGTGAGAAGCCATCTAGTTTCCTCTTAATACATTATGAATATGGAGGCTATAAAGTAGATAGCCTTTTGATTGACCACTATGCTTTTTGCTAAAATGAACATTTTAATCTCATTTGGGATTTAATCTCTTAAAATATATTTCTTTGTCATTTTTTTATTTCTCTTAATTTTCTTCTATTTTACAAGCCCAGCCTATGCATACTTCTTTGCTATTTCCTCATTTCCTTGACTTCTAAATACTGGAGTGCCCAGGACACCATCTTTAAGCTTCATTTATACTCCCTCCCAAGGTGATTTTTTCTAATCCAATAGATTTACCCATCCTCTGCATTATGACTCACAAATGTGTATTCCCACCTTAGATCTTATATGGAACTCCAGCTGCCTCTCTTGTCATGTGCCCTTGGATATCTATTGTGCATCTACCCTTAACATATCCAAAACTGAACCCTGATTTTCCCTCTCAAAACTGCTCTTCTTTCTATTTCATTCTAACCCATCTGAATAAATAGTAATTTTATTATTCTATTTGCCCCAAACCACCAAAACTAAGATAGTTGTTTATCTTGACACTTCTATTTCCTTCATAACACTTAATATACCAATCTATAAGCAAATGTTGTTGTAAATTTTTAAAGTATATCCCTACAGAGTACTTCTCATCACATTCACTATGATCCATCTCGGTCCAAGACAGTATCTTCTCTTTGGGATTATTCCAAAACTCTACTAAACTGTCTCTTGGCTTCAAACTCTGTCCCAAATCTCATCTGCATATCAGAGTGATCTTTTTAAAAAATAAACCATCTTGCTTCTTAGATTTTGCCACTTCTCAGGTATAATCCCTATATATATAAAATAAAATCCTAAATCCTAAAATATTAAATTTGTAGAACAAATTTGACAAACCCCCACTACATCTTTACCTCATCTCTCAACACTCTTCCCTTACTCACTTTAAGATAAAAGAACTTTCTTCAGAGACTCTAAGTATGTTTCTGACCTAGGGCTTTCACTCATGCTCTTTCCTTTCCAGAAAGGCTCCTCTCACAGGCACGCAAAGTTCCTTCAGTTCTCTGTTCAAATGTCCCTTAATCAAAGAAACCTCGCCTAACTACTGTAAAAAAGTAGCAATTTAAAAACCCTGCCATTCCCAACCTTTATCATTCCTATCTCCCTTATAAGACTGTATTTTTCTCCAAATTTCTTACAAACATCCGATATCTTTTATATTTGTTGTTAAATTGTATTTACTTGTCATTTGCCTACTCCTATTAGAAATGTAAGCACCGTTGTTTTCTGTACATTATTTTATTCCAGTTCTCAGAATGGTGCATTGGCCCAGCAGACACTGATTAAATATTTGTTGAATTCATAATTTTATAAAAATGGGAGCATGGATTCCTGAAATTCTAACAGATTTGTTTATTGTATAATTAACATACTTCTAAAGTAATAGAATATACTCTATTCTCTCAAATAATTTCTGCCCCAATAGAATTGCATAAACATTTGGTTGTTGTGTCTTTGTCATTCTCAGTAAACATCAAAATTTAAGTAATTCATGTGAATAGAATAGAACACAGATCTCCAAATATATTAATTTTTTCCTCAAATAAAACATAGAAATAAAAAATAAAAACAAAAAAACAAAAACTCACAAAATTGATGGTTAAGTTAACATCTTATCATGGAGGGCATAAACTTATTCATTACAATTTATTCAGGAGAATACTAACATAATTGGAGGAAAACAGAACAAACAACATCAACCACAAAATCATCAATCATCGCTCTCACTCAGTTCCACAACTTCTGAAGAGATTTTGAGAATAAATGAAAGATAAATATTTCTAGTGCCACCCTACCAGGTAAATAAGAATTTCGTTGAGTTAACAAGGATTCTTAATTTCTACTTTTAGTGAAGAGCTTAGTATTGATGAGTCTTATTGAAGAAAATATCTCAAAGAGTTATCTTCTCTTTTCGAAAGGAGGTCTCAATGGTAAACTGCTCTATATAAGAAAATGACAGTAACTGGAGGTTGAAAACAGTTAGAAAGGAAGAATAATGGTCTTTAAGCAGTATTAACTGAGGAGATGAATATACCATGGATAAAAAAGGGAGAAGAATAAGATGTGAGCAAAGAGAAATTCCTTCATTGTTTAAGACAAAAGGTAAAATTTTAGGTTAATATTATCTAATGTACAATTAAAATGAGTGCTGTCACTTGAATTAGACTATAATACTCCACTATTACTCTTTAATTTCAGTAAAATGCACTACACTTGGAAATCTTGTCTTGTTTGTGCTTTGGCCAGAAGAGAATAGGGTTGCATTCAGCCTGAGGAGAAACGCTGTGGAGGAGAACATCACATCCAGGGGGCAAAACGCAGGACCAAGAGATCAGTGGAAATGGGCAAGTGGAGCAGCTAGGAACCCAGAGAAACACACTCCTCAGAGACTGAGAAGGAGCTGGCTTACTGCAGGGGGCAGAAGTGAGGTTATTTAGGTTGAAAAAAATACACAGAAATATAGAGATCTTGGGAACTCCTAAGTGATACAAATTTGGCCTATATAGTAAATGAACTTTCACATTCACTCCTCTAGCTATTCCAAAATTTGGCCTTGGAAAAATAAGAAACAATAAACAGACTGCATTAGCTTACTAGCTCACAAAACTTTCATAGTTCTTCATTGTTAATTAAACTCAAAGCTTTTATTCAGTTTCTTAACACTGACTTTCTCTTTCTAACGAATTGCACAGCTCTATATTTTTCAGTTTTGTTCTAACTTCCAGGAAGCTTCAAATTTTATGCTTAAGTAATGCAAATTTGGAACATAATATTCACTCAACATTTATTGTATGAGTAATGGAGAATAGTCAATAGCAAGAAATTAAAATGGATTTATCCAAAATTCAAAGACTGTGCATTTGCAGAAAAAGGTACCCAATGGATTGAAACTCTTGGATTATATAGAGTATTAGGGAAGTTGAAGTTTCCACCAGGTTGGGATAATTTGTCATCAGAAGAAACTGAGACAAAGTATCTTAGAGTATCTTTTGGTATAGGTTATCTCCACCAGTATTCCCAGTAGGTAATATTGGTAGATCTCTTCTTCTTTGAAAGATTTCAGTCTAAAAGAGCTTCATCATGAAAACAAAAAGTGCTTCTCAAATCTTGATTAAAAGCAACCTTTATTCCCCTTCTGTATTTTGCTTTTTTCTTTTCTCCAGTTATTGTAATTTTCTCGGTAAAACTGCATCATATTACTCAGGAAAGTATCTGAATGTCCAGTTTACATCACACATGCTGGAGATAATAGCTACGAAAAGGGAAATTTATCAGGAGAGGCCATTTCTTCCTTAGCATCTTTATAGTCTCCTCTCAATGGTCTTCTGCTTTGAAGAAGTAATTTAGAGCTTTTTTCCTTTTTTTATGGGGATTGGGAGGGTGAGTGGGGTGGAGCAGGCTGGTTAAGGTGAACTTTTGTATGAGAAAATTAGATGGTTTTAATTTCTCAAACATCTGTTAATAGTTCATGATAATATAATTTTAATATCTATGTATGTAGTCATTAGTTGAAAGAACATGAATATTTTAAATGTAGAAATAACATCTGGTATTTGAAATTCAAATAGATATATATTTTCATTTAAAAGAAGTGTTAGGCTACCTAAGTGAACACATTTGCTTTTTTTTCTTTAATTACAATGTACATTCTTCTGTTGAAAATGATTTCTAAGTGAGGAAACTGACTAAAGCAGTGATCACAAATTGTCACATAAAAAAACACATCTCACATTTTACACTATAATCATACAATGGTTTTATCTCAAAATCATGATTTAATTCCAGAAAAGAAAATTTTAATGGCATCTATAAAAGGAGTCTTCAACATTAACTGAAGTCACACGGTAAGTACTTAGATACTTCTTCAGAGAAATAGAAAAGGAGGTTACAGAGCATATGTTCCCATGCTATAGAACGCTCATTTGATCTTGATGGTTGGTTAGTCATTTATGGATTAGCTTTACTTTATGTTTAAAAAGACTGAAATGTCTTTAAAAGTGTGGTCTGTGCTCTCCCTGATGGATCACACTGCATGCCATTATGTGTGCTATTTTTCACCTCTAAATCACAAATAATCTCAAATAGATATTATATGTATTTGAACTGGCACAAGACCAAAGCAACTCTCTGGGTATGGTTAAGCAAATGCATTTTCTGTGAAAATCCATAAATCTACTTGCTTACATGTTTCCTTTTTAATTTTATGTGTGAATTGGTTTCCTCTATCAAAGCTCTGGAATACTTGTATGTTGCACTACACCCAAAGAACAATCCTCTCTTTAGCTATGTCCAAACAAACTATATATATATATATATATATATATATATATATATATATATATATATATATATATATATATATATATAGATGCTTACACACACACACACACACACATATAATGCTTTCTGAGAATCAGCATAAAATGTTTCCCCAAACTTTAAGTACCTGTTGAGTACAAAAGATGTTAGACAATTCCAATACTTTTTCCCTCCCCCCCAAAAAACAATTGATAAAACATGCTACTAAAATGCATGCAAGTGAGTTACTGATAAAATGTATTTATAAATACATTAGAATATCATAATGATGAGGTGTGAAAGCCCATACAGTCAAAATGTCCTGTAAAAATGCCTCATATCATCTATAAGAGTCACAGTGCCTTCTGGGCCAGACCCACAGTCAGGGTGTATGTTTACAAAAAGGGATAGACAGAGTATAGTAGCATCTATAAAAGATGAAATGTTCATATGACATGATTCCACTGGGTTTACTCTAGAAAATATGAGTAGAAAATTTTATTCCCTTAGGTTTGCATAAATGCGGTATCTTAAAGTCCTCAGTATTCAAACCAGGGCATGATGAATTGCTACATTTTTGTCTTGTGGCAGAATTAGATAGTTGTGTACACCATCATTTATTCTCCCCAGCCTCTTCAATGTCAGAATACCAAATTTATTCAAAGTGGCAATGTGCCCAGCCAAAAGTACTATATTTCTCAGTCCTCCTTATGCTGTGTGGCCAGTCTGACTAATGACAAATATACCAAAATATCAAGTGAACATTCTTCAGCAAATTTTCTTAAAAAGGAGGAGGTGCATTCTCTCCTTACTGTGCTGTCTAGAATATACATTTAATATTCAGATTTCTAGTAACTGTTTTGCATCACAAAGACAAAGGTCATATTCTAAAAATATTAGAGCAGAGAAAGCGAAGCAGCTTAGATCCCTGAAGATTTTAAGGAGTTGCTATGCCAGGTCTGAACAACTTCTCGTTTGCTACATTGGGTTTCTGATACGTATAGGCAAACTTAGCTTTACAGAAATTGGTTTCAACATATTCCTAAATGTTTGTTGTTAGTCTACCTGGAGTTGCTCAAGTCTTTATGAATTGACAGATGCCTACTGAATGCATTTTTTATATCTTCAATGAAAAGTACAACATATATAAATAAAAAATGCTTCCAATGCCACTCTTAATTTTGTATTTGTAATTCTGCTCTTTCTGGTATTTTGACCCCCTTTTCCTTATGGTTTACACTCAGTATACTTTAAGTTGCTCTTTTGTTGTGTCGCTGTCTGCATTACTTTGGATGTAGAAGTAAATCCTTTGTGGGGCAAGGGAAGAATTGTGGGAGCCTGGGCTTAGTGTTTTCAGGAATTAAACCCACCTAGATTTGTTATACCAGATAGACTTACTCTTACTTCTGTTATTTCTGTACTTACTGATTTTACTCATAGCAGTTTGTTTTGTTTTCTGCTTTACCTGAGATATAGATTAGGTAAGACTGGATTCCCACCTCGCCAGTTTTTTCAGTGCTGTCCACTTTACTCTCTTTGCTCCAGCCTAATTAGCCTTCTTTTCAGGTCTTCTGACTTTCTACTTATTTTTCTCCTTGGTGCTGCTTTGCACATGATTTGCCCCATATATCTACCTGTCACCCTTCAGATCCAGCTCAAAGTTTACTTCCCCCACTGAGTTAAATATATTAGCCAGGTGGTTTTGACATATTGTATACCTTTTTCATAGAATTCAGTTTTAACTTTTTGTTAATTAGTGAAATTACACATTTAATGTATTACTCTCCAATTAGATTTTAAACTCCATCAAAATAGGATGTGTCTTTTTCCCTCACCTTCCCAGCACTCGGCATAGTTCATGTTCCAGAGTGGGCATGTAGTTGAGCCCCTTGTGATTTTAATGCCCCCAGTATTTTTGACAGCTAGAATTAAATAATTTAAATTCTTAATTAGACCAGTGTTCACATGTTAACCCCTCTTCCTGCTCAACTCCTTTTGTTCTCAAGAACAGAAGTCTTAAGTTGATGTGATGTCTCTTTGTCAAGCAGGAAGCGATCATTTCGCTGTCATGAGAGGAATTTATTAATTTGTTTTGCTGAACAAAAAAATGTCTCCAAGGTAGCTGTGACTAGCTGCTGTCGCCCAGGAGTCTGATATGAAAAAAAAGAGTTCTCTATGACTGAAGACAGACTTTTCTTTCAGTTCCCTGAAATCATCTCCTGCCCCACTACTTCCTAGATACATAAAAACTCCCTACTTTTTTGGGAGAGAAGGATTTGAAAGATCTTGCTCTCCTGTCCTCTCACTTTAGCCAATTCAAATAAACCTTTCTCTATCTCCAATCACCCGTGTCTCAATGTTTTGGCTTATTAGTGCATTAAGACATACAAATCTTGATTTTAGAAGGTGACTCTACAACAGGCACTCGGTAAGCAATGATTAGCACCTTACCCGTGTAATCTGATCATTATGAGTTGGACTTGCATATAAATGTAACATACGTGAACTCCAAAAGCAAATGTCAGGAAGTGGAGATTACAGGTATACCTCAGAGATACTGTGGATTTGGTTCCAGATCACTGCAATGCAGCGGGTTGTAATCTTTTTGCTGGAGGAGGGTCTTGCTTTCAATTTGTAAAATACGCAACATTTGTAAAATATACAATACCTGTGAAGCACAATACAATGAGGTATGCCTGTACCTAATTGGCATTCTCAATTCAAAAAATCTGCAAGTAGTACTTCTCAATAGAAACTGAAGATTGTTTAACAGATTCTATAAAAGTAATATTAAATTGTGAAGATAACAAATGGTAAGTTTAAAATTTGGAGAAGACAAAAGAAGATAAAGTGATGGGCAAGTGAAATAACCTAGAAAATAAATGTAATCAAAGATGAAGATAATAAACTAAATACAAGAAAAATTTTAGATATTTTTTTTCTGGTCAGCAGGTCACCCCCTTCTCCACAATCCACTTTACAAATTCCTACCAGAGTTATCCTGCTGAAGAACAGGCCTGATAATGTCACTTCTTTGCAAAATCTTTTAAGGGCTCTCCACAGACTATAGCAGATTGTTGAGTATGTTCATAAAATGAAGAACTATTTTTATTATTTATTCTAGAAGGATTTTATTGTTTGATGTTTAGGGAAAAGTTGACTTTACTATTTACGATTTCAAACAATTCACAGTTTGAAGCAATTAGCACAGATTAAAAAAAAAAAAATGAGTCCAGGCATACTTCAATGCCTAACATCCCACAGGAATGGACAATCTGATTCCTAGCTGGATTATTTTTATGTAAAATGTCTTAATTTTCAGGGATTCAAATCATGCATGACAAAACTAATTCTCTTCATCACGTTATGGATTACTCTAAGCATCACAAAGAGAGACTGCAGAGAGTAAATCTATTTAAGTATGCAGAATATAATGTGAATTTAGTTTCAGATCATAGTTTGAGAATAAACCTAATGACCTTTTTGTTAAAAACTTATGTATTTAAGATTGTTTGGGGTTTCCAGTTCAAGATAGTGACAGGAAAATCCTGGGCTCACCTCTTACACAAACACACTGAATTAGCAGATACATATGAACAACTTCCTCTGGAAAAAAACAAAAACTGAGTGACTCCTAGCATAAGCCTAAGAAGAGAAGGTCCACATCATGAAAGCCGGTAGGAGAGGCTGGGCCACTACCTCACCATATACCCCACCCCTGGCACAGCAACCCACTTTGGGAGGAAACTCGACCTTGAGCTTCTTCCCGAGGGGCGAAGGGTTTGAACCTCGCAGTGGGCACCTCAACTTTAAACACCTGCACCTGAGAAACAAGATCCCAAATAATCTAGTTTTTAAAACCAAGGTCGACAAGACCCACAAGACTATAACAAATTGAGGAACAGCTCCTCTGAGGACTCACCTGCCTCAGGGCTCTGAGCTCTGAGCAAAGGAAGCTGATCCAGGCCTTACCTTCTTGTGAATGAGGTAAATAGGGCTATCTGCAAATTTAAAGCATCAGCCTGAGGTGCAGGCATCAAATTTAGCACCAATCCAGGAGTCGCTGGCTAGCGGGCACCATCTTCTGCTTTCCCTCAGCCTCCCTCTAGCTAGCAGCTGCCATCTTTTCCTCTTTAAAAAAAAAAAAAATTTGCTAGTTTTTTTTTTCTCTCTCCCCATTTCTCCAGAGAGCCATCTATACTCTCTCCCTCTGCCTCCTAACAGCTGGCAGGCACCATCTTTATGATTTAGCCAGAGGGTACCAATCTTTAAAAAAAAAAATGCTAGGCTATTTTTCCTATTTCCTGGTGAATGCCACCTATACACTCTTCCTCTGACATGCTCCAGGGCGCCAGTGTCTCCCACAAGGGGATCTTTATACTTATCTAGTCTCCTGATTTTTCGACTATTGCCTGGGGGATGTCCTTTGAACACCTGGCTCTGGAGGCCAGGGGAGTCTGAGATCCTGGCTCTGTGAGACTTTATCAGAGAGAGTTAATTCTTGGTAGACTACAGCCTTCAGGGAGCCATAGACTTCAGACTGAAATACACTCCTAGTCTTTCTGAGAAAGAAACCTATTTTCTTGTCCTAGAGTAGTGGTCCTCAACCTTTTTGGCACCAGAAACTGGTGCTCCTATGAGAATCTAATGCCTGATTATCTAAGGTGGAGCTGAGGATGAGATGCTGGTGCTGGGGAGCAGCTGCAAATACAGAGGAAGTTTCACTCGCTTGCGCCCTGCTATGCGGCCCAGTTACAAACAGGCCACTGACCATAACTGGTCTGCTATCTGGGGGGTTGGGGACTCCTGTCCTAGAAGTTTGGTCCGAGGAGCAGGCTTCTGGTCTGGCTCATAACAAGGAGCTATGTGTGGTGGGGGGCTCTCAGGAATGAGGCCAGTGGATGAAATCCTTGAGCTTATCCTCTGCCTCACTCCACCTCACTATATCCCAGAAAGGAGCTTACACTCTTGTCTGGAGCCCCAATTTTGTGGCTGCTGCCAGGGGACACCTCTACATTGCCTGGTTCTGGTGGCCAATGGGACTCATGCTCCTGGGTCTCACAGGACTATAAACAAGGGAGGAGATCTGAAATGGTCACCACCCCCAGAGCACAGCAAATGGCAATAGACCCGGGAACTAAAGACTTTCTGGTAATAAAGGCTATTGGTTTACCATCCTAGCTGCACCTGAGGGGAGGGTCCTAAATAAACACACATTTAAAGGCTGACCTTTTCCAGAGACCTTGAAGGGCTGGGCCTATTATCGTGCTCTGCTCCAGACAACTCCAGAATGTTCCAAGCACAAGTGCACACTACCTGTTGGTGGTAGCAGCAATCAAGTACTGATTCCTCCAGTGAGCCTCAAGTAAGGATGAACACATTGCAGGCCCCGAGTCTGCACTTGTTGATTAAGTTGCATTTTTGCTCCAGTATATACATTGATGGAAGTTCTCAGAAGACCTCTGCTGAGGTGGTACAACTAATGGCCTAAAAAATTATCTAATGTTAATCTCTGGCACAGATTTTCAGAAAGAGAATGAAGAGAAAATCTTTTCTGATATGATACCCAAATTTTTTGTTTTCTAGCAATGTCTCCATATATTAAAAATGGATAATTAGTGTAACTGGAACATTAAAATAACCCTTGACAAGAAAATCATGATGAAAAATATATCATTTCTTCTTCAGACTTTAGAAAATAGCACAATTTTATACTACAGAAATTTTTGAAATTTCAGTCTTCCATTAGTTCTGAATATGATAAAGGATGCCAATGAACTATAAGAAATTTATTTCTCAGGTAATGAAACCAAATAAAAAAAAGCAACTACAAATAATATAAACAACACATTTATTTAGAAAAATAAACTGAAAATGCTGTTTGTCTGATACATCTTCCCATGAAGCATAGATAAATGGCTATAAAAAACTGTTATATGTCAAATACAAATTACAAATGATTTTTAAGAGAACAAATAGATGTTCAACACAAATGTTTGGTGTATGGTTCACTGTATTTTATTTCTTGGCTGTTAATGATATAAAATGATCTTCATTAAAAAATTTTGATCCCCTTTTTGTTCACTGGACCACACTGATGCTTTTTCATGATTATTCTGTAGTTGTTTCTTAATCTGAGGCAAGACCACTTTTTTTTTTTTAAAGATAATTGATTTTTATAGAAGAGAAATCAATGTCTGCAGAATTTTTAAATGTTCCCTCTTTGGACTCTTGCAAAAAAACTGCTTGTTGTGGTCTCAAAACTCATGGGACCTTCTGTGCAAATAACGGCACACATCATTACCCTGAATGGAAGTGACAGTGCAAATATTAGAAGTGCATTGAGAAGTAATCAGTAAGAACTGATCTCCCCCCTCTCAACTAATATGAAGTGAAGGACAGAATACAGAAACTTTTCAAGCAATTGACAATGCTATTATTCCGTTATGGCTTTAAGGGTGTACACGAGATGGCAAACATCCTTTCTCTCTGCAAACAGCAACATTCTGTCCTAATATTGTTCATTGCTGCAATGCTCCTCTTTTTATTCACTTTCTTTTGTTCTTTGTGTTTGAAATACTGAGTAATTCTGGCTAGAGATACCTATTTCTATAGTTTTACCTTCCCAAGTGATAAAACAATTTGTAATTTACTAGCTTAACTGTGGAATATAAATTTTCGTGGGTTCACATATGGGAATATTTTCATGGCAAAATATGGGTTTTGTTGTTTTTGTTGTTGGCTTTCTTGTTTAGTTCTTTTCACCTATTTATTTATTTATTTAAAAAATCTTCTTGGTAACTTCTGAGTGAAGAGATTTAAGGCTGTGGCTTTTTTCACCCCTAGGGCTCTGCTCATGGCTGTCAGACTAGAGGCAGATGATTTTATGCAGATCATATCCGTGATCATTTGTGCTCCAAAGTTGAGGGATTTGCTGCTCTAAGTTGGACAGGCTTCTGATTATTTGAAAATTAGATCTGGCCTCAAGAAGTCATAATGATGAATCTGAAGTGTGAAAAATATGCTGACATGCCTCCAAATAAAGATTTTCCTTCTGACCTGAAGGAGCTGTCAGAAAAAAGAAAACAAAGTCAAAAAGATCAGTTTAAGTAGTAAGTGTAGTACGACAAAAACACATACAATGTATTATAAATGAGGCAAGCATTTTTTAATAATATGCATAATTTAAAATTATTTGAATCTTCAAGAACTTTATTTTAAATGTCTAAACGTATTTCAAACACATATTCCATTTCAATTCCATGTATAAAATTTCTTGGAAATTTAGTAGTAGCATGTTTATATTTTAATTAAAAAGTCCTTTTCTTATCTCTGATAGTTTTTAAAACTTCAGATAAATTTGTCCACTTGTATATGTATCAAGTTCTCAGGATATTTCATAACTTTTCAGACTATTTCATAAATTTTCAGACTACAAATTTATGTATGTATATATATATATCACTGTCGAAAAACAGTTAATTAAGAAATCATTTTTATAAAGGTAGAGATTTCAAAAAGATTTTCAAAACACTTTGCATAATGTAATATTTCATTGCAATTTGTATAGTCTAAATGTATTATCTAATTGCCAAAAGCATATTCTTTTCTTTGATGCAGCAGAGGTACCAAAGAAGTAGTCCTCCTCCTTTACTTCATGAATATCTGCAATACTTTTAAATTAGCACTTAAAATAATATCTATATTTGTAAGTAATAAATATTTTTTTTGGAAAACAAAAAGAAATAAAACCAGCCATAATTTTCATCCTGCCTACCCAACTTCAAACATGTTAGCGCCACCTAATGTGGAGTGTTTCTATGGTCTTCTCTTTATGATGTAATAAAGAACATCTGTGCAATGACTAATTATAGGTTCAGGAAGTTATACAAATAAACCTGGTACCATAATAAATTGATTAGTAAATTATTAGAAAAGTCAGAGATAGAAATTCCATCTGAGAATCCCATTTTAATCTTTCCATCTAGGGGAAGATAAATCCCAAATACATGTTATTTCCTGACTCCAATACAGGCACGCAAACATACACATATACAACAGAGTTAATCATTTAGTCCTTCTGTGACAAGACCAGTCATTACCATTCTACTAGATTAATGAGAATTATTTTTAATGATGACTCCCAATTACCAAGACAAAGTCTTAATGCTAAATAATTTAACTAAACAAGTAAAATGATCAAAATTATTCTTTCTTTCAACTCCAAGATTAAAACTAGAAAAATCACCAAATATAGTGAACCAACTTACTCTGACTCATCATTAAAGATGTTCTATGTGAGATACATAAATAGTAGAAAGCAATCTTTCACTATGGACTTGCTTAAGAATGGAGGAAACTGGATTGAAATTGCCTAAAATACACTTAATACAATAGCATTACTTGCATCTGCCATTTTGTGCCATTTTTATATCATCTAGAAATATAAGCCTCCACATATGTTAAGAAAATAGACACTCAAGTTGTTACTAATATATCAGTAAGAGTCCTCCATTAATCAATATTTTGGTTTTACTATTAAATAAAAAAGTGACTTTCTACAAATATGTAGAAACATAATTCATGTAACTGAATTATGTGTCAATTATATTTTCATAGTTCTGTGATATAGGACACTTTAACAGTCTACATCATTATTACAACTTATTAAAATATGTAAAACAATCTATTATTCATTCAAAAACATATATTCACTATCTACTGTATACCAGATACTGTTATAGGAACCATGGATACAAAAATGTAATCTTCTGCCCTTCAAGGGTTTTAGTACCTCAAAGGTAAGAAGACACACAAACATTCATAGTAGAAAATCTGTGCTATAATACATGTTAAGTATGAAATAAAGAATGAGCACAGGAGTAGAGGCCTACAGAAAATGACATTTGAACTGAGATGTGAGGAATGGGTTGAAGTTTGCAAAAGTAATACATTGCTATTAATTATGAAATAAGGGTTTTTCAAACCAAGGGAACTGCCTGGGCAAAGACACAGAAAAAGGAGAGCATGGTACCATCAATATTGTGAAACGTAATACTGAGGGGCAAAATACAGTTGTTTCTGAAGAGGGGTCACAGTGTCCTTTCACACTTTGTAAAAACAAAAAACAAAACAGATTTTTATCTTAAAGGTAACAGGAACTACAGAAAAATTCTCAGGAGACTGGCTAGAGGAAGTGTGGAAAGTACTCTGGAGGGGAGACAGAGGCAGATATTTATATCAAAGAAATGGCAAAGCCATCAGCTAAAGGCAATAACTATTAACTCCAGCTGCACATGCTTTATTAGTGGCAAATTGGAGAGCAAAATTACCCATTCGTTCTTACTAAATTAAGAGTGAGTTTCATGTAATTTCCATATATTCAATATAAGAGCCAACATTATTTATGAATCTTTTTCCTGTTTCACCATTTTTTTTTAAGCATCTCATGGAAGCACATATTTGCCTCACAGCCCTCAGTGACCACTAAAAGCCAAGACTAAAATCTTTTAACCAGTAGACATCTATATCCAATGTTTGAATTCTACAATAAGGTATTAAAGGCATGCATTTAAGTTTTTCTGAGTTTTGAAGATTTGTTACAGATATCCAGGCCTTTTCCTGTATGGTATCAGATATCATATTTAATCTGTTAACCTCGGCTTCAAATATTCTTTCTCACTAAAGCTCCAAATAACTTTTCATGTATACTTGCCAATTAAAAAAAAAAATCATGAACTTTCATTATTACAGGCTTTAAAATACATTTTTAAAACCCCATTCTTTTTCTGTATGTTTGCTTTAAATATGTAGACATGTAACACATCATCATAACTATATAAGCTTAATAAATGTATTCAGCATTTCAATAATGAAACATAAATAACACATACTAGGATCCTGTATAACCAACAATGACTTGAAATGCTCATGGAGACACTTTCTGGACTGATTCTTCAGATCAGTGTGTTAATTGCTTCATTCTGTTCAAAAAGGCTTTGCTTAAAACTAATTAAAATTTTCTTCTCTTTTTGGATACAGTAGGTCAAAGTTTTTGAGCACTTCAAAGGTCATTTTTTTTTTCACTTTGGTAAATTTTTCCAGACCCAAATGTGATATGCAAAATATGAACAATACAAGATAATTTTTAGGCTTTCAATCATTAAATGTCAAGTTAATTAATTTATGTAAGTAGCATCTTAAGTGACTGAGAGCATTCTTATGCAGTAAGGGTAGCATAACTTTAAAATGTCAAAGGCAGCAAGCAAAGCTAAGGACAAGCTAAAAATATTACAAAATGTTCGTCCAAACTGAAGTATCTCACAGTTCTCTATTTGTTTGGACCTTGGTGTAATTTTTCTAATTCTCTTCTTCATATTTTTTATTAGGTATAAATATATAAATCTGTATATTTAAATTATATATTGTTATAAAATATATTTTATAAAACAATATTTATATGTACATATATTTTACATACAAATATATATAATCTAAAATATTTCAACTATGGGACAATGTCACATGTCCTGTGTCTGCTGTATTTTAAGCAGTAACTATGAAGAGACCAAAATCATGTCAAAGAAAATCTGTCTTATTTCCTCTTTTAAACTAATAGCAGCAAGTAGTATTTAAAAAGTTAGATTTCTATTACATCTAAACACTGAACTAAATATTTCACAGTTTGTTATATCAAGCTATGAAGTAGAAATTCTTCACCATACTCCAGGTAAGAAAATTCTGGCTCTGGTGAGACTAAATCAGGTCAGCACTACTACTCGCATGCTAAATTTGCCTATATCATTCATGAGGTGCTGTAACCAAAGAGATGAATATTTGTGACAAATAATATGGCCCACATAAACTAAAATACTTATTATTCTGTCCATTTACAGAAAAAGGTTGTCAATCCTGTTTGAATCTAACATTTATTATAATATTATTTATGAATTTTACTTTATATTTTTCCAAATGGGTTGCCAATCATTTCAATAGCATTTATGATCTATATTTTGCTATATTTTGATATGCTATTCTTATCATGTAAGAATTCACATACATACATGGTTGTATTTCTGGATGATGCTAGTCATTCATTTCCTCTGGCATACATTTAGATTCAGGGTTTTTAAAACAACATTTTAAATTTCTATGGGCTAGCATTAAATTTATAGACCAATGAGGCAGAATTGGCATCTGTATAATATTAGTCATATCAAAAACATGTTATTCTTTTTATTTTTTTAGCTTTTTTTAGTTGAATATATAGCTCTCATTTTGAATTTAATTGTGTTTTATCTCAGAGAATAAGGCCTGTTTGATAATACAAATTCTTAAATATGAGTGTTTTCTAATGTGAATAGAGGGATAGCAAAAATACTTTCTTCCCTGTGAAAAGAAAAATGACCAGAGTTAACTTTCTAGCTCTGTTCCCATGGAAACCTAATACTGGTAGAATGTCAGCTGCATTACTAGGCAACTTTACTTATGATAAAAATAAATCCTGATTTGTAAACTGCATCTAGTCCAGGAAGACTGAGAATGACTATAAATACCTTCTGGGATTTCTGAGGGTGGTGCATTCCTATAACTGGTCATGTTCTTTGCCTGTGGGCTGTTATACTGATTCCTAATTGGGACATAGGCAATGTTAGCCAGGGTAGGTAGATCTCTCACCTGCCCATATTTCAAACTCTCATACCTGAGCTGTGACTTTGCAGGGTTGGAGAAAGACTTTTATCTTAGACATTTGTGAAAACTCTCATGTTAGGATTACCTGATACTGCCCTCCTGGCATGCTTTATTGCCTCATATCCTTCTAATGAAATGAACATCAAGTGTTACCCACTGGGGTCAGGTGAGATGGGTTGCCAAGCTGAGCCCAAAACTATGAGTGGGCGTTATACATATGGAGATTCCCTTTAATTTATGTATTTATCAAAATATCATTAGTGTCACAGCCTGTGGTGTGCAGAAGACTAGGTGTGGTAGGAGTTGGCACAGGGGTGGGCCGTGCACTGCCTGCTGCTCATTATACAGCTCGAAGACGCACCTATCACTCGAGTCTCCCCCAAATGGTGCCACTGATACTCTTGTCTTGGTCATGATGTGCCTGCAGCAGAGAAGGCTGATGAGAGAGAATTCTTAATAAGAGACTTAGTAGCACTCCTGAGAAAAAATGAACAACAAAAACAAATAATATAGTGGAAGACCTTAGGCAGAACTTCCTCAAGAGGTACAAAAAAAAAAAAAAAAGGTTTCAAAGAGCTTTCCATGATAAAATTACATTTTATTTGGTTCTTAAAAGATAGGTCGGCAATATGTTACCAGTTTGAAAAAAGAATGTAGGTGAGGCATTCTGGGTAGACAGATAAAAAGACCTAGGTGATTTTTAAAAGCATTGTGTACTATTTCCTTTCACCAATTTAGCATGTTTTATACTCTGCCCTATGTATTGGTTCCACGTTATAAGAAGTTTAAGTGTTTTAGTTATTGTATCCATACTATATGGGCTTTGTTGTAATCTTTAAGTATTATTAAACATCTAGCTATTTTGGAAAAACATTTTATTTCATGCTTCACAAACTATGACTATTGAGAAAATCACCTTGAAAATGATTATTTTCATATGAAGAAAATGGAACTGCTAATTCTAGCATCGGGTTTTAAGTTGACATAACACATTTCTTCTCATGAGTTATCTATGAAATGTTGTAAAATGTGATTCTCTGATAGCTGCCTTGCTTTCCTGAGCCCAGCAGCAGTGCAGATACTGCTGGAGGAATCCATACATCCATGAGCAAGACACCCTGAACAAACTTGTTGGTAGTGCTTGATGTACTGAAGAGAATTAGTAAATGTCCATGTGCCTGACAAGGCTGCAGTTTAGAGACATGATATTTAAGTCTTTTAGGCCAGATGGACATTTTCTAAAATAAGTTCTTGATACCGTGAAATATCATACCTCAGAATTGCCCTTCTCATCTGAACTAGTGCATCAGACAATGACATTCAATAACATTAGTTCCAAATTACCAAGGACAGCTACACAATTTATAGAGTTCAGTGAAAAATAAAATGCAGGGCCCTGTTCAAAAATCAGGAAAAAAGTTTTGTCCTTTCTTACCCAGTTTTTTATTTGCTATTTAATGTCTTACACCTCCCGGCATAGGTTGATTGCAGACCCCTACAACACCTGGGGCTCTGCTTTGTGACTCAGAGCACATCTCAGTAAGTAGGGAGGAGGTAAGAGAACTAAAATGTTAATCAAGCCACAATCAGAGACTGGAATATGCTAGTCAGCCCTGTAGCCAGGCCAGGAGGATACCTTCAGAACAAAGGAAGATTTCTGCTGGGATTGCTAACAGCCCGTTCCCCACATGTAAAGGGGAAGCAAGAACCAAGAGCCATTCCCTATGGCTAAAGCCATGGGGGAACCTATGGATTAAAGACTGGGAACTGCCAACACAGCTTTCACTCTACATATTCTTGCTTTTTCATGCTACGTGCTGTGCTCTTCCCCTTCCTCACTGTATGTCCCTATCAAAGGAAATGAGAACTAAAAAATGCCATATAAACTGAATTCCCTGAACACACAGGGTCCCTCACAGTGCCTTTACTCTGACCCTCTCACTCTGTGCCTCTGAAAGGAAACCACACTCTTGTCTGGGGAGTGTTACCCTTTTTCTAATAAACTTGTCTTTTGACTCTAACTTTGGCAAGTGTGTTGAATTCTTTCCACACTCTCCACCAATGGATGTTCTTCTTCTCTTGGTGCAAGGCTTGGTCTCCCCACCAACCTGAGAAATTCACCTTGTCCTGCATCACATTGGCTGCCAGTGCTTTGTCTCCCATGTAGGGCAGAAGTGATCTCCAGGTATGGGAGGGGAGCTGGGTGGTAAATGTGGAACCATGCCTGAGGAGAAGCTTCAAGCCCGATGCGAATTTTCTATTATACCATTGGACTTCACTTAGAAAACAGAAATTCAAAGATAAAAAATATCAGGACAGTGACTGCAGAGCATTAAGCCACAAGTGTAGGGAACTGTGGGTACAAGGTGTGTGTGTGTGTGGGGGGGGTGCTTCTGAAGACAATGCCCTGTGCAAATGCAATGGTCACAAGCCCATGAAGCTGACCCTACAAATCTGTCCTGAATAGAATATTTAATCTGTCCTACTACAAGCTTTTACATTGAAATTCATAATAACACCAAGCAAAGATCCCAAGGCTACGTGGTACACATCCACAGGAAAACTGCCATAAGACTGTGTCCAACCTCCCACAACTGAAGGAGGCCACAGTAGTGGATTTGCCAAGAAATAAAGCCAGAATGAAAATAACTGTCTTTCCCTCTTCTGCTGTTACTATCAGCATTGACCATTTTGCAACTAAAGAGTTATACTTTCTTATATTTAATTACTTTAGGGCAATATAGTTCACAGTGTAAAAAGTACCAAAGCATAAATGCTAAAGGAACCAGTTTAGATAAACAGTCACCAGGATACTTTGTTGTTTTTCATGAACCCAGAAAAACACACTAAGTGAGGATATTTACTTCCCACTCTGAGGAAGTGGTGGGATTCAGCTATATAAAATATGGATGTTTACTTACCCTGGCTCTCCTTGGTCCTCTCTAATGGTGTTCAGAGAACAGTTTGGTTTTAGTATTTGTTTTTTTTATATTCTGAAAACTCTCTGCTTTCAAAATGTTTTCATTAACACAGGCCAAGCAGGAATTTTACTTATGCTAATGATTGTAAATTGTTTTCTCTAAAGCCAAAAATGTTTTTGAAAACCCCTTCTTCTAAATCCCTTTTTTCCTGCCCCTCCTTTTAATTTCCTTTTAATTCACTGATGTGCTGCTTAGAGAAACAGTTAGAGCCAGATTGGAGAGCACCGTGAAATAAATGGCTGTGATATTTATCCTTCCTTTTGGCAAAACTCCTTTGTGTAACTGCAGTAAAGCCTGCCGAATCTAATGTTAACATGTGCACATTCTACTGAGTTCCACTGGAAATGAGGCATGCTAGAGAATGGCATTATTTTTTCATGGTGGAATTAGAGAACTTTCAATCAAAACAAAATTAAAATGCTAACATTGCTCCCTCCTCCTTGTTTAAACATTTCTGTCAAACCACATTCATTTTAGGTTTTTAATTTATTACATAAAACAAGTGATAACAGCATTTCCCCCTCTAATATTCGATGATTAAATTCTGAAGACAAGCAATAAACTGCTGCTCTCATCTTTATGAAATGGCACTTCTTTTTTCTTCTGGCTTTTAAATAAATGATAGGATGTTTGTTTGTTTGTTTTTTTCATGAATCAGCAAGCTAGATTTTATGGGTTGCTGCTTTATTAACCTAATGTAATTAGGTTAACTAGTCTGCCTTTTCTAAGCACAGGCAGGAGTAGAGGTCAAGGACAGGGAGATAAGCCATGAGAAGTACTCTGAATAAAGTTAGCCTGTCTGGAAAGGAATCAGAAATTCTCTTGCATTATTAGGGTCTCAAGCTACTGAACTTGAAAAAACGTCTAGTTTCTTATGCCAAGAGGTCTTCTCTATTCTCCATTTCTTTTAAAACACTGCACTCAAAAAGAATTAGAAACAAAGCAAAGTAAGATGTATTTTACTTAAATTTTATTTTTCTTCTTCCCAAATGCTTTGCTTTTTAGCTACACGTGACTGAATAATATAAGCTCAAGGACAGGAAAAATGCCTTGCATCAACTACAATAAAGTAGTATTTCTGGAAAGTCTTTGTAAAATGCAATATATAGAAGGCTCATAAAATAGTTCCCTGAGGAGAGTAAGACAATGCTACAAGTTCAACTGGCAGGTGTCTAGAATTTTTTTTTACTTAATCTTAAAACGGGTCAATTTCCTACCACCTTTCCTTCAAGCTTACCGCCATTATGACTAGAAAATGTGAGTATCCATATGTATACATCCACATTGCCAATAGAAAGCAGATTACTCTTGCAAATTAGACAAATAATTGAATGATGAGCAGTCTTTACAGTCATTAAACTTGGAATTGATCAGAGAGAAGTCCTAGGTACCCTAACACTCTTTGCCGTGATACTTCCCAAATACAATCCAATGACATAGAGCTTTAACTCCAAAAGAAGTAAACTACACTATCAAAGTACTACCATTGTATTATGTTCAGAATTCAATTATCCCTTCAATAATAGTCTGTCTCTGGCTCCCAACGCACTTTGGTTCCAATATATTCTACTTTAATATTTCCTCTTTTACTTCCATGAATAATATACAAACATACACCTATGATTTTTATATTTTCAATTCCACATTACCAGTGGATATCTGGATATAATGAATTCTAGGGGAGGGCACAATCTTGATAAGTCATTGAGGTATGCACAGTAAAATCCTAGGAGGCCACTTAGTGTAAATAAAAACACAATCTCTTGCATTTCAATAACCTCTAGGTAAATCTTTTTATTAGAATATAGGGAAATATTTTTATCCATGACAGTACTAAAATTTTGTCCAGAGAATTCTTTCTTCGGAGACAGGTGGCCACCTCTGCATTGTATGATATTTAGCAGGATCCCTGAACTCAGATTCGTTTAATATATTAAAAACTTAAATGGTGTTACTTTGTTCATTTATTCAATGTAAACCTTGTGAACTCTGTAACTATCTGCTGTGCAGCTGCTGCATATACCTTTCATTAATACTAGCAATTGTAGTTAAAAAAATAGAGCAATACTTGTTTGATATAAAAATAATGTTCTTTATTTATAACCATAGTATTTTAGAAAGCTAAAATGCATGTTTCAATTTTTAAAGCCAATAATGAACTTTTTCTTTTCATTCCTCTCATGAATTCATGATCTCTCTATAATTTAACCTGAACCAACAAAGACAATGTTTGTTCATGATGATCTAGTCCTGAGTAAACTCTTGAATTTACATAGTGTTGTCAGTCCAGTTACAAAAACACTTACTGAAAACGTACATATGTGCATTAACTGCTCAAGACACTTAGAAAACAAAGGTGAATAAGATTTTGAAGTAGAAATAATTTTTGAGCAGAAATAAGAGAACAATGAACTCTGCCTGAGGAAACTGGAAAGGACTTGAAGCCAGCTTCCTTATGAAAAATGAGTAGAATTACAATAAAATGGGAAAATCATTTAAGAGAAGCAGAAACAGTCACAAAAACACATATCTAGAGATGGAGAGAAGTCAATGAAGTTAGAATTTAGCCTCCAGCGGGAATAGCAGTAGCAAGAGGCAAGGCCAGAAAGAAGGGATGTTACAATGCAGGTAATGGGGAGACCATCAGTGTTTTTAATTGGAAAGTGACCTGGTCAGATTTGTAGTTTAGAAAGGTGGCTCTGCAGGGGTGTGAAAAATAACATGGAAAACAGCAGACCTGGAATCAGGGATAGCATTTAGGAGTCTATTAATGAGATATTTTAACTAAAAGAGAATGAGATATTGAACTGAGAAAAACAGCATTAGGGATGGACTCAAGCAATATTTAGGATATAGAATGGATAGAATATAAAAAATTATTGGAATTGAAAGTGAAAACATTCACTTTCAAGAAGGAGATTTTTCTTGTGTTTAGTGTGGTAACTTGGATGGATAGTAGTATTATTTCCCTAGATAGGAGAAGAGACAAAAAGCAGGTTTGGGAGAAAATACATTGTTATGTGTAGAGGATATACTATTATCCTAAACACCAAGGCAGCATGTATCACAAAGAATAGTTAACGTATTCAAATGTCAAATAATAAAAATGTTCGTTTACATAGGAAATCTGGCTTCTTAAACCACAAGCTCTTCAAAAAGAAATGTACTTGTTGATATCATTTTTATTAAAGAGGATTCAAGTGGGAATCTTTAGATGTCATGTGTCATGCCTTAATACAGTAAGGTTAATGCAGCAGGAAAACAATGTCTGAAAGAGTAGGTTGGCTCATTGAAGGGAAGATAATGGCTAATAGACCAGAATTCTTTCGTGTTCTAAATAAATTCAATGGCTGACACTGTGAGGCCTTAGAGAATCAGACAAATCTATGGACTTGATCCCTTAAAATATGCAGATTTATATATACATATCATTTTGCATATGATTTCAAGATGACCATTCATGGCACCCTTGCATTGCATAGAACTCAGCTGAAGAGCTCTTGGTTTAGAGTTGGACAAGTTTAATCACAGATAGAATTTATCTAAAAGTCAAATATATTTAGAGGTATCTCTTTAGCATTAATAGGGAGTATTCTCCCTTCTAAATAAACTCACAGAGATCAGAGTTTTATAACTCAATACTACTGACATTTGGATTGAATACTTCTTTGTTGGGGTTGGGGAACAAGAAACTGGCTAGTGTTCATTGTAGAATGGTTAGCATTATCCTTGGCCTTTACTCACTAGATGTCTTTAGCAACCCCCAGTTGTGATAATCACAAATGTTTCCAGGCTTTGTCAAATGTCTCCTGGGAGCAAAGTTGCCCCATTTGAAAATCACTGATATAGGAAATGACTGTCATTTATATAAAACTCCTATATGTGAAATAAAGTTAAATATGCTCCTGAAGAAAAAATATTTTCATGAAAAAATTTTCTAGAATAGAATCAAGAAGTTAGTGAGTAGCTAAAGCCAGTGTTTAGATCTCCTGTTCTGGGGCCAACAACTCAATCTTTTCTCCTATAACCCTATTCTTGTGGGAGTGAAAATTATATCCTTTCCATAGATGGTTAAAGAGCACACAATAAAGTCAGTAAATCATAGTAGCTGCCTTTTATCTGTTTTCCTATTTCTTTTCATGAAATTAACTTCTCTTTAAGGACTTAGATACTTAAACTTAAGTAATGAAGAAAATGGTATTTTCAGAGCAACAGGAAATCTATCAACTCAAAAATAAATGAAACATCATAAAAGCTAGTTAGTAATTGAATGTATTACCATCTGCAGTATGAGCACATTTGTGTTCTTATAGAAAATGTTAACTTTAGTTTTGTTAGGGGAAATCTGCAAGTTGGGGGATATACTGGCATCAGGTACAAAAATCTATTAATATTCACACTTGTAGAGACTGAAAATGTAATATAAAGCCTGTTGTACCCCCTCTGCCATCACTCTGTCTTTGGTTTTGCTTTGTTAAACCATGCATTTTGTCTATTCCTTTAAGGTCATTTATGTTTCTTATTCTTATTTTCCAGTGTGCTAGACATTTATGTTTGCTCGTGTATCCATTGTCTTGTCTCTGATAATCCCTCCCCAACTCTTAGCCAGTGTGGTTCAGGTTATCTGTTAGAGATAGGCTTTTTTCCTTAAAAACTGAACACCTAAATTTTAGCTAAGCCATTGGTCATGCAGAATAAATCCTATTTTGAAGGTACATTTGGCCAAAGTGACAAAGTTAGAAAAGATCAAAGTGAAAGTGTTGAGTGGCAGCTGCTGGAAAGCTTTTTAAAAGAAAGCTGGCCCATACCCTTAGCCAAATTTTTTTTTTCCTTTCCTGCTGCCTGTCATGTAGATTTAATGGCTGGAGCCCTGGTTGTGGGTTTATGCAATTAGTGTGGACTTTCTATGTCAGGTATGGCCAAGAGGAACGCTTACAGGATATTCAGTCCTTGAGATCTCAGCCCTGATTTGCCTCAAGACTTGAATTTAAGAAATAAACTTATATTTTATCTTTTTAAATCACTGTGATTTGGCAATTCTTTTATTCCCATATGGACCTAATCTTAAATGACAGAGGAGAGAATCAGTTCTAAACTCAGGGTAGAGGATGTGACCTAACACTAAACCAAACAGCTGATCACATTCCTGTTTCAGAGGGGGTGCTCACTGTTCCAAAGTTTCATATAAAATGATATACTCATTTCTATTTCCATACCCTTACTCTGCCGGAAAAAACTTTGATAAATGAGGTACAAGAATGCTGTCATTCTGAAGTCCAAAATTTCTAGTATATTTTGGTTTAAATATCAAAATTCATACGCATTTGGGCCAAAGTCAAGCCTTCATAGAAGGTATCCATTATTATAGCTTGCGCATGGTATATTCCAATTTAAATTTTTTTCCTTTAGTTGAATTAATTTTTAATGTAAAATATTTCCATAGCATAACATCAAAAACATTATAATATTATAATATTTTATATAATATAAATATATTACCTATCTAATATTTTAAGGTAAAGCTATATTCCTAGTCATTTTTAAATTAATGTGTATAATTCCCTGATATAAAAAAAAACTAATAAACATCTTGGACATATGATTTTTAAACCAAAGTAAACATACTTAGAGGCTTCATAAAGTATGCTCTAGTGACATTAGTCCCAGAAATAATTTTGAAAGAATAAAATAAGAAGTGTTCCACAATAAATAAGTTTGTGAAATACTGCATAGTTTTTCTTCCCCTCATGGATAGTTTTAAAAATATAACTCCATGAAGATTTTGATAATCATACTTTAAAGAAAACTAGGATTTTCTTTGCAAATTATTTTATGACATTATATCTATTTATATAGGTTTTACATATGCTTAAAAATACTATATTAAAGAATAAAAAAACAAGTTAGAGTGAGGTCAAAATTACTTAGCATATTTCAATTATGCAAATATTTTTTTAGAAATAATGAATTCTAATATTTAAAAATACAAACAATATGAAGCTATCACAACATTATTTCCTCAATAAACCCTAAATTCTATCATAAGAAATCACCATCATTAACATGTGATAAATAACATTTGAGGCATTTCTCAAATCACATATGCAGATAAGTAAATAGGTAAATAGATGTTAGTAGACAGACAAAGAGATGAGTAGATAGATTTTAAATTTTCCATTAATTTATATTCTATATTTGGAAACTATCTAATAAAATTAACTTATATTTAACAGAAGCAATAGAAACTTAAGGTTCAGGTATGGACAATAAAAATGACTTTAGTATTGTTTCTCCTTCAGCCTCCTATTCACTGCCAACACTGTCAGCAGAGATGTCTCCCAGTTCTGAAGTGGCCTGTCCTACCGTTCATAGCATCTCACTTTACTGAAGGAATGATAAACTGCCACAACTGTGACACTTGCTTTTAGGTGTGTTGTGCTGCTTCAGCTCCCAGACTATTCTCTGGGTTACACCTGGTGGTGGTCATAGTACTCACTGCATGTTTGGGTTGTTGTTGATACCTGCATCATGGAAAAATAAGTTTTAAAAAATTCCTTTTTTTCTGCCATCTATAATCAGAAAACTGATTTCATCCTTACAATCTTAAAACATTGCATGTATACTTAAGCTATATAGAAAGAGAGTTAAGGTATTATCAGAAAGAATTTGTGTCCATTGGTTTATTCTTAATTTAGTCAGCAAACATATATATAACATATTTAACCTGTACCATGAACTATGCAAGGTACCAGAAATACAGAAATGAATTTTTTGTTATCTTATGACCAAAGAGCTCACAAATCCAGCAATTAAGACAGATAGGTAAATAAACAAACAAGATACAGTGTGGATGTTTATGTATATTTTTCAATCACACAAATCTCCAAAAAGATACAAGAACTGAGGAAAGAGCAAATGAGTTGTATATCATTGCAAAGAGAAGATGCTATCTGAATTGTAGCTTAAAATATGATATAGAATTTATGAGATAGAGGTGGGCAAGGGAGAGCTAGTTAGTTAGAAAACTGTGTGCAAAGGAATGAAGACATAAGATATTTTCATTTATTTGGGGACAGTGAGCACAATTTTGCTTTTGGAAGATAGGGTACATACAGGAGGGAGGGAAGAGTGTTTGAAGAGATAAACTTGAGACAAGATTGTTTACTCAGAGAAACAGAGGAAATAGATGACATAGTTTTGAAATTCTAATGAACTAAATGTATACATTTCTTATACAGTCTTTTTCAGCATGAGATGCTACTTTGCCACAGTCTAACATATCCTGTCATCATAGCTTGAACTCTGTCCCTTCACACATAACGACTCATATAGAATGATCCAATTTTGTCTTAAAGCTAGCTTTGTTCTTAGATACCACAATAGAAAGGTGGTCATTCCATTATTTAATTAATTTCACACCAGTAAATAAATTTAGAATATCCAATTAAGACCACAGTGGTAGTCAATGTACAGTAGATGAAGAAATTGGTCAGATCTGTTCTTGAATTATTTTGTTACTCTTAAGGTAAGGTTGCCAAACACATGATTCTTTCAAACATTCTTTGAGTTTAATAGAAACCCTAAGAAATGTCACATGCAACAACTCTTACTGGAACTATTTCATTTCTTATACATAATTTTTCATATTTTCCTTGTAATTTCCTGCTCACAATACTTCAATTAAATATGAATGACATTTAGTCTTTTCTCTGTTGACTATTAAGACAGGATTATGAGTTCTTCAGGTTTTCACTTCAGCTTCTCCAAATGTTCAATTAGGGAATAAGAAAGACACTATTTCAATTTATTCTAGTGCAAAATAAAGTAATTTGCAAGGAGTGAGAGTAAGAGAAAACAGTGCCCAAAATATTATAAGGAAATCCCAGCATGAGGAGAATGTAAGAGTAAACTGAGTTATAATTGATATTAAGGAAAGAACTTATAAAAATTATAATGTCTAGCCTGCTCTTTAAAACCTTTCTAGAATGCTACTGTGAGATTTTACTATTCTACAAAGACTCACCTATATTGACTAGAAACAAAATTATGGGAAATTTAATGTATTAAGATTGAGTGGAGAACACATATTCTATGATTTTATTTACACGATATGTCAAAATAAGACAAATTCATTCAGATCAAAAGTAAATTAGTGTTAGGGCTTGGAAATGAGAAATGATTTTTAATAGGTATGGAGTTTCTTTTGGGGGTGATAATATGTTTGAAAATTAGATTGTGGTGATGGTTGCATAATTTGATGAATACACTAAAAACTACTAATCGCGTATTTCAAAATGGTAATTTTTATGGTATGTGAATTATAGCTCAATATACTTGTTCTTTAAATAGTAGAGTGGCAAGAATTCAATCACTTTAAATTATTAACTTTTTTCAATGCAAAGAATACACACACACACACATGCAAACTGAATTGGGGTGAACTACAGTGAAAATCTGGTTTCAAGTCTGTGTTCATGCCACATCTGCTATATTTTTTCCTTTCATTTTTCTTTGAATAGTGCCTTTTTAGATGACTAATTCTATCAGGTGACTTCATGCATAGTTTAGGCTCTTTTCAAGCTCCCTTGTGATTTGGCTGTATAAAAATAATACCTCTTAACTCTATGAAATCAAAACAATTGCTGGATATTCAAGAAAGTAAGATTGCTGAATTTAGAATTAAGATGGCAAAAATCTTCCAATCTTCAAATTCCAACGAAGGTGGCTAAGTAACGCTGCATTTGTAAATCTTTTCCTTAGATCCTTTCTGATATCACTCTACCCCACTGATGGTATTTGCATTGTTTGGTGATTATAAGGAGCTGTGAAATACTTGAAGTCATTGTGAAATACATTATTTTACAAAAGGTTAAAATCAGCATAGGATTTTGTGAAAATTTGCTCTTTGAGCTAGGCATGAGCAGATATATTGCTTACCCCATGGTGCCATGAAGTATCACCAGGTCAACAAAGTCTCCCGAGAATCTGCAATTTGGATTGAGATGTGTTGCCTTGGTAATAACAGAGGTGTCATGGTGGCTAAGGGTAGGGGGTCCCAGAAGTCTACCATAAATAAGTGAATGCTAGGTTTTAACTCTTTTAAATGATTTGCTATCAATTTTTGCTGTGTTCATGTCAAAATGTTATTATTCAATCTTGATCACCTATTCCCCAAATCTGAGCAAATAGGAGCTAATTAAATTAAAGTATAGTTCCATAGACATTCTTAGCTTTTTGTATATATTTATTAGTTTCCAGTATATAGTACATTGGTTAGACATTTATGCAGTTTATGAAATAATCCTCCTGATTATCTTTCCTCTGACCCTACCCATAGCCATTACCTTACTGTTTTATTAGTAGATTTCACATTGCATTTAAAACATTTACTTTCTCTTAGTATTCCAATCTCTAGAATAAAGCAATCACTGATATTTTGTCTTTATATAGTCACCATTAGGGGAAAAAAATAAAATTTAAATGCTTTGAAAAAACATGTATAAATTAACCATTCTAGTTGAATTTACTATTAACTAGAATTATATTAAATTCATTTTTTTACTTACTAGTATATAAAAAATAAAAATGGGGTACCATATGGCAAATTATCACATAGCAAAATCTTCAAAGTTCATTCATTTCATCAAATACTTAATTAGCATCTATTATATATCTATCCCTTAAATTGAGCTGCTTATAATCTTATGAGAAAAGAAGACTTTTGTACTATATTGAGAATTATTACAGTTATAAGGAAATTAGTGAAATGGAAGATCAGCATGAGCTGATTAGTTTAAGGAAGAATTTATTTAAAAAAGGGAATTGAGCTAAGTATTAAAAATGTGTAGAAATAAAAGAGATCACTTAGGTAATGCAAATGTCACGCAAACAGAGAGAATAATTATAATGCACATGTCATACAAAAGACTCATTCAGAATATATTAAATCTTCTATGTATCAATTAGAGAGATAATAACAGAAAAATAGGATGAGAGGTATACAGACATTTCAAAAAGGAGGAAACCCAAATGACCAGAAAACATTTTTTTAAATGTTCAACTTCTTTAAAGCAACAGAAACATGGAAATATAAAACATAATATGATACCATTACATATCTATTAGAATAGAATAGATAAAACAACAGACAGGCAATGCCAAGTTTTTGAAAGGATGTGATATGACCAGAACTCTCATAATACTGCTAGTTTAAGCAAACATTTGTACAAATACTCTGTAAACATGATTTGAAGTATCTACTAAAGCTGAACATATGGATACATAAAACTCCTCAATTCCATTCTTAAATGCATACCTAATATATAGATAGGTTTACCAAAGTAAAGACACTAGAATAGTGTTACTGTTTATAAACTGCACACTGCACTGTTAAATGATGCTGGCAGGCACATCAACACAGAGATAAAGAAATTTCATTCCATTTTGTAGTATATAGCAATAAGAGTAAATATCAAAAGCTGCATTAGACAATTTGGATGAATCTCACGGACATAATGTTAATTGTAGGAAGCTACAAAAGACTCCACACTTATCTCCCCATATATATATAAAGCACAAAACAGATAAAACTAATCTGTGGCAATAGAAGTCACGAAAGCACTTACCTTGAATGTGAGAGATAGCGACTGAAAAGAGGCATCTAGGGGCTATGGAAGTGCTAATAATGGCATATTTCTGAATCTCACTGCTGGTTACATGGTATATTTAGTTTGAGAAAAGCCATTGTAAACTGATGATAGGTGAACATTAATGTATGTATATCATAATTCAAAAAAGAATAAAAGCTTTAAAAATAGATTAATTACTTCATTAAAAGATACTTTGCATAGCCATATCATTTTCAGAAAAAAACTTTTCTTAAATAAAGATGAAAAGACAGAACTTTAAACACTCTAAACAATTTCCACAGACTTAGATTTTTTTCAGTTTACATAATGCAATCAGCTTAATCTGATCTATTCTAAACAGCCTTTCACCACTGTGACACTCCAAAATTAACAATTCTTATTTATATATGTAAGGTACTTCCAGGGGACATTTGAACCATCAAAGATAGACAAAGATGTGTTCAATTTCATGTAACTATATTTGTTTAAATCTTCACTCTTTGAATATCTGTAGAGCCATGTGTGATAATTAAGAAAAAATATTTCAGATTATTTGCTTAAGTGGATGGTCATGCAGGAGTTTATGGCCTATTTTAAAGACATTTCATTTTTGACCCATGTGATGTTGTTCTCTATGTTGTCTTTTTTTAAAAAAAAATTAAACATGCCTTTCTTATTTCAATTATATTAATAGTCATAACTAAAACATATTATGAATGAAATATGCCAGATTCTACAAAATAGAGAAAATAATCCAAACTTCTAGTAAAAAAGTGAAGAGTAGTGGGTACAGGGAACGTAGAGTACATCTACTGTTTTGTTGAGTCAGGGTTATTTCTCAAAAAAGAGAAACAACTAGGGGACCAGCATCTTGAAAAACGATAAAAATTTGGTTGGAGGATTTACTTTCTCATATGATGAAAGTTAAACTTTAGTTTCAAAGAAAAAACTTTAAATGCCAATGCATGGCAAGAATTGTTTAAATTATTTTATTTTCTTGGTTGTATAGGAAATGAGAAAATTTTCACAGATAATTGGCAATGGCCTCTACACATATTAAAAATGTTTAATAGTTTTTAAAATGTATTATATATGTTGGATATAATTATCAAATAATTTTTCTGTTTCGATATTAGGTAATTCATTAATGTTATTTACATATTAATAGAACTATGGAGAAAATTATATCATCACGTCCATAGATGTAGAATAGGAATATAACAATATTCCAAACCCTTTTATTTCATGTTAAAAATTAAATAGAAATTGACAAATTTCTCAACAGTATAAGACAAAAGCCATCATCTGTGTGACAGGGAAACAACAGAGACTTTTTTACTGTCAAAAAAGAGCATCTACTATCTCTCCTAATAACATTTTAATGGAAGTATTAAGCAATACAATCAGATGTGACTAGGTAAATGGAGCCATAGTTTTAAACAGGCAGTGATAAAACTCTACCTATGAATAATATGATTATATATATACACACACACACACCACATAAAGAATTAATTACAAATATTTTTAATCCAATTATCTATTAAAGGACACTTTGGTTGTTTACATGTTTTACTCTTACGCAACATATATAACTGAAAGTGACAAATAAACAAGAGAGACAAACTGAGAATCATAAACACAAACAACAGTTAGGGGTTGCCAGAGGGAAAGCAGGGAAGAAGAGAGGTAGATAAGGGTAAAGCAGGTCAAATACATGGTGATAGAAGGAGATTTAATTTTGAGTGGTGAACACACAATGCAATATGTATAGTGTATTACTGAATTATACACTTGAAATCTATATAATTGTATTAACTAATACCATCCCAATAAATTTAATTAAAAAATAATTTTTAAAAAGGAGCACTTAGATTTGATATGGATGAGTGTTTGGAAAAAAAAAGAAAAAAGAAAACATTGGGGCACAAAATCAAGACATGCAAAACCTATACAAGGAAAACTATAAAAGTCTCTAAAATAACAAAGATAAATGAAAGCATTTAAAAAATAGGACAAAAAGAACAGGGATAGAAGTGAGAATTACATAAATACACTTTGTTTTTAAAACTTGACTTTGAATCCATGTATAATTTTAAGTAATTTTAAGACATGTATAAAATATAAATACATAAAAATAATTTCCTATAGTTAAATAAAATATTAAAAAATGAACCTAACTATCCTATCATTTTAACACAATTATTTATGGTTTATCTCTAGCTGAATACATTCTAAAGTCAAAAGGAACTGCAAAAAATATTTAAAAAGTTTTTAGCATTCATATTGTTGATAGATTATTAGTATTGTTTACCTGAGACTTTTGTGTATGTGGTATGGGATAAAACAAAAGTCAAAGTCTATATAATATTCTAATTCCATCATTCTTAGGGTTTTGAGTACTAAGATTATCCATGTATAAAAAAGGAGATCCAAATATAAAATGGAGATTCATTAAAAACCTTGTAGAACTGAATTTGAATTGGAAATATCAGTTTAAATTTATAATACTTTTTTCTTAAAACTAAGCAAAACAAATAACCTAGACTTGTCCATCAAAAAAGTATAATATCAATGGCTGAACTAGTAGTGATTAGCACCCTAAATGAGAAATCATTTTCTCCAAACATCAATTAGAATCAAAAGAAAACTGGGCTCCCTAGGATATGGCCTATTCCAGGTCTGAGGCAGAAAATATACCAAAAGAACTTGCAACATCTTGTTATACCAGATGGCAAGGGAGCTGTTAAACACTATTAGGATTGTATCAAAATGAATCATTAACTTGAAGAATCTCCAGTTGGAAAATGATGAGACAATAAACCATCAATAAGAATAATGACTGCAATGTATTGAAACAGCAAATATGTTAAAATCCATGAGTTCAGAATGACACTTAAAAAATTGTCACTATTGGAGGATACTAGAAAACTAATTTTGTGAAGTGGTTAAAAAAATATATATATATATATATATATATATATATATATAAACTGTATACCTAGGGAGTGAAATACAAGACAGTTTCTCTTTTTAGAAATATTTCAACTAATTAATGAAAAGGGACTATGGCATCACATTATCAATATTTTGCAATCTCTAATAAACAGATGGATCTAAGCATTTATTCATGAATGCTAATAGCACAAAAGAGAGAACTAGACAGTATATGCCTCTTGGTAGAAGAAAATATCAGTGTGAGTTAGTTTTGACAGAAAAAAAAAAATCATAACCGAATCTGATCAAGGTTTTAGTTTCAAATACAATTAGCCTGGACAGAGGATCTTGTTTAACTATATCTTGGGGATATGATCAGTATAATCCAGGCTGTGGGAAACTTTCTGGGTCAAACAACCCAGTTTCATCAAAAAATAAAATACAAGAAATACAAGAAGTTATGGAGAGAACCATACATATAGATTAAAAGAGACTTAAAATACATATCAAGCAATATGCATGAAGGGCCTTGAGTCTTGATTTTTAAAAAGCTATAAAGCCATTTATATTTTTATAAGACAATTGGAAATGTTAATACTTGTTGGATGTTTGATGTCATTAAGGAATTATCACTAATTTCTTTAGAGAAATTGGCTTGGTTTGATCTTCCAAAAGATTCTGAAACAAAGATTCAAGGGCAACTAGTTTTTTTGGGAGGTAATTTAAGGATCAGTAGGAAAATGAGGAAGTGAGACAAAGAAAGGAAGAAATCCAATAGAAGATGAATTAGCTTTTCATTGCACTATTGGAGCTCGATCCGGCCACCATGTACCATCCCACCTCAGAGCTCTGAAATGAGGGATGGGGATTGTTATATTTATCCATCAACTTCCTGTCTAATATTCGTTGAATCAGGGACATTAACTCTTCAATCGTCTGACTTGTTTATACACAAATCTATTGTGATCCTGTGGTGAGAAAACAAAAGACAAAGAAAAAAAAAAAAGAAAGAAGAAAGAGAAAAATCCCATCAGGCAATGTCTCAGGCGCTTAAGCGAAATGCTTTGACCTTAGAGGGTAATGCTAAGGAGATATGGAGGAAGCACCTACAACAGTCCTACAGTAGCTTAAAGATGTAGTGCTTATAATGAATAAAGCAAGAGTTTTTTGTTTTAGATATACATACTAAAATTATAGAGATAAATATGACATCTGGGATCTGTTTTAAAATGAGAGGGGAAGGAAGTACATGAAAATATAAATAAAACAAGTTTAGTGAATAACTGAAAATGACACAACAGAAGATAGGAATATGAGGTATATTATACAATTCTATTTTCATATATATTTGAAATTCTTTTTTTGTTCTTAGATTCCACATATAAGTGATATTGTGCAGTTTTTGTGTCACTGGCTTATTTCACTTAGAATAATGTCCTCTGAGTTCATTCATGTTGTCACAAATGACAGGATTTCCTTCTTTTTAAAGACTGAATAATATTCAATTATAGTTAATATATATAAATATGATATATATATATATGTATACACACACACACACACACACACACACACACACACACACACATATATACACATTATCAGCTTTTCATTGCATTATTGGAGCTCAATCCAGCTACAGTGTACACCAGACCTCAGCTATCTGAAATGAGGGACATGTGAACTGCCGTAGTTATCCATTAACTTCTTATCTGTAATATATATATCACAGATACACACACACACACACACACACACACACACACACACATAACCTTTTTATTGGTTCATTTGTCAACAACCACTTGGATTGTTTCTATACTTTGGCTACTGTGAATAATGCTGCTATGAATATGCCAGTACAAAGAACTTTTTAAGATAATAATTTTGTTTACTCTCTCTCTCTCTATATATATATATATGCATATGTGTACACACACACACACAGGAGTAGATAACTATTTTTAATTAAGAAAACTCCATATTGTTTGCTATAGTGGCTGTATTAAAACTCTTCTCAATATAACATTTAAAATAAATGGTAAATTTGTCACTTCTCAGCACTGTTTTAAAACTTGCCTAACAAATTTTATTTTCTATTTGTTGAATACAATTAATATTTGACCAGAAAATCTGATGCATCTGAGACAAAAATATTCCAGTCAGAGTATTCACAGTGTTTACCTTTCCCACACAGTAAGAAACTTAGGTTTAGGAAAATGAAACCATTTGAGAAAATAATGGAAAAAGTAAAACAGATTCAAAACAGGTCTGTTTCATTTAAAGTGTTATTTAGTCTCTCCAAAAGAAACAAAACTGCATATATATGCAATGTGTTTTTCTTTTTCAATTTATATCTGACCAAGTAACAACAGACCAAGTAAATTATTATCTACCCTATTGCACAAACAAGGAAACATGTGCCCTCAGTTATCCTAATATGGGCCTTGCAGACACTACCTGAGCTAAATTCTATTAAAGAGCAGCATCACTCCACCAATATATTAATTAACTTTCTGGGGAGCTGAGTTTGAAAAAGTGTTATCCCTCGAGAGGAGGTATTTAGAATATATGTGTTTCTGGACTTAGATTTATATGTGAAAGTCCTGAGTCACAGTTATTCTTAAGTCAGAAACAATGTCAAACTACATAGGGCAGTAATTATAGAATGTCATTGTTGAAATTACTTTTTTTTTTTGCATGTAAAATCACTTGGTATTGTTGCCCAACAAAGAAAAAATAAAGCAAATAAAAAAAGAAAAAAAAGTTAAAAAAATTTTTCATTAATAAAAATGAAGGTCCTAGAAACAAGTTTTAGTGAAAGCCTATGCCTTCTGCCATGATAGGTTTAAAAAAAACATAAATCATGATAAGTCTAGAAACATTTAAAAAGACAATCAGGAAATAGCAAAAATTAAATATATAATATGACACAGGAAAAGCTTTCAGCATTATCTATGAATATGTAGTTACTTTTGCCTTTTCTCCAACATTAAGAAAAATTAATATTGAATCACATCAAGTCTAAAATTCTATCTTTTTGAAGTGAATAGACATGGAAACAAATAACCTTACAAATGTTAGGTGTAGCTAAGGAACTAATATAAACCAGCACCCCAATAAATGGTTTTCTTTTATTAAACTAGGATGATCAGAATCACAATAAATACAATGAGCTATGTGCAGTAGACATTTCAAATAAGTACATTGTAAAAATTCTCTTTGATGATCTTTTACAAAACCAATGCTGAAATGTATTAAGCCAAAGTAAATTTGTGCTAACAGCAAAAAGCAACCCACCTATGATTTTCTTATTGTTTTGAATATCTATTCTAGCTTTTCTCTATCCTATAGAGCTGATAGGAAAAAATCATAAGTACAAAGAGTTAAAGCAGAGCAAATTGTAAGCACGTGCACATAAAAAATACCCACTAGCAAATGTACACACAGAAGCTGATCCCAGAAAGTATCTTTTAATGGTACTTAATTTTGTTGTTTCCTATTTTCATTTCTTTAAAGGCATGAACAATTAAAAATGGAAAGCATAGAAAATTAGGATTTAGATCATTTAACTGTTTTGATAGAGGCCTTGCAGTAAATTGTCTATGAGACAAAATTTGAAAAAATTATTAATACAGACAAGAAAGGCATTTTCAAGAATGTGTACACACTAAACACCACTCAGATATCTCTGGAAATAGACATGATACAGTAAAAGCTACATTATCTATAATCCCAGGTGATATATTATATTTTGTTCTAGAAAGTAGTTTCAAAATCAGTAACTGGTTCTGGCTTTGGGAAAAAAACACATGAGGATATTTATTTTTCATCTAAAAAAAAGCACAAAATGTTTTGCTTGAATTTCCCATTTGTTATATTATTTAATCATTGGTCATGGGAATGATGCTTTTGAACTTTTTCATGCTACAGGACCTATTCATCAGAGGGGATGATGTACAACCTACCACATTGTTGAAATTTTAAACACCATATATATATTCTATTGTGAAAGCCATGATTTAAGGAAAAGGCAATAATTAAATTGAACAGATAAAAGAAAATCATCACTTTAAATTTCAATATATTACTATATCTCTAAATTAAATTGGATTTATATAAGTCCTTAAAAACTGGATATTACCGTATTATTTTTTTTAGTCCTCTCCTCTGTGTCTGACTGTCTCCCTCTCTCTCTCTCCCTCTCTTTCTACTTCTATCTTTGGAGATAAGAGTCTTCAAAGAGGCAATCAAGTTAAAATGAAGTTGTTAGGATGGACCCTAATCCCATATGACTAGTGTCCTTATTAAAAAAAAGAAATCTGGAGACATATACATAGGAAAAACAACATGTAAAGATGAAGCTAAAGCTTTAGTTGATGTTTCTTTAAGCCAAGGAACACAAAAGACTGCTAGCGAACTACCAGAAGCCAGGAGAGTCATGGAATAGATTCTACCTCATGACCCTCTGAAGGCATCAACCCTAACAGCACTTTGATACCAAACTGAGAGCTAAGACTCCAGATCTGTGAGAAAATAATTTTTTTGTTGCTTAAGCCACCTAGTTTTATAGGAGCTCAGGCTGACTAATTCACTGTATTTTATTCAGGTTTCCATAGTTTCATGTAAAGTCCCACTTCTTTTCCAGGATCCTACATTACATTTAGTCATGTTTTCTTAGGCTGCTTTTGCCTGTGACAGTTTCATAGACTCTTCTTATTTTTTGATGACCTTGGCAGTTTTGCACTATGTGCTCATTACTACTGCTTTTAGGCTTCCTCATATGACAGTGCAAAGAAATACATGTAAGTGTATTCTAACCCATTCATCACACATATCTATAATTATTTCTATATCTATCTGCATATGTATGCATCTCTATATAAACACACTCACACATACACACATATATATGGCTAAATAGGAGTTCTTATTGTTGTCTCCAGCTCCAATCCATTGATCATTACAGCCTCCTCCACTTGCTAATCTATATACTTATTCCAACAGTGAGAAACCTGGTTCCTACCATCCAGCATTCATTGATTTAATTGTTTAATTCCATTGCACATTTTAGTAGTATTAGAATTAACTTGTACCTCAGGGAAAAATAACTTTATTAAATAACTTTATTAAGTAGAGTTCAGTGTATACGTGCATTTCCTTTTGGACTTTAGTCTTAGACACTCTACTCAAATTCAAAGTTTCTTGGTCAGCACCTTTTACACCCATCTCCTTAATAGAGATTTTCTCACACATTTGTAATATAGTTAGAGACTCTTGTCATAGTCTGAATTCTTTCCTGAGATCCCCCAATCTTCTAAATTAAAATTTTAATTTTTTTTAATTAAAAAAATTTTAAATTTGTATATATTAAGGTTCACTCTTTGTGCTATAAAGGCCTATGGATTTTAACAAATGCATAACATTATGTGTTGATCATTCTGTCATACAGAATCTCATCCTACAAAAAAAAAAGGGTCTTACCTCTCAACCCTCTGTCTCCTAAACCTCTGGCAACCACTTGTACTTTATAATATTTGTATTTTTTATCTTTTCCAAAGTGTTATATAATTGGAATCATTCACTATGTACTCTTTTCAGAATGTCTGTTTTCTTATTGTTGAATTTTAAGAGTTATTTGTATATTTTAGATATAAAACCTTTATAAGATAAATGTTTCGGTTAAGACTTTGAAATAGCTCAAAATTATAGGGGTGCTGTGAATTGTAAATATATGTTACACAGAAAATAAAAAATAAGACTATGAAAGTAAATGGACAACTGTTTGATCACTGCATTTTCTATTTTTAATAAGAATGTTTGAAAAGAAATATGCTGAAAAATAAAAATTATTATAGTTATATCACTGTAGAAAATATATTATTTAGACCAACTAAACACAAAGTTATCATTTTTCTATATCATTTCTTATGCTCTATATCAGATAAAAATATCTTTCTAATTCCTAGGAATGACAGTAGATAGATGATGATAAATAATAAAAACTAAGAGAACTGCACATGAGGCATGTAGCATAAAGCCTAACAATGATAAGTCTTGATACATATTTTCTGTTATTTTTTCACTTATTATAAAAACCAATGTTCATATAAATATATCATTATTTGTGACTATAAATAAATTTACTTGACACATTTCTTAATAAATATACACTATTTCCATTATTTTTGCATTAATTTTAATTTCAAATTAGAGTTACTTCAATGCATAACTATACATACCCACAGTTTAGAGTATCTAAATCTTTTTCACAAATAAAAGAAGACCTTATTTGATTAGGAAAAATGATAAAAATTAGCTACCAAGACAGTTCATGTCATGTTCACAAGTGTGATGATTCAGGCAAAAAACACCAAATGGAACTGCTCTCCATTCCCCAGCAAACCCTGACTGCTCTTGTTTCTTTCTCCTCTTCTTGTCCCTTCCAGCTGCAGAGCCTTCCTTCTCATCTCCTCATGGCCAAATTTATCTTTCTATCAGGAAAAATCTCAGATGCTACCTTCTCCTTGAAGCTTCCTTAATGACTTTTATCCCTCCAACTAAAAGCAATGTCCTCACTTTGAAATCCTTGCTCTCCTATTATATAGTTCTCCTCTGAAATCTAAGCCTTTAGTGTTAAGGTCTCGGCCTAACACATCATTGTGAGCTAATATCATTGCTCTATAAAGTATGTTGACTTTGATGAAATCATAATGTATGAGTAATAAATGATTGCATGATTGCTGAAGAAAATGACTAGAGTATCATGTTAATGGAGGTGACAATGAAGTTATCAACAAAGCCGCTATATTAAAGTACTGTTTTACATTCTAAGTTTGTATGTCATTACTCCCCCTCTATCTAGAAATAAGGTTAATGATAAATTTTTACTCTAATGCAGTTGTCAAAGCTTCATAGAATAATTATGGAGATGAAAATTATAGTTTACTTTTTCCTATTGAAGTCCAGAGATTACAAATATCATTTTTATGTTGTATATATGATTCATTATAATGTCTCAAAAGTGAAACTGTCAGAGGCTTGTATTGCAATTATTCAGATACCGTCAATTCCTCAAGAGTATGACCTCAATTTATCTGGCATTGTACAATTATTGCTTTATTAGTTAATCTTAAATGAGAAATATCATGATCTTATATTTTAAAAATATTCATATCAAAGGAGTTTTTACAATCATTCATATGATAAAACAAAATTAAAATGATTCGGTTACTGATTATAAACACTATTGTTTCTTTTGTACTACATAGCAAAAGAAAGGAACTAGTGTGTCTAACTTTCAGCCATGGCCAACTTTACCTAACCAAGATATATATCTGTAATGAACTGTGACCAAATTGAAATTCTACCAATTTTACCTAAAATAGGCTAATTAATTCCAAGTACTAATAACTTACCTTCAGCTTTTCTAGTTGTAAGGAACAGACACATGCTTAGAATGCTTTAGTTGAGAGAGGTTTGTAAATTGCAGAAGGAAACAAGGAAATAGGAAAGTAGCGCAATACAGAGAGAGATGGCCCTCGAAAGCCCCTTATCACGAAATTTAATCCTACTTTTGTTTCTTTGTTTTAAAATAAAAACAATAATAATACTAATACAAATTTAATAACTAATATTTATTGAAAACAAGTGCTGTGTTATCTGCTTTATAGTATAACTTATTTATGGCCTTAGAGCAAGCCAAACAACTTCATTTTGCTGATGAGTAAATGAAGAGTTAAAGCATCACAGAAATTTGCCCAATTGACACATCTAAGAAATGGCAGACCCAGGATTTCAACCCAGAAGTTTTTCTCTAGAATATATTTTCTGTGCTATTCTACTCCCAATTTTCTACAGCATTACCATCTAAAATGGTTTTACTCTCCTTTATAACTCATTTATTCTCTGATTATTAAAATAAAAGGTTATGACTCAGATATTTGATTCTGTTCTTAGTCTTTTTATCATCAATGGTATAGAGTTAGTAATAAATAACTTTAAAAATATGATATTCTTGTTCTGAGGAAGATAACTTTTACCTTTTGCTTGAATTTTACTTATGCCAGGAAGACTAAAATATAAGATCATTTAAAAAATTTTTGATTAATAACATAACCCTCAAGGTATATTAGAGTACATATAATATGCAACTTTTCTACTTAAATGAGAGTAATAATTGTATATACCTCATAATAGTAGTTGTGAAAATAAAATGAAATAATGCATTCAAATACATTTGGCACAGTAATTGGCATATAGTAGTACCACATAAATGTTTCCTAGATATTCATCACCATTATTATCACCATCATAACAAATGATCCAAAATGCTGATCCAAAATTTTAAGTGGAATTTTTAATATATATTAAAATTTAATAATATATCACTGACAGTGATTAATATATCACTTACCACTCTAGTCTGTCAAGTTTCTAAGACTCTATTATTTAATTAAAATGTTCTCAGTTTATCCCAGCAAAGCTGATACTCTTCTGGCCAGCCTCAACAGATGGGAACATTTTCTTCCTGCTCTTAGCTCAGTTGTATAGCATTTTTCCCCCTACTTTAATATTAGCATATTACTTGCAGCATATACAGAAAATTTTAACTTGCTGTGGCCTTATTTTCAACCATATCACTGTACTACAATTATACTTTCACAGGTGAGTAACTAATTGTCAGATTCAAAGGCTATTTCTTCATCATCATACTCCTGGACTTCCTTAGAGCATCTAATTCATTTGACACATCTTTTCCTTGAACCTCTTGAGTTTAATCACCTCCAAATCCATTTTTCACACCAGACTGACCTCTTACAAATCTCTTACAAAGGCTTTTTTATCACATCACTTCTCTGCTCAATATCATGAATCTTTCCTCATTTATTTGTGGAAAATAAAAAAAAGTTCTTAGGGTTGCATTCTTCATTCTCCACAATCTTTTTTTCTGTCTTCTCCTTTGCTCAGGGTTAGTTAATTTTTAAAAATTATTTATTTAAATTAGTTTCAAGGATACAGTACATTGGTTAGACATCTATATAGTTCATAAAATGATTCCCCCCAATTGCTCCCTCCCTTCCCTCATTCTCCACAATCTTAATCTTCATTTATCTTTATAACAGTCTCTGAACAAGGGGCAAAAAGTCTTAGTTTGTGATCTGATTTTTTCAGTGGCTTTTTGCCAATTCTTTCCCTGAGGAAATATATAATTACCCATTATAAGAACTTCCTCCTTCCCTTTTCTCTCCTTTTCTACCTGTTATTTTCCACTGATTACTTTGAGCTGAACTAAGTACTTATGTAATAGTTTGCCCCCACCTGAGCTAAATTGATCTATAAAAGTGACAGATAAGCAGACTTGTAACCAAATCGAATTCATTAAACTTCTCAACTAGACATGAGAGAAATCATATATTCATGACTGAGCACCTGAATCAGTTTCATCTTATCTCTAACACAATTTAGGAATGCAGATATTGCTAAGTGTGGGTCTCCCAAAAGTTGATGCCAATTCTCATAGGAAAATTTTAAACAAAATTTTAGGGTCTTTTTTTTTTGTTTGTTTTGAATCTTCCTTAGTTTGATTTAAGCACTAATAAGTCTCATCAGTGCCAAGACAGATATAAGAAGATGAGAAAATGTTTCTGATGCACAACTATAAGTATCTCACTCTCCCTCTTAACTTCTAATAAAAAAATATGTATGTTGTGAAGCAAGATTTTCTGTTACTTACATTTCTTGATCAGCCCTACATTATTTCCACTACTATCTATTCCTCTGTGTCCTATTATGACTTTCCAGGCCTAATTTTGAATTAATATATTTATAACTTATTTTACATGGGTCTTGTCTAATTTTTCATGAAGTAGGCAGTTATCCTTAAAAATTATGTACTTCTTGGATAGGACTGAGTTTCTTTAATGTCTTTCTGTAGTAAGAAAATCATGAATTTATGACTGTGATAACCAAAACAATCTTAAATAATCTGCATTTTCTCTATCTTTATCAAAAGAATTACATTAAAATATTCTAAGCTTCTTAAATAAAAATTCAGTTCTTCCTAATACTGAACAATTTTTAAGATAAAGAGGAAATCCTTGAACTATCTAAAGAAATAACTGAGGTTAAACACCATAAAATTCTGAGGAAGCAAACAAATACTCCAATAGTAAACTAAAAAACAAAACAAAACAATAAAATTCTACCCCTGGTAAGTCTATATTAACATAGGAAACTGAAGCATTTCTACTCACCTCCTAAAAAGAGGATGTCCCCATTGCAAAATGAGATAGTAATTCCATGTGATTGTTCACTTGATCTTATCTGACCCTTTTTTTTTTAAATGCTGTCACAAACTTAAAAATTTAGAAAGGATGCATGTTCATATTTAGAGTAGTCCAAATCAAGAATATTTACTTTATTTTCTTGCTTTTATGTATTCTAAGAGGCCAAATCTTCTCAAACTGTATCAGTACGAAAAGGAATTTTAAACAGCTACATGAAGATAAAGTGCCATCAAATATGGTGAGAGGTTTAAGAATTCTGTAGAGTTTGTAATTAGGTTTCCATCCTACCAAGATGCATTAATAATTTGCCTTATTAGGTTTATATTAAATTTTGAAAAAAATCAAATGGTGGAAGCTGAATATATTTTTCTAAAAAATTCTTTTACCACTCAGTTAACAGTTAATTTGTTTCAAATTCCCACAAAAATACTTAACTAAACATAATCATGCTACTGAATAATTTGGTATGTAAAGCTACCAGATTTTTCACAGCAAAATAAATGAAGAAACATTCAGACTATGAACCATGTTGATTCAGATGTATTTTCTCTGGCTTTGAGCATGTTTTAATCTTCATTAAAACAGGCTAGAGAGGAAGTGGTTAGGCAGGGAAATTTCTCAGTGAACATTTCTCAACAAAGAGTCTAAATAACTCTATAGAAGAAAAATTAATTTGAAATTTAACCTTGGAAAATTTCAACATGAAAATACCCTCTGGTACATTTCCACTATTTCTTTCCCACAACAAAGAATATTCAGAGAAATACTGTATATGCACCTTCCTTTCTGTAAACTTTTGGTGATCATATAGAGTCCCTTCTATTTGCTCTTGCTGTTTGAAAATAAAATTTTATAACAACAACATAAATAACTATGTTCTTTGGTATTATTTTATAGATAAAATCAGTGATATTCTTATCAGCTTTCAATGCAAAGATAGAAAATGCTTAATGAGAATTTTAACACATAGTCCAACAACCTAAATACTTTGATTACACTGACTATAAATTCCTCACTAGTTTCATTGTTTTTTTAAAATTTCCTATATCTCACCTGTAGTAATTCAAATTCAGATTCAAATCTTGGGTCAAAACTGACTGAAAACAGTTTTTTTAAAAGATATTTTGAAGTTATGGTTATAGAGTGATTTCAATGTTAATAGCAATATTTTATTTCTTTAGACTATTTAGAATAAGTATATTATGAATAACTCTTGCTATTAGCTAAGAAATCTATGCCTTCTGTATTTCTACTGCTAAAAATAACAAGCCAAAAAGAATGAGTGAGAGTATCTTGTTATGAATAATAATCAACAATCCCAAAACAAACAAAAAAATTTAAAAGACTTGTGTTTGGCTTTTCTATAATATTCTAGAACTATCCCTTAACATATATTAAAGCTCAAGTAACATCAACAATATTTCCTATGCATAGTTGGAAAATAATTTATGTGACATATATAGAATATTTAATTTTTACATATAAATGTTACCCTACTTAATTTAATTTCAAATTAAATTTTGTGCTTTTCTTCATTTGAATTATCTAGTTAAGCCTGAAATTCTCAATTTCTTGTATTTAGGTACAAAGTACATATCTAAGTATCCATGGGTTAGCTAGAATGCAATTCTGAAAAGTTTAAATTAGGAAACATGAATATGAGTTTTTTAATGCATAAAACAATTAATAATGCCTCTAAGAAATATTCTTATATGAAATATATTTTTATGCTTTTTATTTATGTGATTCAAAATATGTTGATGTTCTATTTTCTAATAAAACAATATCAATTCATAGTATTTAGTTTCCAGTTTCAGCTCAGAGATATAAAAAATTTCAGTTCAGAGCTAGAAAGGGCATTGCTCCCATCACTACAACAAGAGGAAAACTGACATACTGCAAACAAAATACTCTTCTTGAAATCATCAGGGAACTGAAATCACAAAGCCAACAACTACTCCCAAATCTAAAGGGAGACAGGCACCTGCAGAAAGAAACACAACATCTTCTAGCTAGAACACATGCTAACAATTGATACATAAACCAGTAAGAGGATTGAGCTAATATTTGTTAAGAAATTGCTGAAGGCTGAATGTGGGCTAGCATGAGAGTCTGAAGTCACTGGGCTGCATCTGCAGGGAGCTCCAACCCTCCAACAGGATTTCTAGGGCAGTGAAAATACTCTGTATGATACCATAATGATCAATTCATACCATTATATTTTTGTCAAAACCCACAGAATATACAACACCAAGAATGAACTCTAAACTATAGACTTTGAGTGACTATGATATGTTCATCAATTGTTACACATGTACCACTCTGGTGGGGGATGTCGATAATGGGGAAGGCTGTGTACATGTAGGGTCACAGGATACATGGGAAATCTCTGTACTTCCTTTTAATTTTACCTAAAACTGCTTTAAAAAATAAAGTCTTTAAAAAAATTAAAAATCCATTTAAAAATGCACCAAGAAAAGTGAAACACTTAGATGTAAATCTTACAAAATATGTGCAGGATTTATAGTTTGAAAACTATAGAACATAAAAAAGAGTACAGAAATAGACCCACACATGAACAACTGATTTTCAAGGAAGGTGCAAAGGAAAGTCCTTTCAACTAACAGTGCTGGAACATTTGGATATCAAATACAACACAAACAATCACTCAAACAAAAAACACCTTTGATTCATATAGTGTACATATACAAAAATAACTCAAAGGATTGTAGATCTAATTGGGAAACCTAAAAGTATAAAACTTCTAGAAGAAAACATGGGATAAAAATGTGTGGCCTTGGGTTAGGCAAAGATTTCTTAGATACAAACTAAACCATAATTCAAAAAGAACAAATTGATAAATAATAATTTTTTAATAAAAATTTAAAACTTCTGCTCTTTGAGGACATTTTTTTAAAAATTAAAAGATAAGCCCCAGTCAAGGAAACTTTAGCATATCACTTCAGAATTAGGCATATATAGTCAGTAAAAATTAATGCATATAGAAAATGTTTAATACAAACAAATATGTAGAAAACTTTGTTTCTCAAATAGAGAAAATGCATTGCTCTTATGTTCAAAAAAGATTTACTAAAATATGTCATATAATTTACCAAAAATATATTTTAAATAGACATTTGTATATTCCATATTCTCTGATAAATAGAAAACAAAAAATAAAGTATTAGAAATAGTAACAAAAATTAACTTTTTAGAAATTAAGAAACATGATTGTAAAAATTTAGCTCAAAGTTGAAATTAAATAGAATGTACAGACAATCTAAAACCCAAGGAAAATCAGAATAATTATGAAAGTACCAACAGAGCAATAGCAAAATCTGTACTCAGTGAAAAATTTATGGCCACATGAATTTTAATTCCAGAGAAGAAAAAAATACATGAACAAAATACACAGTGAAAAAAAAAAGCAATTAAATAAACCACATGGAACTTAAATGGGGAATTAATAACAAAAAAAATCTGAGATAAGTGAGATAGAAAACTACACGCATCATACATACACACACATAATGTCTAAATTGCAATATTGCTTCTAAATTTTCAGAAAACAGACATTTTAAAGCTTATAAGGTAGCAATAATACAGTTCATAATTGGAATAAAACAAGAAAAATTAATTGACGATGTAGGAGAGATTAAACAGATTATAGGAGATGACATATAACTGGTAAAAAAGAAAAAACCTTGAGAAATTAGAATATATTTTATATATTTTTTTCTTCAAAATTAGAAAACTTGATTGGACTAATTAACTTAGAAAAAGTCAGAAAAATGATTATTAAAGATTTATCACTAAATGTCACCAAAATAGAGAAAGAATTAAGGGGAGAATTATCAGAGGCCATGATGATTCTGAGAAAAACAGGAGAAATACAGATAAGTGAAGTCAAATAACTAAGGATCTAAAACTTTCAGCAATAGTCAGTCCTGAAGTGTGGTTTAACCAAGCAGCAGATAGAAATAAGACACTAAGAGCAAATTTTTTAGACTCAAACTAGAGGTGATTGCTTCAGATTTCTTATCACTGTTCATTACATTTGTATACGTCTAATAATCATCCAGATGACATATTTAAATACATGAAGACAACTTCTTACAGATTTGACAGAGGGAGATCTGACAGTCTCCAATTCAGAAAATTCTTCACTGTTTGTTTCGGAAAATCAATTCAATCACCTCAAGCAGTAAATTCCACTTATTTTCCTCAGTGACAGTGTCCTTCTTACCTGCAGTTTAAATGTGACTGCTCAATTGTTGAAACTGACATTGATGGAAATGTCAGATTTCATAAAATTATTCTGTTAGGTCTTTTGATCATTTTTATAGATCAGGATGTCACAGATCCAATCCAGAAGAACTGCAGCACACTGGCACCAAAGAGAAAGCTTTAGATAAATAAAAATTTCAGCCTGTAAAACAGGTAACCATGACTAATTCCATAAAAATTCACAGTCAGAAGGAAATATAGCTGGGATCTTTCAACCTGTCAAAATCTTTCTAGTTACCTTATTTTTCTGTCATTTTTATCCTAAAAAGAGGCAAATATGTTTCTAAATCAGAGAATTATAGACAGTATGCACTGAAAGACATTTTAACAGTGATTTAGTTCAATCACCAATGTGCAACTTGACACCTATATATTAACCAGAAATCCATGGTTTTAAAGAACAGAAAGCAAATCTAGATAGATTTAAAATATTATGCATTGACTACAAACGTTAGAAGTATCTCTTAGAATAAACAGTGAAAAGCCACTTCCTGGAAAGAACAGAAACTAAATCAACTCTGAATATCCAGCTGAGGGAACTGATGGGCTGTTTCTATTGCATTCATCCCAACGGATGAAAAAGCTCCCAAATTCGTCAGCTCAAATTCTAGATAGATTCTGATTGACTTGGATCAAGTTGTCAACTTGGCCAAGAGACAAAAGATCATTCTATTAATAGCCCCTTTTAGGCCTTCTCAAATAAAGGTAAGTTAGTTCCTCATAGCAGAGCTTTATTACTGTGCAAGTATATGGGGGAAATGCGTGAAGAACAGACGAAAACAACAAATGTCCTTTCCACACATTGTGTGATTTCCTGATACAGTATTGTCCATTTTCTCTAAATATAATCAGCACTGGGAATCCATGACCTGACAAAGTAGCCTACTTACTTGTTGGAAAGCTGTACACATATTTCTCTTGAATTCAGCAGTTTTCTTACTTGATAGTTTTCATCTTCCACTTTGAATTCCACCCCATAGAGTTCTTCAAATCAATAATTCTCTCTTTTCCATATTAAATATTTGAAAGCAACTTCAAACAATTTCAACGAGTTACTGATATACCTTACAGTTCATATATCCAATGGATGTTTATATTCCTTGTCTAAGAGAATTTAGTGAAATTTTGTAAAAATGCTTTGAATCCTTATTCCCCTGAATGTATCTAAGAAAGGAGCTGAAATGAACATGACTTCTTTGAGAATCCTTTCTAGACTCTGGTGATTCCTGTTTCTATTTTTTATTTTGATAAATCATCCATTTAATAATATTTCCTAGACTTTTGATGCAAGTGATTTCAAGCATACTGATGAATTTGTGGATTCCATCTTCCATTAGATTACAAGCATAACACTATTCATCATGATGTTTCTAATATTTTGCCCGTTCTCCAGAATCTGACATTGAGATGTTTCCTCAGTACTCTGAGAATGGAATTTATTAAGCCCAGGAGATAAGCACCCTTATAAGTTCCCAGCATCAGCAAACCTCAAAAGTAAGAAACTTTAAAAACTAGTTCCGCATCTTTTATAAGTGAAGCGAAAAACAAAAATCATTTGTTCATGGTATTTACCAAATTGGAGCAAAATTCAGTAGTCAAATCATGCTATTTCTATAACCCACAATATTTCAAACTCAAGACCATTACCTTATATAGTGACTTTTTCTTACCTGTACTATTACATCTGCTTTTTAGTTCCTTAAATATATTTATATCGATTTACTTAGACACTACTGCTAGCTTAATAGAAGGTAATATTTACACATCCTTTATTATGTTCTAGGCATTATTGTAACTGTTTACATATTGTAACTAATGCTCATAACAGCAAACATAGAGTTTAAAAATGGCTTGTCTAATATCACACAGCTAGTAAGTGGCTGAGACAGATTTCAACTTAGGTTATATAATTTTAGATCTTAAATTAATAAATATATAAAATACTGCCTCTCAAAGCTCACTATGAGTCTATGATTCCAGTATATAATGAGTTACCACTGCCATTTATCTATCTATACACACACATACTCTTCAGCCCTGACATATACTATGCCTTTTGCAATTCAATACCAGCTTCTTTTTCCAAACTGATACTCTTCCTAACCCATTCCTGTCAGCCTTGTCCAAAAATCTTCAATGTGTCTAATACCACCCTCTACGGGTCCCCTACTAGCATCATCACTCTCTTATAATCTGACCCTTCCCTGACCCAATCTTATTTCATATCACATTTCAATATGCATCTCCCTTTAGTCCAGAAAGTGTTTTTATGCTTCCCTCTCTAAGCCCACATGCTCCCTATTGATTCTGAGCTCTGTACCCCAGGATTTCACTCACTTTCCTGGTGTGTTCTTACCCTTTCTCACTGCCTTCCAAGTTCTACCCAACTTTCTGGTCCAATCTCAAGAATAAAACAATCCATGAGTGTTTCTTCATATACCCATCTTGCTTTTACCTAGCCCTTCCCACTGTTTTCATATCTTGATTTCAGTTAGCCTTTAATTATCTCAAATCCTATAAATTTATGAGTATACTTTCCTAGTTAGATTGCAAGTTAGCTGAGGCTAGGAATCATGATACATGCTACTTCTTTTCCAACACTTAACATCATGATGAACTAAAAGAAAATGCCTAGTAAGTATGTGTTCATCGATTCTTCATGAACACTTTCAAGACCTAGAGTTGAACCTCAAAATTACCTTCTGCAGGAGAGTATATCATTCAATAAACTTTATAGAAAAATACTATTATAACTAAAAAAACCCCTCAGGATTTTGCTTTCCAAACCCTACATTGCACTGAGGCCTAGCATATTTTAATTCACAAACATTAGGGTTTTTTTTTTCCATCAATTTCAAAAACTGGTTACAAAATTGTTTATCCTGGAGACTATAAATTACACAATTACATGTTACTAGGAGATGTTTTCAGTTTTAGTGTTATGATGAGTATAGGGAGAGATTTTGGCAACTAAACAGAAAGCCAATAAAAAATTATAACATTTGTTTTCAAATTACTAGAAACAAGATGACTCATATAACATTTAAATGAATGCATGCTTTACAGGTAAATTAGTACATATTTATGGTAACAATTTAAAAGATCATATGCAATCTTCAAATTTAAATTTTTAACCATTTTCTAATATTTTCTATAAAAATTTAATAATGATTTAACTATAACATATAAATATATGTATTCTATAACATTTTTAAAGAGAAAAATGTTACAAGTATATATAGTTAGACCTTACTATTTGATCTGTGTAGCTAAGGTTTTGGCATACTATTGCCACTTGGTAGTGAAATACACAACATATATACTAGGCTTTAAAAAATTTTTTCGATTACAGTTGTCTAAATTATATAGTTTCAGATGTATAGTATAGTGGTTAGATATTAAAATGCCTAATGAAGTGATCGCCCCGATTAGTCTAGTACTCACCTGACACTATATATAGTTATTACAATATTATTGACTATATTCCCTATGCTGCACTTTACATCCTCATGATTATTTTGTAACTGTCAATTTGTACTTCTTAATTCCTTCACCTTTTTGATCCAGTCCCTCAACCCTTTTCCCATCTGGCAACCATCAATTTGTTCTTTATATCTATGAGATTGTTTCTATTTTGTTTTGTTTTTTGATTCCACATGTAAGAAAAATCATATGGTGTTTATCTTCTTCTGTCTGACTTAAAAATAGGGATAAATAAAAAAGTATTTGAAGTATAAATTATAAAATTAAATGTAAGCAATAATGGCAACAAAATCTCACTCTGATTCCATTTCTATCACTTCCCTTAAATAAAGGTAAATTTTGATTCCAACATTTTCAAATTGCTGCACATTCTCTCATAGTCTCTAATATTTCTTTCCCAACTCTTTGTCCACCAGTCACATGAGCCTTCTTTTTGTTTCTTTAATTCTCCATGCCATGTTTCATTCTACCTCAAACATTTATTATAACTCATTTATCTGCCTGACATGCTACCTGTTAAATAAATGTCTCTTGAATTCTCAGATCTGAGTTCAGATATCACTTTCTCTGGTAAGCTTTCCCAGACTTCCACTTTAAATGTCTTTCAAATCATAATAATTTATGTTCTTCTCTCATAGTATTATTAGAGTTTTATATTACACATTTGTGTCATTATTTGATTTATGACTATTTCTCTCACTGCTCCACATTCCCTACATTGGCAGGTACATTGTAGTTCACTACTACAGTGTGGTCTACCTATACATACATAAAACTTTAGGAGAGTGAATGAATGCATAAAGGAATAAATTTTACACGGGAGGAAATATAGTATAAGAGAAATACTTGATATTTCAGCTTAGTTCTCCAAAACTAAGATGAATACCTTTTATGAAGAGAATCACCAGTATTTGAACCAAGGAGGCTGTTTTAAAGTGTCAGCTTCACTCCAGTCTGAACATTTAAAACTTACATGATTGATTACAAAATGTTCAAAAAGCCTACTAAGTCAGTAACATACTTATTAATGGTATCCCACATAGATATGATACTGTGGGGATCATTCACATTTTTTAATTATTTGATAATATACAGAAAATATGTGATGGCAACTAATGATAAATCACTTATTTTTTTGTATAATTCTAAAAAATAATTTTTAAAATGTAATGAATAGATTGTATCACATATGTTTTTTTTTCATTTCGTGAACTATACCTATAATAGCTATATTTTTGTAAACCCTAATAATCCATAAACAACATGATTTACAAATATTGTTTTAGGAAATGTTTAATAAACTAACTGATCCTTCCTTCCTTCCTTCTTTATTTGTAAAACAAAATTCCTGGGTTCCAAGAAGTACATAATTCTATAAGTATATTTTGCTAGGTTCTTCGTTAAGTGATACCTATCAATTTAATATCAGATTGTGTATCCACAGGCATCCATTGTGGGTGTAGGTCGCCAGAAGAGCAGCTTTCTCAGTAACATGTGATACTTGTTTTTATGGTGACATCTCCCTCTGGCAGTCTTCCATCTTGAGGATCACTGATATGATCAGATCAAAGTGTGTTTTGGTTTCTTTTTTGAAAAATATGTGGAATTTTCAATGTATATATGCCTTTGACTCTTTTCCTCCATGATAGCAGGTTTCAAGTAAATCTAAAGGCAAGCTTTTTCTTCAACAGTGAAGAGATTAATCTTTTGGCAACTGATAGAGTAAATTACTTCAAATCGAGCTGAATGAAAAATAAGATTTTAGTATTTTCCACCCAAATTTCAAAGAAAAGATTGCTTTTATTACCAAGAAGAAAGATGCTTTTATTCAATAACTATGTTGGACAATAGTTTAACTCAAAATAATTTCTCCTGTGGCTCCAAGTGGAAATAGAAATGGAAATAATGTACTTTCATTTATCCTGAATTGTAGTAGTGTTAAGCCAGTATTCCCCTCACTCCTGAAAATGGATATTCCTCCTGATTTATTGTCCTATTAAAATGGCTTTCAGCTCTGGCTGCACATTGAACACCTCCAGGAGTTTTAAAAAATACCACTGTCAGAGTCCCATTCAACAAATTGAAACCAAATTTCTGGCTACAGGATTTTGGCAGCTATTGTTTTTTAAACATCCTAGGTGATTCAAATGCACAATGAAGATTGCATACCATTAATCTAGTGTTTCATTTGAAATAAATTAGTCGTAGGTAAAGTAAGTAGTTAAGGAAAAAGAGTTAGCAAAATTGAGAGGTTCTAGATTTAGATCCTGGTAGCTCGAGAAGTCTTATCAAGATACGCTTCACCAAACAATATCACTGAATTCCTGTTGTGGCTACAAATTTCTTATTTTCTTCAGAGCCTGAAGGGTCCATTTTAGAAAATCAATTATAACTTCATAGGAGAGCTATTTCCCAGGTTCAAATCATACTTAACTAGAATGGGACCAGGGCTTGGGAGCAGACTTTATTTGCTAACATTACCTTCATGCCAGAGTCAATCACAGTTATGGTTGCCTGGGCCAGGGATACCACATTCACCAACATATTTCTGTATTTAACACTGTATAAAAATGTCCCAAAGGGGGAAAAAAAAAGTAATATCATTAGATAAAACAACTACTTTTAAAAAAGACTGAATACAAACTTCTAAAAGTAATAGAATTATGTTAAATCTTAAAATTTCACTGCCTCCAAACCTAAAAGTATGAGTGCAAACAGGTTAAAAACAAAGCAAAGTCTACCAATCAACAAACAAACAAACAAAATTCCACAAATACAACAGAAGCTATATAACACCAAGAGTTGGAGATCAGGGAAACAGAAGGCTTTTTACAACAGTCTATACGCCGTAACTTGGTTTAGTTCCATTCTACTCCTTACAGCCAATGAAAAGTACAGAGAAAGAGGGGTGATTTTACAACACTCTAAACAAATTCAGTTAAAAATCCACAGTTGGAAAGAACATAATGAGAAGGCAGCTCAAAGAGGACCAAAGACCTCAGAAAAAAGAAACACAGGTGACAATTATGGTTTTGGTTTCTTGCTGGGAAAAAAGCAGAGAGAAAAAGCAAAAACATTTTAAACACCCAGAAGTGAGATCCTATGAACAAACAAGAATTTAGTTAAACATAAGAAAAGAGAAAAGGAAGGAGAGAGAGAGATCTCTGGGGCAGTAAAAAGTAGAAGAACTTGCTAAAACATCTCTGACTCACTCCAGACTCAACACAAGGGACTAAAATCACATTGCCAATCTCATTATCTTCTTACACTTATAGAGGATTAGAAAGACTTTTGAAGAAGCCAGGTGAAATAATGTTAAAAGCTATTTAAGCAGCTGCTCTCTGATGAATGCCAAGACTCTAAGACTCTGCACCAAATTTATAGGGGCTATTTTAACTCTGAATATATTCTGGCATGGATTAGAGTACACATTCTGTAAAGTGAATTGGAGTAGGACATTAAAAGACAAAGGACAATTCAATTTTTCTGATTAGGTTTATATCTAGTCCCAGCTGACTCCTATCCCACCCCTGTTTGCAATCCCCTTCTCTCAAATACATACAGAATACATGCACAGGCTGGCTGCAGCTTTGAGAAAAGATAAATAAAAGGCAGATAAGAAGAGAAAGCAAGCATTTATTACAAAATTATACAGACAATATCAGTGCAAATAGAGAGTGTGGGTCAAAGAGTTAATGTTAATATTTGGATAGGTAAACAATATCATAAGCTTTATTTCAGAAGAAAATGAATGGGTAATTAACATTTAACATTTTGACAGAACACATGATTCTAATAAACCAACACCTAAAAGAAAAAAAATCATAAAACAACAAAAAGAGATGAAAAGGAAGATCAAAGAGTAAGAAAACAAATATAGGGCCAATGTTATATTATTACTAAATCAGTAAGTATATAAGATGCAGAAAGAAAAAGAATACACAGTTGAGAAATTTTTTATTAATAGAAAACATTAATATACTCAAAAAAAGGTAAAGGATAAAACAGTGATTAAAGCAAATAATTAAAAGATGATGAGTGTGGAATGTAGTCAAATAGAATCAACACAAGGATAATTGGTGCCCCTGAAGAAACAGATTCATTAATGATATGTAAATGCTTTCAGAGATAATTTTTCCTGTATTTCAGGAAAAACTTAAAATAAAGATGAAAGCACATGACATTTTCTAGGGGAAAAATTTGATAACTAACAACAATATCTTAAATAATTAGAGTTTAAGGATGAAGAAATTTTGCAAAGTCACTAACAATTAGAAAAAGATCATGCCATCTTCAGACTTCTCCACTAATTTAAATGCAGAAACATTACAGAAATAACTGAAATTTTGAAGGACAGAATATTTGACTCAAAGTTGACATTCATAAAGGTATAGTCTACATCCTCAAACACACACACACACACAAAATCAACTAGGTAATATAACACTAGTGAGAACATTTTGGACAATAAAATCTTATTAAAATTGAATTTTATTAATTAAAAAATAAAAAAAACCACTGAATTTATTTTAAACAAAAGGTAAGATGGAAATAAGTGGGAAAATGGATTACAGGAGGTTATCAGTTCACAGCCTCAGCAGTTGCCTGGGTGAAATCCTAAACCAGTCCTGGTATAGGGAGAGCAAAGAGAGACAGAAGAAAGAGGCAGACCACTCCAGATCAGTAGGTTGCAGGGTTACAAAGCAAAGGAACTTACTTAGGAGGATTGTCTTGGGCAGCCTCAATATGAGTAAATCGCTGCATCCACCCACCAGAATCTTAAGTTTACATAGAGGCCTTAACTAGGTTCAGTAACATATACTGTCCAGATGGTCTCAACAACACATTGTTCTCTCAGAGCTGAGTTCCTGAAAAGTGGCTCCCACTGTGGAAATGGTGGCAGAACACAAATTCCAAGAACAGTGAGTGGAGAGGTCATGGAGCCTCAGATTGCCCAGATCAACTTGTAGGTCAACTAGCAGTCACATCATCTCAATGACCTCCTCCAACAGAGGCAAATGTTTGAAAATAAACATAGAAAAATACTGGAAATGAAAAATTAAGAGAACTGTTTTAAACTAGTAAGTTTGTGGTAAATAGTTAAAGCAGGAACAGGATACTAACACTGAGGGAAAGCAGTTTAGATGCATTTGTTTTTTAAACTTTCATTAAAGAAAACTAACAGGCTTTGAATAAATATAAATAAACTATGGTTTCAATCTATTTTGTCAAATTATTATAAGAGGAAAATACAAAAACTTAAAATAAAAAAATTACTAACATATCTAGGGGTCAAGTGGTAGCCAGTATTAAAAAACACTATAAACTTTCTAAATTACTTGAGGGGAAACATAAACACACACACACGCACATGCGCGTGCGCACACACACACCAAATTATAAAAGACAGAAATGAGAAAAATGAAACAAAAATTACAAAATATTGAAAACAGAAGCATCGAAGACACAGAGCAGACAACAAAAAAATTTGAAACAATATTAGAGAAAAGCAGGGGTTATAAACCCAAGCCTTATCATTAAATAATCCGTTTTACAAAATTTCTAAAATTAAAAATTTTGAAATTTCTATGACTTAGTCTCAAAATAACTGTCAAGAAATAGCTACATGACATTGCTAAATGTGGAGTTGATAAAAGGTGTGTACAGTGGCTTTTACAAGTTGCTGTGAGCCAGATCCAGCATGCAACTGTAACAACAGCATGCCCCAAACTTCAAAAAGTAGTATTCCAAAGCATTATATTCAGGACATCTTATATAGCTTGAGAGCATGAAAGCATTTGAAAAACATTTATGAAGATTACTGATCCACCATTCTTGGTCTCTATACTCAGAATTTATAACACAATTTACCTTAATATTCACTTTTAAATGCAAATATCTACTATCCAACATCCATCTCTATTTTTTCAAGGGAAATATTCTATCAGATGCTCGCATAGGAATTCTTGTTAGGTTCCCAGACCTGTTGAATTATGTCATGTCTTTTATATAAACTTTCTCACAAATGTTGTAAAACTTAAATGCCATACTTTAAACACTGGCTAAAAGACCCACATTTAAATGCTAGACTGTTCTAGTGTATAATTTATGCTTTAATGGTAACTCCACACCCTTATAGAAGATAAAAGGATTAAGTCTAATCTCCAAATGAATGGTTTTCAGTCTGAGTCAGGAAATGAATAAATGGGTTTAGAGCAAAAAAAAGAGAAAAGGATTCTCTGATAAGCATGATGAGAAGACAAATTTAGATGACACAGTAGTGCTAATAAAAGTATCTTAGGGTAAGTAATGATTTTACTTTTCATATATATGAATTATAATAATTTTGATTCCCCATTTGGTAAATCCAGAAGACATATAATACATATTCACTCTTCCCTTCTTAAACTCAACATGCTCATAGTTTTCCTTGCCCTCAAACTGTTCTACTTTTTCTTTGTACTTTGGTTATAATTTCTTCTTTATTCTTTGCTAGACTCCTTATCCTCCCCTGGTCTCCAAAAAACAATAATTCCCAAGGATCCATCCTCAGCCCACTGAGCTTCTCTCTGAGATCTTTCACTGGCTGATTTTTATCTACTTTTATAATTTGGCCTTTATGGCCTAAGTGACACATAAATTTATACGTTCGGCCCAGAAATTTCCCTGTGCTTCAGATTCATCTACCTAACTTTTGTTGGACACCTTCTGCTGAATATTTCACAAGCCCTTCAAGGTCTCTAGAATAGGACCTTAGAAGTTTCACATCTTCAAAATAAAGTCTATTTGTGTCTCCTGTGTTTTCCACCTCGGTTATACCATGATTAACCCTGTTATCTGCCTTAAAAACCTGAAAATGCATTCTTTAGAGAGCTGCTGAGGTGATCTAACATAAATACAAAAGTTTCCATCTCATTTTCTGGCACCAAATACTCCACTGTCATCATTAAAATAGTATTTTTTCTACTGTAAAGTAGTAAAATCACTTTTAAAAAGAAGTCATTACCCCAAATCCTAAAAATATTAGTCAAAATACGTTATGGAAACAATGAGTTCTGATCAGCATCTTAAGCTGGGGTTATGGGAGAAACATGGGTGTGGTAGAGTAAAGGCCAACACACATGGCTTCCCTTTCACTTCTTGGCAGTTCTGAGGTTTTCTAAGGAGCCTATTTGGGTCCACATAGCAGAGATTGAAAGTCACTGAACTACAGAATAAAGTTCATTTCTTAGCACGGCATGCAAATCCTGCCATGACTTACTGCTTCTCCCCACTTTAGTCTTCACATCCCAGCCATATTAAAACTGCTGGCAGTTTCTCTAGATATCATGCTCTTTCTCACTTCCTGTCATCGCTTACATGACTCTTTCATGAAGAACATTCTTTGAACCTCTCCACTCATCATGTGGCCATTTACTATGCAGCTTTAAGTTTTAAATCAGATGATATTTCATTCATTTATTTATTCAAATATCCATGTATGAACTAATTAAGTAACTTGCTCTCATGGAACTTATACTTCTGTGTAAGGGAAAAAGATAATAAGCAAATGGATATGCAAACCCTAGTAAATGGAGAATTGCTTGACTCACCTGTTACCAGGGCTATGTTGGCCACATACTAGTCACTCAAAAAACCATTAGTATCTTATAATTGTTACACATGGTACTAGATGCTTTCTTATGTCTGTTCATCTTAATTCTCAAAATTATGTTGAGAAAAGACTATTATTATGCCACTTTGATAGATGAGGGGACAAAGGCTCAGAGAGATTTACAAATTTACCTATAGCCACATAGGTAATATTAGAATCTGAATACAAATCCAGAAATATCCAATTTCAAAAAACATCCATGTTCACAATAACACTGGCTTTCTGGTGCTATAAAAAACAAAGGGTCTATCCTTATCTGAAGCCAACTTATACGTTCAAATTTCAGTCCTAGATGGATTTCTCTAAATTCTATGAAGCTTAGAGGAAGTTCTACATTGCAGTATTTTGACATTCAAAAGGTTTTAATCATGAGCAGTGAATCTGCAAAATATGCTGTTGGAGCCCCACTGATTTCAGCGGGAAGAACAATCTCCTGCAGCATCTGTAGAATGAAATGGCTTAGTGGAGAAAGAGAAAAAGCATAAATGGTATACTGAACACCTGGTGTTTAAGGCATTCTTTGCTATATAAACACCAAATTAAATCTTCAATTCATTCTGAAAATGCTTATCGCTTTGCAATAATATTCTCAAATAATAGAGACTGGCTTCAACCATAATCACTAACAAATGATTTAATAGTAATATATGGTTGCTTCAGTATAGTGAGAATAGAGTAAACAATGTTAAAAATAAGGCACTTGAACACCTGGACTACGGGGTACTGTTGCCCAAATGTGAAAAAACACACCATTCAGTTTAACAGACAGACAAAACGCTTTCCTGTAGTCTGAATAAATGTTCTTCTTCTACCTGCCAATATTAATTTCCAATATAAGACAAAATCAGCAAAACTCAAGGTCACAGTTGATTCCAAATATCTCTCTCCACTTATTGATTAAACAGAGAGACCCTATTGAGATTTAGTATAACCTGGACAGGTATGATTTGCCATCAATAGAGAAACATCTTCTTAAGATGATTTCTTAATTGTTTCATTAAAATCTAAAAATGTTCCTCCTTGTTGGACAAAGAAGAAAGAAAAAATAGTTTGCTGTTTTTCTGTCTCATTTTTTAAAATATAAAAAATGCCTCCAGGATCCTGTGTCAAATAATTTTGGAAAAAAAAAAACAATATTTTTGTTGTATCTCATAGAGCATCTTTAAATACTTGTTTTTTATATCAGGTACTGTAGTTTTACTAGGTTGATTTGATTTTCTAAATTGTAAAAGCAAAATAAAATAAATAGCATTTATAAATTAGCTCAGCTTCCATATAGTTACAATAAGTATTTTGAAATTTATTTTTATGCACTGCTCTTTGATGCATAATTTGATCAAACAATATGTCTAAGTCTATATCATAATTTCTTCATGTGATGTTAAATTATAAACACTGACCCATTACCTTTAATAGATGCTTAATATTATACTGAATAGCTATTCTATAGCTTACTTAATAAATCTTGGCTTTGGACATTTAGATAATTTTCAGGGTTTCTTTCTGTATTATTATTACTTGTTTGCTTAATCTTTAAGAGTCTTCCTACATTTTACACATTTAAAATTTCCTTAATAATTATAAAAATGAACTTATAGAAGATTTAAATCGTCAACTTATTCTTTTCTGTATCTCCATATTTTTATATAAAATTGACATTTGAAGTCTTAATTTTATCTAAATACATGAAACATATAACAATAATCATTTTTAAAACAATAGTACTTGTCAAATCTATGTATCTTCAAGGCAATCCTTGCAAGGCAAATAGTATGTTCATTTTACATAAAAAGAAACTGTTCAAAGTGCTTAAGCACTATTCTCATGGCTTGTTACAAGGGGTGTCTGTAGGGTGTCGTGGGAGAGAGGTGCCCAAGAAAACAACAGGTTTATGGAGAGGAGACTGGACTCCATCTTGGACATAGTGGGTTTACACTGCCTGTAGGGTATCCAAATGCAGCTATGTAATAGGAAGGTGAAGATGCATTTGAAACTAAAGAGAATATTCTTCAAGAGACTCTTATAAGTGAACTTGAAATCATGGAACTGGGAGTGATTATCCTGGTAAAGTATGGGACATATAAGACAAAGGGAGACATATAAGAGTCTTGGAGGAGCAGATACATTTGGCAAAAAAAAAAAAAAAAACTCAGGGAAGAAAGAAAACAACTGAAGACATTATGGGTGAAGTCTCAGAAACCAAGGAAGGAGACAAATTCAAAGACAGGACATTGATCATTCAGCAATAAAAATACCTTTGGTGATCTTGGTTAAAATAAGTTTCAGGGATGTTCTGGGGCTGAAGGAGGAATGCAGTGGGTTGATGAGCAGCTCTATTATTTCATAGGAAGAACTGTTTTAGGGAACCATTGTGGAAAACGGGAAAGATATTTTGCTGCTCTCCTGTAAACGATGGTAACAAAGCTCCTGCACTGGTGGGTAGAAGGATGAGGTAGCTCCACAGGGACCCTTGAAGGGGGCTTATGAGTATGTAAAGTCTTGGAATCAGCCCTGTTGTAGGAAAACCTGGCACAGAATGTTTCCCTCTCATAAGGAGTGTATGTGTCAGTCAGAAAGGGCAACACACATGACCTCCTCATTAGCCTATATCCCAAATGACTAGAACTAAGAGCAAGTACTCCTTCATTGTCTACTCTGTCCAAGCCACGGTAAGCTATTAGAACATATCCAACTGTGAACTATTAAACATATTAAAATAAGAACTATTAAGACATATAAAAATTGTTATGACAATGACAGTTGCATTAATCCACTGGAATGCCATTTGTGCTTACTTAGAGCCAGGGCAAATGGCAGGATTCTGGTTTTTAGTAGTTTGCAATTTGTTAACATGTCAGTCATATATAACTTAAAAAAAAATTAACAGATTGTAGATTATTGAGGTAAGTTGTGCAGACAGTATCGTCCTCTTACACTATTCATGACCTTTAAACAGCTAAGCCCTCACGTTCACCTCCAGCTGCACTGCCACAGAAGGCTTATAGAAGAAAAGTACAATTGTGATTTCTTGAGTCAAAGATAATTAGTACTGATTTTAGAATCTGAAGGCAATAATTCTGTGTTCTTATTTTCTTTCATTTAGCAAAAAAAAGAAAAAAACTATTTACAGCTCAAATTTCCTTATGTTTCATATTCAAAGCATTATCAGAACTACCAAGGTGACATGAAGCCCATGACATCCTCTTATTCACTATTTTAGCATATAACCCTCCCTTCTTTTGCAAAACATTACAAAAAATTGCTATTACTAGATCTCATCCACAGCCTACCAGTTTCTAAGAGACTAGGTTAAGGATATGCTGTACGTGGACCTTGCTGATTCACTCTCTTAGATGACAGGTATTCTGCCTTCTCACTATAGTATTCATTCACTACTTCACTCAAGAAAAAAATAATTGAACACCAATTTGCCTGACATATTTTAGGGTCTTGAGCACTCCAAAGAGTAAAAATAACCCTTAAGACAAAGAAATTCACAGTGCAGGAGAAGGTGATCACTAAAGCCTGAGAATTTCACTGTTAGGATGAAAGGTGCTTGCTACCTAGAGTTTTGATGATAGGTGAAGGGGAGTGTCAGAGGAGGCTACAAAGGCCAGAGGTGAGACAGGGGCTGGATTTTGCTGCAGTTAGTGTCTTAAGGTATTTTTCATTATAAAGTTATTAAATATAACATTCTGCCATTAAGACACAGTCTGCTCAAAGAGGAAAGATAAAAAAGGAACACTTTCCCTCAAAGCTATAAAAGGCATAATTAATATCCCATACAAATTGAGGAGAAATAACATACATATATATATATATATATTATAATATATATATAATATTATATATATAATATTATTATTATATATATTATATAATATATAATATTATATTATATATATTTATATATATATATTTATATAATATATAATATTATATTATATATTTATATATAATATTATATTATATATTATATATAATATATAATATATGTAATGTGAAATAAATCAATACTGAAAAATATCAATAAAAAGTTACAAATGTAAGGTTTTTTTCCCTTTACCAGAGGATAAGCTCTCAATTAATGTAAATTTTAAAGTGGCTAAATCGATATCTAGTTTTAAAAAATACCGATGACACTAAAATATAAGTACATGAAATGTAAGTGTTAAATTTTAAAATAATATATTTTAAATATAACCTCTGAAGGGCAGAAACCATGTCATAACATGATTTTGTTTCTCCAGTACCTCATACACCACAGGTCAGGCTTTAAATTTACTGGATTAATGTTTACTGAAGGACTATGAGATTGCTGGAACCAGTAGAAGTCTCAGGCAACTAAATCTCCAGTATTTTGTATATATAATAAATTTCCAGGGTATTATATATTCCCCTTAATTGCATAATGAAAGACAAAAAAATACAGAGCTTTTAGATATGAGAGATGTTACATCTACTCATCAGTTACATAATGATATTTAAAAAGCATAATACTGAACATTTAAATTGCATGACTCTTCTCACTTCAAAGCTATGTAAATTAGAACACAGCAAGATCATAATTTTGGAGAAATGACCTAGATGTCAAGACAAATTCCCCAGAAGGGAGATATTAGGCATGAGTAGAAGGGACTTATTTAATAAACCAGACAGAATAATTGCAAGTAAATGTTCGTTATGGTATTAGACTAGCCTAGGGAATAAAGTGATGTTTTAATAGAGCCTGCTGATGAAAAACACCCTCTTTAGGAAAATTAAAATAGTTGGTCCTTTTTACACACCATGAATAATTGAGAACACTACATTGAGGTGTCAGTTTTTTATTATAACTAATTCAACATGTCTAACTTCATTTTTTTCTTCAAGATTTTCCCATCTGTTAGTGCCATAAACCCTTGAATGAACTTGGGGATTTTTATATCATCTTGTTTCACAAACAATATTGCAAAGATAACAGTTAACTCTTTTCATTTTTCTATGCTAAGAATCTTTCTTCACTGTAATCATCTGCTTACTCCCATAGAAAACTGAGAAGAAATTATATAACACTTCAACCAGAGTTTTTTTCCCCTTTCCTTAAGCTTATAATGTGTACCTAATAAAATACACTGATATGTAAAATCCTAAACAAATATTTAATGAAGAATAATATGTGCAAGTCATCATACCAAATAAAATCAATGACAGAGTGATACAATACACAGTTTTTTTCCTACTTGTTTAAATCTGGTCAACCAGATACACAAGTAACAATGCAAATAGTAAATGATAATATTCTTCCCTGTTCACAGATCATGATCTCCCTGTTCTAATGGCCTCACTGTGAACAAGTCCTTAAGCAGAAAATTGGGTGCCACAAAGACTACTTTCCTTAATCCCAAATATACATTTGAAATCCAGTAGATTCTACCACATTAATATATATTTTATATATGATTTCCTCCTTCTACCTACATCCTTTATTTCATCTTTCACATTTATCAGCGTATTAATACCCCAAACTAAGGCCTGATCTCATTATATCCTGCCAATAATTTTGGACTTGCCTATAGAATAAAATCCTAGTTCTTCATAGTGGTACCAAGAGTGGTCCATTGTCTGGCACCCACTCACTTCTCTTGTTTCTTTCTTGTAGTACTTCCTACCCTAATTTCCCTTTAGCCACATCAAACTGCTGGAGGTCCCTGAATATTCTGGTTTGTTTTGTTCATTCTGCTGTAATTGACCAAATATATCAGAATGGCATTAACCCCTGTGTCTCAGTCGTGTTTTCTTTTTTTAAAATTCAACAAATATTCACTGAAGACCTAGTATGTATCAGATTCTGGGCTGAATCTTGGGAATTAAAAACAAATCCCTCAAATTGTGCAACTCTCAAGGAGATCACAGCCCTGAAGATGAGAGAAATTAATCAGATAGTCATGATTTTGTCACAACCTCAGCTCCTGACCCCTCCTAGTTCCTCACTCTGCTTTAGCCACTTTGCCTCCTTGACAGAACAGCTCAAGCTGGGTTCCACCTCAGGACCTTTACACAGTATTCCCTTTGCTGGAAATACTCTTCCCCCAGACAGTGCTAAGCCTTGTTCCCTTATCCTGTTTTCTGAGTAAATATCTTCTCTCAGTGGTTTGCTCTAATAATCTTTTTCATGATTAAAAAATAATCTGTTCCTCTGTCACTTCTTAATTTTTTTCCTTAAAAGATTTATTGATATTAATATTATGTTATACATGTATTTGTTGATTTTTCTTCCTCCCACCACCAGAATACAGGTTCCTTTGGGGCTTGAACTCACCTATTAGTTCACGGCTGTTTCCTTTGAGCTTAGAGCAGTACCTGGTGAGTAGTAGATTCTTTACATATATTTGGCATAAATTAATTACATAGCTATTTAATTAACATTGAGATGTTACATTAGGACAGTCCATCTGTAAGAGCATAATAACTGGGGGTGGGTGGAGATATATATGAAAAAGATCCCTTGAAGAAATGAGATTGTGATGGCTAAACAAAGGTCTAAGAATGGCAAGAAGTCAACCAGGCAAAGGACAAAAGTAGACAGCAATCAATAGTATTGTGTCAGGCATGGATATATATCAGGAGCATACACACACACACACACACACACACACACACACATTATAAATCTCAATACATCTATCTATCAATCATCTATCGAGAGATTGCTCACAACTATGGGTGCTGCTATTAAAAAAGGCGAGAGAAAGAGTGGTTAAATAATTTGCTTCAGTTCTCAAGTCAGTATGTGTTAGAGATATGCACAGTGATGGAACAGTTTGACTCTAGAGTTCTTCATTTTATCTGTCTTGAAATAATGTCTCAGATTAGTACAAATCTAAACTGTCTAAGCAATCTAGATGTCTGAGTTTTTCTTTATAGCTCATTTACCAGAGTTTTAGTGATTTCATATTTCTTTACATTGGAACTGTCCATTAGCTTGAGAAAGAAAAAAAAACAGAACCCTCAAACATTTTAAATGACTAAAAGATATAGCCCATCTTCAGGGCATTGCCTACAAAGCCTAGACTTAGTAAGCATTCAATAAATGTGTAACTACTCTATTGTGGTTGCTGACTCTGCTCCTCTTACTATATTACATTAAAGTTGAACACAATACATCTTTTCAGGAGCCTGCCCCATTTTGAGTTTCCTATCTTGTTCACTAAGGTCAATCACAACCTATTTAAAGACCTATTTAAAATTGCAAACTGTACTCCCTTCATTCTGATCTGTCATCCTAGATCCTTCTTACCCTGGTCTATACTTCTTTTTTCCCATAACATCTATCGCCTTATAACATGCTTCAGAATGTAATTGTTTAATATGTTTAGAGTATTTTGTCTCTGCTCTCTCGGGGATATGTTTCAAGAAGAGCAGAAATCTGTTTTGTTCACTGTTATATCTTGAGTGCTTAGAAAAATCTCTAGCACACAATAGTTACTTAATAGCCTAATTTAATGAATAGATGAATGAAATTCCATAAAGTTTTACATAATGCAGAAATTTCTATCATTTGAACTTGATTATTCGGGAGCCTTATTTCTTATTTACCAAATTTCCATTGTTCAGTAACTCCTTGATCAACAAATGAAAAAGAAAATGGGAGTAGATTACCCTCCTTCCCCGCAATACTATTTTTCATGGATTAAAGTATGTGAGAGGCTTGGGAAAATTTAATTCATTATGCACATTTTCTTTAATTTGAAAGAGATGAAGAAGATGGTAATTATGCAAAAGAAAATTTAATGAACTATAATTTAGGGTAGAAAGTGGCAGAATAAAGATGAAGAAAAATGGTGAAAATGAGAAGAGAGGAAGAAAATGTAATACAAGTCAGGACATAAAACTAGAGAGCATACTATTTCCTAAGTGTTGTGACGTGTTCACAGAGACCGAGGTCCTATTTAGATTAAGACATGGAGATAGTAGGCAAGACTACTATCCCTAAGGCTAAAAATAGTTATGCCCAGTTGGCAAACTGAAATATGAATAAAATAAAATATATATCGAATGTCTCCCCCTTCTGGGCCCATATCTAAGCAATTAATTGATAAAACATTCTATCTCTTACAGGCCTTTGTACAGGGTTCTTTACTTTTTAGTTAGTACGTATCATCACTTCTTCCAAATTAAGACCAGACTTGGTTAATATTTTACATGAACTTTAAACAATCTCTAGTGATTTAAAATTAATTAAAAAGCAGATATATCATTCTTACCTAACACAAATTCATATGGGAGATCAAGATAAAATAATTTAAAAAATCAACTTGATTAAACCTTTGCCATTAATTTCTATTGTGAGAGCATTCCACAAGTAGAAAATTGAAACTATGCAAATTTCTTCTCTTACAACTCTCATGCTTTTTTCCTCTTCTCACCTAGAATTGGGACCATGCATTTCATAAGACAATAACTGTCTTTCTTGGTTGCTGTTGTACAATATTTGTGAAATGACTGTGCTACTTGCAAATAGATTTAATGAGCATAAAGCATGTTCCCATCAGCTACAAATCCAAAATGTCATATCTACTCTCTCTCTTCTTTTATGATTATACACAACAGAAAATTTAAAAAGGCAACATATTTTCTGCTATTTATGTGATGGTATCATTGACAATTACCTTGATAGAGTTAATTTATTGTGTAATGCTTAACGATATTTAGTACAGCAATACAAAAGCTCGGAATGAAATATTTTCTACACTCTATCTGGCATCACATACAGTCAAACTAATAGTGCCATCATGTCTATATATAACATTGTGAACATCTATCATCATTGTTATTCTGATTCTAGTCATCAAACTTACAAGATCTAAAGCTATAATAAAGCTTTAGATTTCACCTTACTTCAGCATCTATATTCCAAGAAATGTATATAATGGTAATATCTCATTTGAAAATTAAAACTATAATATGATTGAAGCAACAACAAAACTCTTTAAGATACTTCTTCAGTTTGTCCAAATTTGATACACTGAAAAATTAAAAACCATGACCTATTCCCTAAACTTCAATCTTAACTTAATAGCATTAATATTTTCCTCCATTCTTCTCTGTAGCTGTACTGTTTTCTCCCTTCAGTCCAGAATCATCTTCCCCTTCTAGGTGTTTCTCTTCATAACCCAGATAACATTCCACACACATTTCTCTGAATGGTACACACTGTGATACTGCTTACAATCTTTTATGGTCATATTAGTTTCCCACACTGACTCTATCAGGGTCAGACCTATGTAACATGTGAAGTAATACCTGTTGCCTACTGAAAGCTGAATGTCTGTAATTCCTTGACTCCCAGAAACTGGTTTAGACATATATGTTAGACACAGTGTTGTCCAATGAGAAGAAAGGGGAAGGCTTTGGGTGTAAATGATTTAGCAATTTTAAGGGCAGTTTGCCAGAGACACAAAACAGAAAGAAAATGGTTTCTTGCTTATATTATTTAGCTGCTGAGCCACCATCTCTGGAGTCAAGTGTCTTCTTTGTATAACAAATAACAGATATTTTTGCTTTAATAAATAAAATGCTCTAATATAAAAATTCTGCTGTTTAACAGATTCATTTTACTTTACTGAGTAAGCCCCCAAATATGTTAAATGAATAATAAACACTGGTTTCAATGCGGAACATGAACACCAGACAAGAAAAATTTAGCAAAAGTATTATCTTATGCATCAGAGAACCACTTTATAGGATTTCTGAAATAGCAGCTACAATATGAACTTCCAATAATCAAAAATCTAGCAAGTGTAGTACATTACAAAGATAATGGGTTGAATCCACATGCATTTATTTTTTTGTCTCATTAGTAATACATTTCTAGATTGGGGAAGGAAAAAAAGCAGAATATTCAATTTCTGTTACTTCAAATTTGTAATATTGAATGTAAAGCACAAGTTAAATATAAAATGTAAATCTCACTTAGTAGTTCTATCTTGATTTGAATATTAAAAGATAAAGTATTAAAAGTTGTTAATAAAGTTTTATTTCTGACATTTTAATTTAATGAATATTCTCTTGATTCTAAATATTGTGGCTCATTTTTCAAATAAAGAGCTCAGAGTCATGGAGAGAACCAGATGAGGAAAGATATCACACCAAGTTTTTCACAAAGAAAATACTGCACACTGCTCATATCAAGCTCTTTTCAAGTGAAATGTCATCATCTTTCTAGATTAATACCAGGCAAGAAGAAAAAGCCTATATATGTGACAGATAGCATTGCAATTTTGTTTGCAGCCGGTGGCTAAGTAGAAAATTCAAAATACACAGGTGTAAGAAATAGCTTTGTGATTTCTATGCAAATCTATCAGGCAGGAGTTTGTTAATTAAATCATTATTTTTCCAGGTTATACATGAGTTCCTTCAGAAGTTTCCAAAAATAAATGACCAGAGATAATCAGAAAAATCAGGAAGAATGATTTGACAAGAAATAAAATATACACTACTACACTATTCCCCCTAAAATATTTTTCCTCTGACTAAATCTATAAACAAAAATCTGTGAATAGTAACAGCTCCCTTATTTTACAAGAATAGTGAAGGAGCTAATGCATAATTAAAACTTAGAATGTTCATACCTTTTGACCTTTCGATTCTACCACAGGAAAGCTGTTCTAAATTATTAGTGCAGAATTTTTTTTTTTTTAGTAAGATGTTCATCACTACATTGTAATAAAATGCTTTAACACTGAAATAATTGCCAAGCAATGGGTGAAACAGTTACATATATTATTGTTAGACTACATACTTGCCAAGTAAATGAATCCTGTCCATCTTTCCCACCTGCAGCTCTTAGCACTTTGCCCTGTCCAGAAAAATTCTCAGGAATCACAATTCACTTACTCATGAATTCTACTCATTCATCCAACAACCAGGTATGAAGTCTTATATTCACTCCAGGAATTATGCAAACCACTGGTGATACAAAGAAGACCAAGATGCAGTTTTGTCTTCAAGGGGTTATGGCTGGCAAAGCAGTTGGAGAAAGAAGGAAGAAAAACATGTAAATACTGTGATGAAGTGGTATGCTCTGCAGGTGTCCAAAGGTGGTTTATGGAATAGATGGTTGAAACCATAATTTTTTTGCCAACAGAAATACAGACATACCTTTTATTGTAGTTTGCCTTAAAAAGCTTTGCAGTTTCTGTATTTTCATCAGCTTGAATCAAGACCCTCCATCATCAAAGGGATTATGACTCACTGAAGGCTCAGATGGTGGTTAGCATTTTTTAGCAATAAAGTGTTTTTTAATTAAGTCGTGTACATTTTTTTAGACAGAATGTTGCTTCACACTAAAAGACTACAGTATAATGTAAACATAACTTTTATACACATTGAGAAACCAAAAAATTCATGTCATTTGCTTTATTGTGATATTTGCTTTACTGAAGAAGACTAGTACTGCAGTACAATATGTGAGGTATGCCTGTATACAGAAAAGTAATAAGTTAAAGACAAAAATGGTGGAATTCACTTAGATTCAAAGAACAGGAGGAATTCAGTGATGTCTGAGAGGAGTCATCACACAAGTGGGAAGACAGAGTCAGGGAAGGTAAGGGATTTTAAAGGAGTTGGAAAAAGAAGGGGCCCAAGAAATGTCTGAGTGAATGCTGCAAGAACGTGGCAGATAACTGAGAAAAAGCTTGTAGACTTTCTCATTTGTGATGGACATTACTTTATGTTAGAATATTTTTAGAGATGCTTTTTACTAGGCTCAAGATCTTGCTTTTTCTTTTACGTTTGTGATAAAGATGCAGATGAAAGGTTTTAGAAGCTGACTAATTCTGCTGCTGCTAAGACCTGGAGCCAGTTCAGGGTCATAACTCAATACAGGGGAGTGGTCCTCATGGTGCATGCCCATTGGAGGGGAGCAGAGATGGCTTCAGGATCTACTCTCCAGGGAGAAAGACTATGTGCATAAAGCGGCAACACTTTAGTAACTGTATTCTTTCTATTTACTCTTTCTACTCAGTAACTGTATTCTTTCTATTTACTCTTCTTCTAAAAAGAGACTGGTAGGAAGAACAAAAACTTCAAAAAATAGTGCATTTTCTGGAAATTCACACGTTAAAAATAAGAAAAGAAAAAATATCAAGTAGTTTAATTTATTTTGATTTTCATACACACTCTACCACTGCTTTCACTTGTTTTTGCTTTATTTTGTTTTTAACATGATAGAAGATAATGAAAGCACAAAATGATCTAGCGTTAGCTCAGAAATGAAATGCAAGATCATGTCAAAAAAGTGTTTGTTATATAACATTCCTCAGTAGAAATCATTTTAACCATTACATTATTACCATAAATAAAAATATTTTCATTAAATTTTAACTATGAATGCACCTAGGAAACATTCATTTATAACTTAGTTGTTGCCAAATTATGTCACAAATAGAATGTCTGTGTTTTTATATTTTCATTGAGTTGCAAAAGGTATAAATATGAAACATTTAAATCAAAGCAGCTTCCATAGGCTCTTCCTCATTGCTTTTTGTACTCATAATAAACTCCTACAATTTATTTTTGGCAAAGCATTCAGAGTTCAACAATTTAACAAGGTTGCTGCTTATAGAAGATCAGATGTAGGAAACCAATATAATTACTATATATCTCAGCCCAAGGCAATTCTGGCAAAAGGTAGGTAATTTTTATCATAACATTTTTTTCCTCAGAAGACTAAATTAGTTCAAATGACATATTTTACACTCTGTACATCTATGTTTGATTTTAATAAAAATTCTAACAAGTTGCTCAATAGTAATCATTGAATATAATAACAACATATACCATTTACTTCTTTGGCTATTTCTTTTAGTGGGCTTAATATTGCTATTTAATATATGACAGATATATTTAGCACAAAGAAGAAATTGATTACTTGAAAAATATAAGACATTAAATAAGGGACTTATTTTTTATAATTGTTTTCTGTGATAATATATTCAAACCAAATCCTTGAGGCACTAGGAAGGTTCTTGAATCATGAAAATGTATCAAACTTTTGGCCCAATGGCAGTTTTCTCATGTAACCTGGACTTTGATACAGAAGAACTGCTTAGAAAAAGCTTATTTACTAAATCAAGGTGTATTCAAATGCTTTTTACATCACTCTAATATATTCCTATTTATGAATTGTAGTATTATATAGTTATATTCACAACCTATAAATTTAATCAATTACTGATCTAAAACTACATCACATAAAAAAAAAACAGGATGCATGATAAAACAATTAAAAAGGGACGACTATTGAAGAAAAGGCAAGGGTCCAGCTGTGACCCACTGTGGAGCTGTGGGAACTTGGGCGAGTACCTAATGCCTTTTGGACCCAGAGCTTTCATCTGTAATATCAGTGGTTTCATTGTATGAGTTTTAAGTTAAAAAACTCAAAGATTTTCTAAGGTTCTGAATTCCTATTTTTTACTTATATCTTGATTTTATCAGTTCTTAAATGGAGAACTGCAAATGACATAAAAATAATGCTGTCATTTATATTTAACATTTTTTGTTTACATTGAAAAAAATTACGCTGTCAACCTGAAAGCATTTCTAGATTAGTTAGAACATCCTTTTTCTAGCTCATGAAAGGAAACTTATGAGCATGGAGTACATATAGATTGTAACTTCATTCAAGAATGTATTTTCAAGATTCTGAACATAGGCCAGACATTAGTAATCTGTGGATTACCAGCACAGAGTAAAAAACTCATTAATAAGAGAAAATTAAAAAGAAGACTATCCATGTGGTTGAATAAGGGATGATGACATATAGCTTTCTCTCACCTCAAACATCCATGGGAGGGACTCTATAGAGTAATATTTCTGGCCTCTCTTTGCCAACCCCTCACACCTCCACCCCAAGAAGAAGGGTAAGTTATCTCATTGGTGATCTTAGAAGAGGAAATGATCCTACTTGGCTAATATCCCTCCTCTCTGCAGATATTTCTGCAAGCAGAAGAGGCATTCTCATGTTTTACCTTCTGTACTAAACAGCTTGCACCTGTAACAAATGCAGGCCTTTGTCTAGCACAGCTTAGGACCAGTGGCTGAGTCCTTCCAATCCAAGAGAGATGCATCTGCAGAACTATATGGCCCAGATCTCCAATATATCTTTTATCAGTAATGAAGGTGACATATTATTGTCCTTCTGCCGAACCTTTGTGTAAATATCAAATGTTTCCTAATGTAGTCAGGTAAGAAATATACCCTAAAACCACAACATATAGAATGCTAAATACTTTGTATTTTTTTTATTCATTTATTCAGTCTACATTCTGCCAATATTTGAGAACTAGCAAGTGAAAAAGACAAACACGATTGCTGTTCTCACTGAGTTTATATCCTAGCAGGAGGAAACAGATGAAAACAATTAAATAAATAGAATAATAGTAGTTGTGGGAGGCAGAATAATGGCTCTCCAAAGATGTCCACATCCTAATCCCAGGAATCTATGAATATGTTAGGTTATATGAAAAAGGGAAAATAAGGTTGCAGATGAAATAAAAGTTGCTAATCAAGTGATCTTGAGATGAGAAATCATTTTAAATATTCTAAGTGGGCCCAACATAACAAGTGTTCATTAAATGTGGAAGAGGGAAGCAGAAGAGCCAGTGTCAAAGTAGTACCATGTAAGACTAAACTGGTTATTCCTCACTTTAAAGATGGAGGAAGGGGCCATGAGACAAGGGGTTCAGGCTGCCTCTAGAAACTGGGAAAGACGAAGGAATTGTCCTCTAAAGCCTCTAGAATGGAACACAGTCTCTCTGACTCCTTGATTTTAGTCAAGTGAAACCCATTTAAGATATCTGATTACCAGAAATATAAGATAATACATTTGTGTTGTTTTAAACCACTAAGTCTGTGGTAATGTGTTATAGCAACAATAGAAAACTAATACAGTAATAATAAATGCTATAAAGACATTTTTACTTGTAACTACATCAAGCTTACCTGGGGTAAGTTGGGTAAGCTACTGTGCATGTGGTAGTTCAGCATACCTGGCCAAATATTTCTAACATTAAAGCATTTAGAAAGTCCATATGCTTTCCTGCTGGTCACATGTTCCCCAAATTATAAGTATTTTTTAATATGAAAATTATTTTTTTTAATTTTATTTTTCATTTAGAGTTGACATTCAATATTATTTTATGTTAGTTTTAGGTGTACAGCACAGTGGTTAGACATTTATGTAATTTACAAAGTGACCCCCTGATTAGCCTAGTACCCACCTGGCACGATACAGTATTATTGACTATATTCTTTATGCTACACTTTACATCTTCATGACTATTTTGTGATAAAATGTTTTTTTAAACTTTAAACATTTTGATATTTTTTTCTGCCAGTAGATATATAGGCAGAGTAACTAGGCCCTGTGAGATTTTCAGTAACTGACAATAACTTTGAGATTCCCTTAATTCTCCAAAAATGATAAAGTTAAAAAATAAGAACCTTTATAAAATAAATTAATTGCATGCTTATAAAATATGCCATAATACTAACTTTATTCATCCTAATTTAGTATGTGTGTATGTACATATGTGTGTGTGTGTATATATGTTTCTATACAAATATATGCATGTGTGTATATGTATGTATGTGTATGTATGTCTGAGTATGTATGTGTGTGTGTGTGTGTGTGTGTGTGTATATATATATATATATATATCTTTTGAAATAATTTTCTCCCTAGGCAAAAATTCCTATGTTTTTCTGATTTTTAAATTTATATGATTATGAAGACATTATAGACAACTGTCGATCAAATTAATTGTACCCATATAATTTCAAAAAGAAATTCTAAATATCCACCCCCACTTTTAACTACAAATTCTATTTAATGTAGGATGTAGGAATATTTTAACATATGTGATGACATGTGGAAAGAGGATCTCTGAAAGTAAGAGTGTCTATGGTCCACAAGAGTCTTCAAAGGGTCCTAATCACTAGTCCCTATTGTTTTCCTCTCATACTAACATCCACCTTCTTTTACATTATCAGCCTGTTCCCTGATTACATCTGAGTTTTTGACTCCCTGTTCAATTACCCACTGACAAGCTTAGAAATAAAAAAAGGAACATGACTTGACTTCAGTGTGCACTGAGGCATTAGTGAGTCTACTTGTACCATTTCTATACCTGCCTGCGACATATGTTGCATCAAGTTCCATATATGGCTTACTTTCCACTTTTATGCTAATGAAGAAAAGTAGTCATAGAGCAATAACATACTAAGCTAGAAGAGTCCTGGGTTCAAGTTCTTCATGTTTAATGGACAATTTGGCCCAAATAATCTCTGAATTCTAAAACATTTTTATGCCTTTTAGGGTCAAAATAATACTGGGCCTTGCTTAACAATTGAGGACCAATAGAAATTCTTACCTTTCAGACTCTCTGTAACTGCAACATTTCCAACACAGATCAAAACTACCTGGATTTTAGAGGCAGACAGGCTGTGAGAATTAAACTGAGATGCATATCCAAATAAGTGATATCCAGTGTACCATTCCTTCCACAATTCTTCAAGTCATAATCTGTTTACTTTTGTAGTTTATTCTTCTTGAAAATTTAGAAATTATATTGTACATTTGAGGTAATCTCCTGAAAGAATAAATCTGTACAAGGAAACGTAAATTATAAGACTTCCTTTCAAGACACAGATTGAAAACTTTTTCTGAAAAGATCTCATTTTTGTAGGGTTGTGTCTGGAATGAACTATAATGCAGACTCTATTATCAAGAGTAAAACAGTCTCCTCATTTCAAGACAGGTGTAATACTTCCAAATTACTATATGCATCTAGAAGGACCAACATAAGTTCAAAACCTTTAAAAAGACCAATTTGTAACAATGTACTGTGAATTTGAAAACAAACCACCACCAAAACTAATGTTGTCTAAATCAGGCTATTTTTCTAGTTTTAAAATATCAAGCTAAGGTTTTATTTAATTTTTTTTGCGATAATAAAAATTGTTTATTTTCAGTATAAATTTTTTCCAGAAAAAGATTATTATATGTAAACTGGATATAAGAATTTTAAAAAAAGGAATGCCAAAGACTAAAAGTAAATACAGAAGATATTTTTGAACAATGATAAAGTTCTTTTACGCAAAATCTCACTGCAAGTACTGGCATCATTTGCAGATGGTCATTTAAGAATGATCTGAGGATACGATTATAACTTAATGCTAATATAAATTAAATGTTTGATAATGCCATGCAACTTCTTTACTTCTGCTTCCTATTTGGCCAAACTCTTAAAAATTGAAGCTGTGCATGTACATTTAGTTTAATTCTGGTCTCCTTATGAAATAGACATGTTTATTACAACACACAATAATCTTTCTTCCAGTGTTTAAATTACGTGGTAATGGTTCTTTGTACCTCATAAAATCACAAGTGTCTCCTTTACACTTTCCATTTTATTTCCCCAATAAAAGCATTTTTACCCTTTCTCATGTAAAGTTTCCCAAACAATGGTATATTCAAGTAAAGATGTTTTAAGATAATTTCATGCAAGGTATCCTAAGGAAATCATTTCCTGACAATTAAAATCCAGCCAGGAGCTCATTAGTGCTGTTATGAAAGAGAATGACACTTTTGATAGAAGAAAAACAAGTAATACCATTCTTTTGAAAAGCTGAGATAAATAACTGATAGACATGACTAGAGTACTTGATTGGAATTTTCTGAGCATTCATTTTCTGATGACTTCATTATGCAATTTTTTTAAAGGAGTTGTTTGTTTTTCATATATTCTAAGATTAAAAGTAAGGAGTAATGAATGATACTGATCACTTTTCTTATAGTAAATGAATGACTAGAAAAGGTAAAGGTATAATCCTGACAGTTACTAAATTCAAGAAAAGATTTTACTGAGGGGTAAGAGATGTCTTTCATTGTTCTCAAAAAAAAAAAAAACCTGAAAACACAGATGGTTGTCATTTCACAAATAAAAATCAAGACTAATATTATTAGAGTGAATGATCTTAAATATTTTCATGGATGCTAATACTATGCAGAGAAACATGTTTTCTTCCATTCTTAGAAATTAAAAACTGATCAGTAACCAATTGGGAAGATTTCATTTTGGCTAGGCCATGGGTTATGATCTGCCATATCAATCTGAGCCTGCTGAAACTTTCCTAGCTGTCAAGCTTAACTCTGATATACAACAGAGCTGCCCCTTACCCTTCAGAGTCCCTGACAACTGTTCCAGATATTGTTTCTCTTGAGATTTTAACAAAAGAAACTTCCTTTATTAATGGCTGAATTTCTTTAACTTTGCTTTTCTTCTTCCACTTATCTAAAATGGTACCTTAATAAACTCATAAATACTACAAATAAATTTCATTTAACAGGAAAATATGAACATTTCCTAAAATTGTTTCAGAAATATCTTAAGAGAATCATCTGCAGCCTGTAAAAGCCTTTCTCAGAAATAAGAAAATTAGCAGGCAGACTAGATGGCTCATGCCCTAAAATTGCATCTGCTTTTGTCAATGAATATTTAGAGTTTTGAAAACTATAGAACATATAATATACAGCAGTTTTACATGAACAAAACATTTTTAGAAATAACCTATCCTGAAAGGAACTGGAAAGCTTTAGGAAAATAATTAAGAACTTACTCTTTAAATCTTCTTATGTGGCCAGTGTTCTCTACTTGCCTGGAAATTTTACAAGGATGAAGCTTAATGAGTAGTTCATAGGTTTTGGATCAGATCAGAGTTATGGTCAAGTCACAACTCTATTATTGATAGCTGGGAGACCTAGGGCAAGCAAAGGTAACCTCTCTAAACCTGTCTCTAGTAACAAGAAAAATAACATTTACCTAAAGGTGATCAAGAAAGCCTTCACATTCTCCGCAAGCCTGATTTAAATGTTAGAATTTTCCCTCACTATAGGCCTCCCTTTTCTTAGAAATTTACTTTAGAAAGCCCTTGATTTCTAAATTCTTTCCAAGCCCTTTGAAATATAAATCTTCTCTCAGCTTATTTCCACTTTTACAACCCAGGAGTCATCCTTTTGAAATGTGGTCATCAGGAAAGCTAGCACCTCTGACCCACCTCCCAATCTCTGAGGGAGGGGAGGAGCCTAATTTCCATAAGCACCAATTAGCAAAAACAGGTGACCCAATTCTGTTGATCAACCTCTGCAGCTGTAGGTGCTTTCCATTACCTCACCACAGGGTAAAAAACTCTCTTGCCTTTTCTTTCAACTGAGTTGAGTTCAGTCTATTTTTCTCTTATTGCAGTAGTCTTGACCCATATTGTAATCTTCTTCAGTAAAGTCATTCTTCCCTGTTTAAGCCATCTGGGGCTAGTTTTCTTTGATAAGAGTTGTTACAAGGATTAAGTAAAATAGCATATATAAAATATTCAATATTGCATAAATTTGCTTAGTAAATAGTTGCTTAGTAAAATTGTCTCCATCTCCCTCTCTTTCAAAGCACACCATCCTCTGAATAAATTTCCCTGGAAATCCCAAATGCCTCTTTTCAAAGATCAGGTATAATGGTATGAAATGGCAGTTAAACAACATTTTAAAAATATTCCTTCCTTTCTTTTTTTTCTTTTTTTATGGAAGAACAGACTCAAGGAATCTAACAGCGAGTTCTATTTCCAGCATCTGCTGAGCCGGCTTGAATGGTCTGCACATTAGCGCCAATAACAATGATGGGACTTTGACAGCTGAATCCTGGCCAGAGGACACAGGTCTCCACCCCAAACACAGCACCATCCACACTAGATTTCAAGCAGAGAGGGCAAATATTACGTTCTCAAAGCCAAATTGTGGGTTTCTTCTTTGGGAGCTGATAATATCATGAAGCAAAAATATCAGCATCATAACATCAGGAGGCACAGAGATGACCTGTTCAAAGCAACAGCAAATGTAAAATCTCAAAGTCCATTTTAGTCTAAATATGCTCCAGAGTTAAAACCAGTTTTCTCCCAAGTCACTCCCTCTCTATGAAAATAATAAAATGTAAGTCACTCTCAGCTCGATTTTCATGAATATTAAAATGGTCTCTTTTTATTGTTTAGTACGATTACTCTTAAGACTTTCTGGAACCATTTTTATAACCATTTAAATTAGATTATATTCCTCTGAACTTTGCTACGTGACTTCTAAAGGTGAATAATAAAAAAAAAAAAACATGGGTTTTTGAATAAAAGTAATAATAAAAGTTTTTTTTTCAAAGGTGTCTTTTCTATTATGCCATAAGCAGTCGATGACATATGAGGATCTTCTCCATTGGAGTACTTCAAAATTTTTTTTATATTGAGATATTTTACAACTTCTCTCTACTTGCATCATTCCATGACAGGCTCAACTTCATGTATATTAATTGGCAAAATTTATTTCTGAGTAATTACCAAAAATCAGAAAAGGGCACTATAAACTATTTATAATTGTTGCTATCTTTAATATTTTATATTGAATTGAATACTTTTAATGATTGTATGTTCTTGTTGTTAGCTACATCCCATATGTCAAATATGAGTTTTATATCCTTAGTCAAAAAGCATGAAAACAAGGGATTAAAAAAAATGAAGTTTGTTAAAGCTAATGTGGAGATATATGCCAATTATAAAGAATAAACAGAATATATAATCTTGAAGAGATTATGAAGAATATAATTCTTCTAAACATTGAAATTGACTTCCACTCCCTACAGAAAAATAAAATAGACATTTAAAGTTTGTTTACATCTTAGTGGAAAATATCAAGGTATGTATGAGTTTATTATAATTAATCAACATGACTTGTATAAAGTAGAATTTGAGAGAGGCCATGAAGAATATAAAATTTTTAGCAATGTACTTTCAGCAAATGTGAATAATTGCTGACTAATAATGTATTGTCATAAAAGTTAAAATAATATTATATTCTCATAATCAGTTTAGAATTACTAATCTCTTAGTACATTACTGATAAGCAGTATTCTCATAATGCACACAACTCAACTTTTGGGCTTTGCCACAATTTAATAAGAAATTTTACTTTTTGCTTTTTAAAACAAACATTGACCCAGTGAATTATAGAAACTTTGACTGGTAAGGTAATAAATATGTAGAAGGCATATATTCCCCACTATAAATTTACCTTAAATGGATCTCTAGCTCAGGAACTAATTACTTTTCTTTAGATACTGTATTAACCAAAACAAAATTTTAATGCTCCACATAAACTCTTCAAAATATAGATTTCCAAGTACATTCCTGTCTCTTGATCATACGGGAAAAGGAAGACATAAGTACTCCAGTTAGAAATAAATACTATCAGATATAACATTCTCTGTATACTATTTTTAGTAGTTCATAATCATGCTGATGCCCTAGAATCACCTGCATTGTGTTTGGGCCCACATGAAACGATTCTGATTTAACTGGTCCAGGATGGGGCTCAGGGTAAATCTTTCCAGGTGATTCTGATGTTTAGATAGCATCGAGATCCACCTTGGTATATCAGGAAAGCAAAGAAATAGACTCAAGAGATCTAAATATATTCTTTAGCCATGGTACTCTAGTTTCTATATTATAAAATGCTAAGAATTTTTTAAACATATATTCTCAGATTCCTTCAGTTTCTGCATTTGGAAAATAAAATCAGGTTCTCTTTGGTGCAATTAACACCATTCTTTTATAGAAACTCTGTACCCTTTCAGATTTGCATCACACCCCTAGGCCAGGAAAGAATGGTGAGGAGAACCTCAAGCCAATGGAATCAGTTTCCTACACTTACAGAAATCCTGGCCTCCATCTCTGTCTACTTCCAAGACCTGATGGAAATTCTGTGTTTCACAGCGCTACCCACTTAGAATCTACAAGTGTATTTTATTCTTCTCCACTATCTTCATTGGTGTTTGTTTCCCATTTCCCCCTTTTCAAGATGCTGTTTTCCTACAAAATTCATAAAAAAATGTGAGAACCTGTGTTCTTATATTAGCTTCTTTATCTGAATTTTGACAGTGAAAATAAAACAAAACAAAACACAATTCTGTGTCTCCTTATATACCCTCAGGTGAATCGTCATTATCTAACTCATTATTAAAAAGTGGGTAAAGGTAGTAAAGTGGGTCTTCAGACAACTTTATTTCGTTCAACATTGTCTTCTTATAACATTGATGAGAAAAAAAAAATCAGTTCCGACGAGGGCCACAGTCTGCATGAGTTTGCACTTTCTCCCTATGTCTGCATTGGTTTCTCTGGGGACTCTGGTTTCCTCCTGTATCCCCAAAATGTACGTGCATGTGAGGCAAATGCACATGTCTAAACTGTCCCAGTGTGAGTGAGTGTGGTATATGTGAGTGTGCCCTGAGATAAAGGGTATTTTGTACAGGGTTGGGTCCCACCTGGCACCCTGAGCTGTCAGGATCAGCTCTAGCCACCTGCAACACTGAAATAAAAAAGCAGGCTGGAAAATAAGTATCTCATTGTTATTATTCATATTTCTTAAATGTATATATAACTCACATTTATTTTAATGTTTAATATTAGAAGTGTCTATTTAGAAGATTGGTGCTTTTTTTGTGACCAGAAATATGCTGTAGGAACTTAACTCTTGTTTATATCAATTAGCCTATGGTGAAATTGGTTTTGTCATATGTATTTTGGTTAAAGTCGCAACTTTCAAAAAATTTTCTATATAGTAGGTGAAGACTTACTGTAGCAACTGCCAAATCCAATTTCATTCCTCTGTTCTTTAAAGGACTAGTGTGTTTCAAGTAATCAGCAGCTATTTATATCAGCTTATAGGTTGCAAGAAATCCAAGATCGCTTCCCTCATTTCACGTGTTAGGAAATTTACGAGGACTAACCTTTATAACTGTAAGCTACGTAAATGTCACACTTTTAAACTATCAATAAAGAAACACATACACACTGAACCAAAGATATAAAAATAGTCTTTTCAAATCTTACTCTAATCTTCCCAAACACTGCAAGGAAAAATACATTAAATAAGAGCAATAGAAAAAGCTATGAGAATAGGAAATGATAATCAAACATCTTGTTGTTCATTCTGTGAATTCAGCCAACAAATACATATTGAGATGGATGTTGTAGCTCTATGAGAGTGATTTTATCAAGCACACTTGAGAGAATGTCCCATACTCAGTTCACCCGGTAGACACTCAGGAAATAAAACAATGTGAGGCTTCAGCTTAAGAAATAAATTTGATATAAATGCTGAACATAACAATGAGAAAGTAATTAGAATTTTCTCAATGGGAAGAAAACTCATATAATTTTGTGTATTTATTCCAATAATGAAAACAGGTTTAGGGTAGTTTAATAGAACGTCATCTGATTTCAGTTGAAAATTGTATTTAATTCTTTTATCTTTGAATCAGGCACTGTGGTCCTTGCCAACAGGAAGTACTCCTTCTTCACCCATTTACATCATGATAGTGATTTGGACAAAATTTAGGATGAGACAGAGCTTAAAAGTATGCAATCAAAAGGCTATAAGCTTAACTAAAAGCCTTCTTCTCAAGAGAACAATTATAGGAAGACCTGTCTCTTAGAAATCCCTCTTATCAACTGAAGCCTTATCCTCAGAAGGAAAAATTCTTTTTCCCCTTGTTGTTAAAGTACAGTGTATCCTCAAATTAAAAATAAAAACATGTAAAAGAGTTACCTGTTATATAACTTTAGTCTGTGGTAGAAAGTATAACTAAACCTTCATGTATTAAGTATATAACTTTTATTTTATTCTATTGTATTCAGGTCAATTTTTAAGTAGAAGATTTTAATTGCTTATTTATTTCAATTTTCTTTTTCACTTCCCTTCTTTTTGCCTAGCACTTTCTGCATATGTGACAGCACTTCAGATTATTAGCTCATATTTTCTTGCTTATTTCTTTTTCTCTGCCAAGATTCTGATTCTCACACACCAACATGTAGCAATATATCTTCTATGAAAACTGCTTGTTTTAAGTTAATAGGAATAAATTTTATATCAGGTGAAGAAACTTGCATTTCTGTACATGAATTTGCAAGAGTTTATTTGTCTTAGTCTGAGGTTGATTTTCTAACCTATTAAATAAAGGGACTTGAGTCAATCATTAAGCTTCTACTCTAAAACATGATTTTTGCCAGTGGATAAATAACTGCTTTATATAATATTGCTAATTTAAGAGAAATATGATATACTAAAATTTACACACAATTAAATTTAATTACTAGTTGGTTATTTTTTTAAATATTGATTTTTGTTTTGTTTTTAGAATTTTTACTTGTGTTGTACCACTGTGGTGTTTCTTAAATTTTTTTTTCTTTTATTGATTGATTGATTAATTAGAAAAGGTTTTGGCTAAATGATGGAAATTTACAGAGCAGGATTTACAAAACCATAACAGAAAGGAGAAATTATTTCATGCTGGGGCCACATGTCCAAGGGGAGTTGTGGCAACAGGAAGAGAGGCATGTGAGGGGGTTAGCGGTTTAGACTGCTGGGCTGGCTCTGTCTTATGAGTGTTGGTCTCCCTAGATTAAGAGGTTACAAAAGTAGCCTTGAAAGTCTTTGTTAGCACTGCCAAACCCAGAGTTAAGAATTTTAAATAGCATATTATCCTGAGCCTTCAAAATTTCTGGGCTGAGATAAAATGTTAAAAGGAAGATTTCTCTGTTGGATGTCTATAGAATGAAGTGGCAGCTCAGGCAAGAGGTCTATGACCAGGCAGATGGCAAATGTAACATGAGAATTGAGAGGATAAAAGCCTCTCTGTGGAGAGTGTCATTAATAATGACATTACAAGTAAAAAAAAAAAAAGATTTATCAAAAATTTTAAGTTACTTGAGTAAAAAGAACAAGGGAGATGCAAAAGTTAAATATAGCTAAAAGTTATAGCTTTGACGATCAGAAGAATTACTGGGAAGTTATATAAAGGAGCTGTTTTTAATATTAATTCTCTGCAATACTCATAGTAAGTCCAATCAGAAAAAGAAAACTATTAAAAAAACAGATCAGCATTGTATTTCAAATATCAAGCAAAATATAATCATTATCTGATATAACTCTGAAGTTTTAAAAATGAGATAAACTAAATTTAAATATTCTGTTTTGTCCTTAGGAGTATAAACTAGTAGAAAATAATAGTTCAGGATAATAATTTTGGATGTTATTGGCAAATTCTTTTCTTATACTTTGAATAAACATTTTTAAAAGATTTATAAAGGCCTATTGGTATTAGACTTTAGTTGGACAAATTATATTCTAAATGGATTTATTCATATTCTATTAATATGATCATAAATTAAAATTAAGCTACACTTGTAAAAATGGTTTGATAGACTGTGCTTACTGTCACAGTCACCTCAAATTTCTATCATGTTCATTTTCTGACTCGCTAATTCACAGAATTTAATAAGCTAAAGATGAGATATCTATATATAAACTGGCAAGATTCTAAGAAAATCGTTATGCTTATGTGATAACAGTAACTGCAAAAACATCTAAGTAAACTAATTACTTTATAAATGAGACAAATAAAATATCATTAGCATTAACCTAAGCAAATAAGAATCAACCCACTAGATTAACAAGAAATATGGGTAATTTGGCAAGAAGTATCAGGACTTGATGACAATGATTTGCATTTGTTTGAGGTTTTACAGTTCATAAAGTACTCACACATTCATAAAATCATTAGGGCCTTATAACAAAATGTTGGAAGGTGGTACCCTCTAGAGGAGAAACACAGAGTAAAATGTTAGGGGACTGGGTGGTAATAGAGCATGGTTAAGTATATCAATGTTACTATAGTAGAAATAAAATGTGTTAAACTGGGCAATTTGGGTAACAAGAACAGTACCAGGAATAGACAAAATAAAGCAAGGCAAATGCACATCATTTCTATTTTTGTGACCACAGAGAGATATGAGCTGAAAAGGAGTTGGTGTCTGAGCAACTAAATGAAGCAGAAGATAAGACTGAGCTGATGTAGGTATGTAACTCACTCTGTGTCAGCGGAAGAACTTTTATCCCAAACAAATAACATAATAAAATGTAAAACAAAAACATAAAGTAAACAGTAATTAGCTATGTTGCTATATACAGTCTACTTAGCTCCAATCTACAAATGCTATAAGGAAGAGTCCGGGAAGTGTTTCTGACATATTGCAAAGAATGAGGTAGAATAATTTAGTGATTCTGCCTATTCAATAGACTTGTCAAATCCTGAAACTGTCTATCCATGTTGCTTCATCCATCTTAACTTTCAGCATTGCTGCCTAGAAAAGAGCCAAAACTTATAGTTCTGATACCTTAAAAGTATATTCTGTGCAATTGCAGTATCTTTCTTCTGGTATTACTCTCCTTGCCCCTTGCATGTAAAGGAGGAGTGGGTGAGCCCAGAATATACAAGGGGAGAAGAGGAATGACTCAAGAGCCCTGTTAAGTAGGAAAGAATGGCACCATTACCTTCCTTTTAAAGCCAGCCTCAGAACTGGTTATGTAATTTGAGCAGGAACACTTAGGAGTTAGGAAAATTGAGACTCAAATCCAAGCCTTCTGGTTTCAAATTTATGTTTCTATCCTAAAACACTACCATCTAAATTAATATTATAAAACACGTGTCATAATTTACACCATCAATAGCATAAATTTCTGTAATTTTCATATTTCTTTGACTATACTGGATAAATAAGTGTTTTCAAAGTAGGTTTATCTATCCTTATAGGGATAATTATTCATATAGTAACCTAATTTACTGGAAAAAATTTTTATTTAGACATTTGACTAATGAAAATTTAGCATGCAATTCTAAAATGTTGAACTACAAAATGTTGGTGAGTATCCTCATACAGAATGCAAATAAGGTAGGTAAAGTCTGTCATAAAACTCATCTCTCATCTTAGTAAATGTCAATTCCCTTTACCAAGGTATATTTATATTATACACACACCAAAAAAATGTTCCCTTTAAATAGTGATGCCATGACTGATGCAAAACCATATGTGGATCTCTTTTCCTTTTTGGGCACATGGCGGGGGCAAGTACAGGTATGTGCATATGACTAGTTTTGACCAATGATGTGTATATGGCTGAGGTACAAAACACATGGAAGAGTTGCCATTCGTCCCCTCCTCTGTTGTGGTGGCCCTAGAAGAAGACACTTGACTAGATGGCAGTTGCACATAATCACACATCCTGTGTTGCTGAATGACTGTCTGAGAGACGCCTGCCCTGCACAGTGTCCTGGCATCAGGGCGAACTTGGAGGGAGCAAGGAATAACTTGGATGCCTCTGAGATACTGGGGTTGTTTGCTACTGCAGCAGAGTCCAGTCTATCTTGATTTAAACAGAAATATACTTATTTTTCTCCTATTTTATATCTTCCAATAACTTCTCCAGGCAAGTTTCAGTGAAATGACTTTCAGCTCTAAGATGGTCCATACACCATGCAGGTGCTGAGCTTTAGGCATTTCTGAAAAGCAGAGAAGAACTTGAGCTGTGGAAGCTGCCTAACTGCCTGCCTGCATACCTACCTGCCTTATAATTCTTGCTTGTCCACTTCCTGCTTCTATGTCCTTGAGCAGAAAGTCATATAAATGGGTAATAGTCTAAGACATTGGGTTGTTATGAGGGAACAAAAATGCTATGAGAAAAAAAATAACACATAAAACATGTAGAAGAGTGTTTGGCATAAAGTAAGCCTTTAATAAGGGATAGACAGCATGTCTTATCACCAACTCTAACCCACTTGAGGGCACACATTGTTTTATTTAGCTGGTCCAAAATTCCCTTTGGTGATTAGGAGAATTACAACTACATTATCAAAGTGTGGAAAACCATTTCTACAGTCTAACAAAAAACGGATGGAAATGCTTTTATTAGAGGCAGCTCTAATGTATTGGTGTTTTAGTGGTTCAACAGAGTTGATCTATTGCTTTTCTTTTTTTTAGCTGTAGGGGTCAATGTTAAATAGATGAAATTCACAAATGTAATGCCAGTTATGGAAGTGACACATTCAGGGTCAAATGGCATTAATACTATGAAATTAGAACTTCTTAGGAAAAGAAACTAAAAGAACAGACAGCCTTTGAACTTACAGGAAAAAACCTGAAAGGTGAAGCCCCTAGTATAATACACAGGAAAACGAGGCTTGCATTATTCAGCAGCTCATTCATTTTAGACGGTAACTAAATTGCCTGAAATCACTTTCATATTCTGCAAAGATCAAACATATTAAGAATGTCAAAACAACATTAGGTAACCCCTTTCAAACATCAAAATAACTGCTGAGAATAAAGAAAAAATTTGCAAAGTTCAGGGCTATGAAGAACACAATTACATGGTGATGTAGTGGAGAAATATTATGAGGAGTCATGCTGGCACTAAAATGCCAACCCAGTCACTTACTAAAGAGTTGATTTTGGTAAAATACTGAAACTGTAATCCTGGATTTCTTCACTTGTAAATCAGGATATTAAAAACTATTTTACACATTCATATGAGACTTAGAGAAACTCTCTATGCAAAGAAATTCGAAGAATCTTATGTAATTTCATAAAGCAGTTAATAATATTAGCCTATCTTTGGTCAGTCTAGAAGTCATAAATTATAAGCAATATTTCCTCTTTATTTGGCCTTTGCACAATTCTGTACCCTTTATTGATTTAACTACATTTTAGAGAGGTTTATTTGCAAAGTTTCTTTATGTTACACTTTAGTTTTTCAAAAGAGAACATAATGGTAAATCCTAGTACTTCCAATGAAATGACAGCCTGCATAATTGCAGTTCCACTAAGATGTGGCTAACTGCAGTTTTATGTTCAACATTGCTGTGTGCCCTAATGGCAGCATCACATCTGTCATTATTTTAGAATCAAGCAACTTGAATGATTCTAGAACTCCAAAATGTTTAGCCTACAAATTTTAATACATTGTCAAACTGATCCAGAAAACATCATGTGATTTTCTGATAGTGTCTGTTAATCATCGGAGTCTGTGCACTTTACCTAATTATGTGATATGGATTTTTATTGCTCATAAATCATTTCCTTAGAAATCATCAGTATGCACTGACGTACATTACAATGCAATCTCTTGCTACAAATTTGATTGCATATTATAGCAAAATGTGCTACTAACAGTGAATTGGGAGAAAGAAACTGAAGCAGGACAATTACAACACTTGACATCGTGTTATTGAATATTCCATGGATTTAGTCACGGCAGTGATTCATGACTTGATTACACCAGTCCCAGTGCAATTACATGCGAAACTACTCAGGCTTTTCTTCAGGGAGCATCCAAAAAGAGCTATAATTAGAGCCTGTAGAAAAAAGGTCTTGCATAGTCTCAGAGGCTATGTGTAGGTGCTGCTCTCGGTTATGCCAAAAGCAACTCAACTACTGATCTGTCCCAAAAAACCTATATAATATACTCCCTTATTCCTTTATTCATTAAGTAATTAGATGTAGATATAACTCAAACACAAATTTTTCTTTAGGTTAATGAAACCACTTCAGTTAATAGCAGACTCACTTTTTTTCTCAAATATATTAAACAAATGAGGGATGTTATAAATATAATAATATCAAATTGGAAGAGTGAAAAATTTTTATATGCTCTGTATTTTCCAGAAGATATTTTATATTTAGCTTAACCATGACCTAAAAATATCAGTTTTATTTTATTTTAGAACTACTATATCTACTGGGAGATAGAATTTTGCTCAATTTTTATTTTCTTTTAGTCTTTCATCAGTAGGAATACAATAACCTTTCCATCACAAAAATGAACAATCTTTGTTTAAATTAGCAAGACAAAAATCATTGCTTTTTTAAAATTTAATGAATGGATACATTTAAAAATATATATATTCTATCTTACATTAAAAATGATATTTTCATAAGCAGTATTACTATTTTGCATTTTATAGAGACATCACTTCAAAGAAGTGTAGAAGCTAGCTCTGTGTACACTACTCAGTGTGAATAAAAGTGTTCAAGTACATATTGTGGAAGAAAAACTACCTTAATGATTTGAGGAAAGCATTCCTACTTTGGCATCTTCAGGAAGAAGAAATATATACCAGGACTTATGATAATTTAATGAATGATATGCAGAGGTTACACTTCAGAATTTAAATTTGAAAGCAACGTTGGCTGATTACAAAAACTACACTGCCACTTATAAAACTTTAATTACAAGATTCCAGATGCATATTATGATTCTCTGTGTTAACTGCTTTTCATGTTTTACAAATTTATATGTATTTTAAAGATATAATTAATTCCAGTGAATGTTGCTAAATTATTAGTTGGGAAAAAAAAAAAAACAACTATGGCCCAATATATTTCATACATTAATGAAAAAAACATGGTAACATATAGGGCAAATAAACTTAAAAGTCTTAACACTGCTATAATCTAACAATGTCAATTATATAATAGATAAACTGTGTAAGAGGCCAATAACTATAAATTTTTTTAGGTTGGGAATAACTCAGTTTTCTATACCAATAGTTACTTATAAATGTGTTAAATAAGAACAGGTATTGTAGTTTTGAACATGTGTTAGAAATCAAACTTAAAAAGAAGTTCTTTCATGGGGTAGTTTGTCTATACTTTGAGGCAGAGTTGGATTTGAACCTGAGAAGCTGTGTTGAGGCATCTGGCTCAATGTCCTTATTCAATCAGCTTGAATTACTTAACTTATTTAACTGCTTTATTGCAAATAAGTTGTCTACTCTGCGGATGATTTGTTGTAGGTAGCTAAGAAGCTTTATGTTGAGATCCAGGTTGGCTCTCTGATATCAATGGAATTAATGTCTGACACTATAAGGTAATTATTAGGTCACAGTAACTGGCTGAGGAAGGAAGATGGGCCAAAGAGATAAAACTGCATGTCTTCTAAGCCTATTTATAATATCAAAAGGTCTAACATTGGTTAAACATTTGAAAAGAAGCAATTATTTAAATCTAGAAAGATAATGAAACCCTGGGTTTATATATCAAGCTAAATGGATCAATTAAAAAGTTAAGAATATATTATTTTGGTATTCAATAATCAATTATTTAGTTACTGAACTCATATTTACTAAATACTGATCACAATTAATAAATTTTAATTATGGTATTTCTTGATTATTGGTTTTATGTTTTGTCATTTTCTGAAAAATTCGATTTATTCTATTTGCTTTATTTTCATGTCCAATACACACAGAACAAAAATCAAATTTTTACTATGATATCCTTTTTTTTTTACTCTTTTGATTGTTCCTTTAAAAAAATAAAGCCTATTATTTTTCTGTCATTCTACCTAAAATATCTCTTAACAAGAAGTTATTTAAAAATAGAATTCCAAATTACCATTATATAGCTTGAAAAAGGCAACCAAGAAATATGGTTAAAGACTACCCCCTTGTAGCAACAAAAATTAAAGTTTAGAGATCAATAGCCATATAGTCAAAAGATTACAGTACTTTTGATTAAGGTTGCAATAAACAAATTTCACCAAAGATGGTTTCCCCAACTTCTGTCACTTAATCTACATATTATGTTCAGGCCTGAACCTTTCATTATGATTTTAGGGGAGATAAGTTCATTTCTAGTTTCAGGGCAAAACATCTAATCAGTCCAAATCATGGTAATTGGGAAGTAAACTTGGTCCATGGGTGAGTAGCGGCAAATTAGACTTTTGGAAAGAAAAGATGTTAGGAGGAAAGAATTTCCTCTCTTCTTTCTATAAAATAACAAAGATTCCTGGCACATTTCAGCTGTTAGGGGAATCAGCGTAAGGCTAATGCTAAAAACATCCTGTTCCAGAAGCATCTTTTACCTTCCCCTGTGATTCTCCTCTAAACAGGGTTCCCTCAGGAAGACAGTCTGCTGATGCTAGAGGTAAATCATGCCTCAAGAAGACAGTCTGCTGATGCTAGAGGCAAATCATGCCACTGCTTCCTCAGTGTCCTGGAGTAATGCTGAGTGTGGGGAGGGTCTACCGGGGTTGGCAGTGTGGGAGACATTCAACAGATGGTCCTTGAGGTACCAAAATATATAACATGAAAACATGTGAAGTTCTATTTATGACTTGATTATTATATTTAACTTAGAAAATTCTAACATATATTCACTGTGACCCTCTCCAAACTCTGTCAGTGTTACTACCCACCTGAATAAATACTAAAATCGAATTAAATGCACCACTACTTCATTTTAATTCTGAGGAACATTTTGTTCTGCCATTATCTACTATTGTTTATTGACATATATTTTCACCAACCATAATCTTTCATTACCAATATAGTTGAACATATGATCATGTTTGCATGGTATAGAAAATAAACTTTTTGGTATTGTCCTCTGCATTCAATAATGCAAAACTAGTGGCAAACATCTTTAGAAAAAATAATAAAATAGTCTTTCAGGATTAAAATTTCTCATTAAAAAGTATTTAAGTTAAACATATGACATTATTAATACAGAGATGGGTTAGGCATGAATAAAATGAATCAAACCCCATCTCTTATAGTAAAACAAACTATTTGAAATCTTCAGGTCACTGTTTGTCATAGTCGACTGAAAAAAAATATTTTCAGCCTTTTCATCATTGTTTTTTGATACAACTTTTTAAATAATGTATACCCAGGATATAAACAATGTGCGGTATACTTACCAGGTGATTTTTACGCCACTTTGCTGAATGCAGGGTTAATATATTTGGGCTTTTTATTGCTTGAGTAGAAAGTGCTCATTACTTATTATTTTATGTTTATAATATAAAAATCAAAAGAAAACAAAAAAGTGTTTTTAAATGGCATACATCACACTGTTGTAGTGGTTGATTTCCTCAAGATCGTCTTCTGTGGTTTTGGTGCAGTGGGAGGAGGCACAGTTGCAGGTCTGAGCGGGGGGAAGCTGTTACTGTGGCCTATTCCCAGTTCCCCATTTTCGAGTGGAAATGCAGGGAGGTGGGGTGGAGGAGGGAGGGGAACGCCTCGGTACAGAAGCTTTCCTGGCGGGTGGACCGGTTCGCTGTGTAAATGGATCTCCCGGTTTTTCATGTTATACCGGGTGTCACAGTCAGGACAATAGCCATGGTACTGCACTTTTTCATTAAACCGAACCCGTTCCCGAGGCCCTGTCTGGGGACACCTGTCTTTGTCAGGTCTGTGCATCAGAGGCTGCACTGGAGCCTTGTCTACATTACTACTGGGTATGCAGCAGATGTCTCCGTTTGGAATTTTGTTTGATGCGCGTGGTAAGCCTCCATTTCGTAAAAGGGTGCCATTGGTCTTTACAGGATTGACAGTGGGCGCCACCCTTTGAGGGTCTTCACACTTCACAGGTGTCAACCGTGGAGGCGGTGGTGGAGGGTTTGGCTTTCTCAGGACCGTGAGGATAGCAGATGGGTGTGCTGGGGGCTTAATGAGAGGTGCGTTGGTCTGCACTTTGATCTTCTCTATGCTGGAGGCTGTTGTGCCACTTGAGCTACTATTCAGAGTGTCCGTTTTGGAGCTGTCGGTCATCTCATCCTCCAGCTGTAGGTCAGAGGTCAAGGTATCAATCTGGTCAACCACCTGGTGGAAAGGACAAGGTAATTGTGCTGAAGAATGACAAAAGCAAAATAAACTAGAAACAATTTCTGTCTGGCTGTAATCTGCCATGAGAGCCTTGACTAATGCTGAACTGTGTATTCCACTGCTGCTTAATGTTTTCATTCAATATATTTACAGAGTAGCTACCATAAGAGTGCCAACTGGTCGATAACATAGTGATTTCACATGCCTAGAATATAACACGCTATTTATGTATATGTTCTATTCCTAACTCTGGAAGATAAAATCCTGATTCAGAAACATAACTTACTTTTTAAAAAAATGAGGAAGGACTTTGCTTAGCATGTAAAAAGATGAAGAACATTGACCATATGTTAAAAATGAGGAAAAACCATATAACCTATAAAATCATAACTTTTCTTGAGACCATCAAAGAACAAAGATCACAAGGTAACCAAGTGAACTGAACTGCAAAGAGTTTCAAGCCCTCTGAGGATACAGCGACTGTTTCAACTTCGGCAAATCACGGGGAAAAGAGGCAGCCTCCATCAAGTCACAACCACCATCAAGACCTGCAGCAGATGCAAGGCAAAAGCAGGAAAGTTAATAAGGCTGGCAGAGCCATCACACCACGATGCAGGTCCAACCCAAGTAAAGGTGACCAGTTCTGAGGACAGGAAAATTGTGTGGCAGCATGTCAGGCAATGCAGTTTTAAGGAGAGTCTGGCAAGGCCATTGGACAGTCATGGAGTTAAAGTTGACAGTGGCATCTCCCATAACAGGCTTGCCTTAGAGTCTCTGGCCTGTTTCGTCACAGTCTGGGAGCAGCTTGTGGAAATGAGGACTTTGACTTGATTGCTGGATTTCAGAGCACAGCAGCTGGACTCAGTCATTTACATGCCTCTCAGTCCTCCAGAGATCTTGGAGGTCATTTTTATATGTGCACTATTATGCATACGAGGATGGAAAAGTTATGTTTACATTAAAAATTATTTTTGTATGAAGATAGTCCCTTCATTCCAGGTGCTTCCATTTGTGCATTTTTCTATCCTCTCTTACCCAGACCTAAGTTTGTTCAACTGTAAAGCTACCTCTTGATACATTGTGGCAGAACTGGGCTCAAAATGAGCACATCATAACCAAATAGAAATTAGGAAGGATATAGAAATTCTTTCTCATGAAGGTCTTAAGTTACTGCTTCATGCTAATGCAACCAGAACTCAGCTTTCTATTTTAACTCCTAAATATATCTTCAAGCCATACATTTCTATTTTCTTTGATCCTAGTCTGAGCCACCATTATTTAAAATATGGGCTATCCAGAGTCATCTGGTTTTGCCTTTAATTTCTGTAGTCTCAGTGATCTTTTTAAAATAGAAATAAATGTACTCTTGTCAGCATCCTGCTTAGAACCTTTCAATGCCTGTTCATTTCTCCTCTGCTAAAGATCAATTCTTAACATGGTCTCCAAGTGTTGTGCTAGTAAGTGTTTAACAACTTGTTCTTAGGGGTGTAAGGGAATCTTGATTGGAAACATTTACCATTTCCCACAGTGTAAACTTGCACCATGGTCAATATCAAGTTAGTAAATTCAACATCACAGAAAGTGAGGTTAGGAAGAAATGTGTAGTAGCACATCATTATAAACATAGAAACATACCAATAGAATAGACATATAGGAAGTCAAGGACACAAATATAGTAAAATGTAGTAAAATAATTATAAATGCCTAGGAGTAACTAGAAAATCTTTATTTTTATGTAATTTAGTTAACATAAGTTTATATACATACTTGTGTTTTTAATAATGGTTATTTCAGAGTTGACTCACAAAATTTCTAAAAATATAACAATTGGCCCTTTTTAGCCCATATAAGCCAGCACATCATTGTCTTCCACTCCTAAATAACTCTATCTCCTTAACTCTAATAAGTGTCCCTCTCCTTTCTGTTCTCAAACCTTTCAGGTCTTCTTTTAGATCCTCATAACTGTGAATCTGTTTCCTGCCATATGACATTTGCACATACTAATTTTTCTTCTTTAAATGCTCTGACCTCATTGACTCCAACTCATCTTCATCCTACTGCAACTCCTACTGCAACTCCCCTTATAGGTCAAGTTAGTTTGTTAAATATCACAAGTGATCATATTTCTTTCATTCAGAGCATTCACATATTTTTTTATTGTATGTGCAGTACTAGTGTGAGCATTGCAATAATGTTTCTTCTCTAGACTCAAATCTCTGAGATCAGGGACCTTGTTTATTTTTACTATTATATCCTAAAGGCCTAAAGTAGTGAGTGGTACTCAATAGAGGCTCAACAAATATTTGTTAAGTAAATGTATTGAGGGTCATTCCTTTAATTCAAGCATGAGCAAAAGCATTTTCTGTCCTTTTTGAATTGAAAGTGCTGTTACTTTAAACAGTCATACTCTCTCCGTTTTCTAGAATACAATAAAAAGAAGAAGAATTTAGCTGTAAACGATCCATAGAGCTGGTGGCACATTCTCCAGCTCTAGGTCAGGTATCATAAAAAATAAAGTGGGTGAACATTTAAAGAATATGAATGATAGAGGGGCAGTCTTGGCCCATGGATGCTGTGTACTCTTTAACCTAGAGATGTTATCTATCCTAAGCCTCCTATCATATTAAATACTGCAACAAAGTAGAGAAAACTAGTCTACTGTGAGGGAACTAAAGCTCGTGTTCAGAGATGAATAACTACTGCCTGGGTACCTGATGGTTTGATAGTTCCTGGTTAGTTTTAGTCTCCACATTGTTATTTCCTCAGTGCCTATAAAATGCCAATAGAATAAGAAAAAAAAAAGCACTACCTTCATGGAGCTGGGAATCTGGTCAAAGAGCCTGATATTAATTAGGTACTCAAACAAATAACTGTAAAAGTACAACTGGCCCAAGTGATCTTAATGAGAAATACAAAGTATTATAAGAGGAGAATAAAAAGATCCCTTCGGAAAAGTCGATGAAGCATTCCTGAGGGATGAGTTGCAGTTAACTTATAGAAGAGGAGTGATTTTAACAGTTCACTCAGGAAAGAGCATGTTAAATGAACTTTTGAAGAAGATTCCTTGGTTGAAGGGCACGGTGAGAGATGCCTTTGGAGAATTAGGTAGCAGCCAGGCTGTGACAGTCCTTGTTATGTTGTGATAAGTACCACATATTTTTTAAAAGAGTTCCAGAAGCAAGAAGAACAGTATTCAAATAAAGTATGAACTGGTATTTTTCAAAACTCAAGCATAATCTAATTTTAAAAATAACAGAGTTTAAAACAGGAAAATACAAGCAAACCAGCACTGACATACCATAGTGAAAATATAAAAATAATTTTATCATTACTGAAAATAATGATAAAAATTTTACAAAATAAGAAAAGGAATCACAAATATTTATACAGTAACAAAAATTAGGCTGACAGGAGACTTAAACACAGTAGAAGCCTGAAGAAAATTAAAAAATGTGTTTCAGGCTGAAGAAAAAGTAATTGGAACTATAATATAGTTTAACTCTTCTGTAAAAGTGAGAGTGAAATAGACATTTCCAGGCAATAAGACAAAAGAGTATATATCTTATAGCTCATTGAAAGCACTGATAAATGACAATTCCGAAAAATGTAAAAATTAAAAGAAACATAGGTGGGTGAAGAAATTGTTAAATAAGTAAATCAAAATATACATTGATTAGAAAACAATGATACACTAATGACTAATTTGAAAGAGGGTAAGAAAAATGTAAAACTAAAATACAAGAAAAAATAACGTCTGGAGAACAGAGTTAAAGCATTTTTGTTGTGTAAGGAGTTAGTGTCTGGTACTGATTAACTTTAGGCTTTATTAAGTTAGGAATACATATAAAATATTTTAGGGCAAATATAGAAATAATAGAAACAGTTACAACTTCCAAAATAATATAAGGATTAAAGTGTAAGAAAAATTTGGCAATTCTAAAAATGGCAAGATAATAAGAAAAGTTTAAAAAGCACAGTAAATAGAGACAACTGTATAAGATAGAAGAAAAAACTTTAAATATCTTAGTACTCATAACAAGTAAAGATTAAAACAATTTATTCAAAAGAGCCACCAATATTGAATTTAAAGTGATAGAAATTATGCAGCAGACAAGTAACCAAATGAAACTTAATACATTTACATTAATACTAATAAAAAAACCTTAAATCTTTCTTAAGCAAAACAGTATTATACTGATTTAGGAGAAAAAATACCGAATACAAAATCGAGTTTATGTATATACATGAAAAGAATGAAAAAAGGTTGTAAAGAAGTAATTCACATTAAGGTGAACATCATATTTCTTAAAACCATAGAAATACATTCAATCTTACTGGTAAACAAGGTAGAACAAAACAGAAGAAAAAGAAGATAACATTTCATACTCAATAATTTAGTTAAAAAATAGTCTGATAATTCTTGGTGATAATGTGGATAAATGGGAACTTTGAACATTGCCAATATGAATGTAAATTCAGTCACTTGAGAAATTTTTTGACAATGTCCTAAAAACTGAATAAGGTCCATACCCTATGGTACATGTCTTTCAGGAACAGACTTGACTACTCTAAAGAAATGCTACCAGAGGAACAGGGGTTGAAAAGGTTTAAAAATGTTCCTTGCAGGTGTTTATTTATTTTGTCATAGTAAGAAAATGGAAACAATCTAAACATCTATTAGTAAATAATTAGGTAAGTAAATATAAAGTAGTTCAAATGAAGTAACTATAGCTATATGTATCAGCTTGGATAGATCTCAAAAATGTAATGCTGACTTTAAAAAGCTTTACAAATATATTCAGTATGTATATTGCTTATATAGAGAGGTGTTAGTGTATATGACATGAAAATAAATAATACACATCAAGGAGGAAGAGGAATAGATGTTGGGAGGCATCAGCTATGTAGCTGAAATATTTTATTTTGCTTAAAACTTGATGTAATTAAAGTGTTAATGTTTGTTAAATCTGGGTTATATTTGTTACATTAATTAATTTATTTTCTGTCATGTGTAAAATATTTTATAATTTTACAATAAAATATTTAACATTAGTTCAAGCTAGAAAAGAAGTAAGTCTTACAGCTGCCATGTGGAGAACATATTGAAGGGTGCTATAGCTAATTTACTTGGCTAGTTAGATGCTATTGCAGCCAAATGAGAGATGAATAAATTAACCAGACAAGGAATACACTGTGCTCTTATTATTACATCTCTGTGTTTTGCTTAAACTACTTCAAAATATTATATTGCAAATAAAGAAATCAAAAGCACAGGAATGATGGAATTAAAGGAGAAACAAAAAGAAAGAAAGTAGAATGAGAAGACAGATTGCAGGGTTTTGGTGGTGAGAAGACAGCATGACACTAATCATTAGTCTAAGAACATCTATACCTAAACTTAAGGTGCAAAGGACAAATCTATCTCTACAACTTGAATCTAAGTCAACTTGAGTTCAAGTAATTGTGGCTACTTGGGTCTGTGGAGGAATTTGCTAATGGTAGTGAAACAAAGAGATTTAAACAAAGGATAATGGCAGGCATGTCTGATGATCCCAGAGGTTTTTCTGAGCCTCACAAACAAAGAAGCTATGGATGGTTAGACTGTAAAATAATTAAGAATAATTATAACTATGACTTAGGAATCACATGAACTCAAGGTTTTCACATCTGGAAAAATATTCCTAAATATTTTCATGAAAGTGAAGCAGATTTGGAATTGACTATTTAAGTATATTATTTGTGGGAATACAAAATTCAGTTTACATTATTTTATAAATTTTGAACTATAAAGAATAAAAATAAATATAATAGAGTTATCATTAGAATGAAATTCAGGATAAACAGATTTACTTAAAAATTTAAAAAGTATTAGGAGCTACTTTTCCCATATTCTCACTGGGTTTTGTCCTTTTACCATTACAATTGCCTTAATATATTGAAAGATTTATGTGTGTTTTCCTTCTGGCAGAGAGCACAGTGATTGAGCATAGTAGATATTCAATAATAGTATGTTGAGTGAAGAAATTAGGTAATTGTAGATTCTATGAGAAAAGTCATTTCTTGCCCTTGCTTCCATCCCTTCCCAGCTTGCTCAGCTTGGTTCAGATTTTCAATGTCTCAGCCCCGTGAATTCCATTTGGTCCAGAAGCACATGGGAATGGATTAGGTAGTGTGAACAGAAGGCAGAAATAAAATTGGTGAGATAGTGAATTCTCTTCCTATGCTGACGCTTAAATCCTAGCTCCACAGCTTGATGTAGTAAACTTCCAGCGATTCTCCAAAACAATTAAGATAGTTTAAGTATATATTTAAACTATATAGTTCTAGATAAATCTTACTTATCTTGTTTAATTAAAAACCACATAACATATAGTTCAACTGCCTTAAAAACAAAGAAAACTCTCAATTTCATAGAATTTTTTTCTAGGGCCTCTTCAGTAACAATTCCCAACCATTGAATTTCAGTTATGAACATAAAGGAAAGAAGGAATTTAACCCCTAGTTAAATATATACAAGAAAATTTATGAATTCTTCCAAGATATTTGATATTGATTTATGAAAATAAACACATTTTGATTTATGGCAAGATCAGCAAAGAACTGAAAAGAGAAATGAATGAGAGCCATAGGATTTCTATCAAGATAAAGAAACAGGTAAAATCACTCCCTACCTATCACTAATAGACCATTCTTTGTCTGAATCTAAATGCAGGCTGCCCAAGAAGTCTGTCCAATGAAAATACACAGAATAGCAACTGGCAGACCCAGTCAGATCCTCCCTGAGAGAGATGAAGCAGAAAATAGTGGAGTCACCAGTGGGGCTTTTCCAGCATGGAGACAAAAGGGCAAGTTCCCTCAGAATTCATAATTCACTTTGTTTTCATTTTTAACATATCAAATTTTAAAAATCTGTCTCTGTCTGTCTACCTATCTACCTACCTATCTAATCTATGCTGTTGATCTAGTAAAAGGATTAAAATAGTTCATCATACAGTATATGACTTAGTGTTCCATTGCTGCGTCACAGTATTTGTTATATGCTACATGTGAATTAATATGTATGATTAACTTCTGTAATTATTTTGTGAATGGTAGAATAAAATTGAATTATACTTATGTTAGAAAAATATTGCTAACTGGAAGCATTTAAATTATTCCACCATTAGGTCAACTGCTTTTACATTTATTTATTTTGTAAAAAAATCTATGAGAACTTTAAAACATACAAGTAGCTCAGGCTTCTCGACTTTTAGAAAGGCTCACTGATCAGTAATGGCTGCTCAGGTGGTAAATCCTCAATGCTTGTGTCCCAAGGCATGACTAGATTTGCCTGGTGTTCCCAAAGCTGTTTTTGGATTTCTACAGAAGCTGTTTTGTTGTTGTTGTTGTTTGTTTGTTTTTGTTTTTAAGAACATTATTGTTTCTTAGAGACCTGACCAATCAGCTGCTGAAATATTTCCACAACATGCCAAATACCCTAATAATACAGTTGTCTTATCTAATGCTTATTTATTCTCATTGTCCTGGATATATTTGATAAGAGTATACAATGTCGATAATGGAAGTAATACAGGGGTAAATAAGGCAGTATTTTGAAGTTGTCAGAGACCCAGACTCTTTCCGCTCTGTTATACCTAGGGTGTGGCCTCCATTTTCATGTCCAAGTTCATAGCTGGACTTCCAGCCTTCATATATGCATTTCAAGGAGAAGGATGAAAAAGGGTGGGAAAGGGACATCTAGTCCTTTTTAAGATGTTTTAGGACATTTTATTTGCTTATATCTCACCAGCCAAAATTATCTTATTTGGATGCAAGTAGGCTGGGAAATATAGACTTTTCTCTAAGGTTCACTGTGCCAAGTGAAAAGCTATGGTTCTACAAAATAAGAAGGGAGAAAGATATCTCAAACCAACTTGCATCCTCTACAATAGACTAAAACATACACACATACCACAGACCCCCAAATCACATGCACCTAACCTTCCATGTTGAGACGTAAATATGAAAGATTCAAACTGACTTTAAAATGTTTAATTTTTTGAAACTTCTTTTTGAGACAGAATACAATATATTTTTGAGAGGCGGTGTTACTTTTTTAATATTCATACAAGTGGTAATTCATACCCTGTTCTCTGGAGCTAGATTAGCTTTAAAAGTAAACAAACAAAAATCATCATTCATAGTCAAGCCTGACCAATAGAAAAGCAAAATTAAGCTATAATGTAATTTGTTTTATTTCTCTTTGTGTTCAGTTGGGATTGACAAATACTTATTGTGTAAATACTATTAATCTATTATTACTATTATTGTATTAGATACTAAGAATAAAAAAATAAGGATTACAGTTTAATAGGAACTTATATGTACTTAGGGTCTTCTTCCTCAAATTATATTTAAATGAAAGAAATAAAAATAGTAATGAATTAAAAAAACTTTCTCAAAGTATGATATACATTAGCCAGAAATATTTATTAATACATGACTAAGTAAATAAACAGGTGGCAAAAACACTGATGGAATCCTAGAGGATTCCATACTTGAAAATAGAAAACAGAGAGAGTGGAAGTGAGAAATAATTTAAAAAATGAGAGTAAGACACTGCTGAATGACTGTCTTACAATGGAAAAAAAATTGTGTCAAATAGCCCCACACTCTTTTAAGTGCAGCAAGATTGTTAAAATAGGAGTAGCTCATATCCTAAAGAGAAACTGAGATTCTTGCTATATAGAAACTGAACAATGTACTGGACAAAAAGAAGGCGCATATGGGTGGTAGCAACTCAGAGCAAAGATATTAATTTTTTCCATTGGAAGATGGTGGAAATGGGGTAAGAACAGATGCCCTCAAGTATTACATGCCCATCTGACATATAAAGAAACTTCAGTTAGCATCCTTTCTCACTTTATATATGGGAAAGACTGTAAAACATCTATATAACATGAATATAGGACTGAGGATCATGAGTCTTTTGAGAGTAAACGATAGCACAAAATATAAGGCCCAAAATGAATAAATAGATCAATAATGAAGATGATGATGGCATTATTAGTGAATTTTGTATTAAATCTAATTAACGTATTTAGAAAGGTTTGAGAATGCATTGCAGTTACAAAATAGAACACACTATCATAAAAAAACACAAAAATATTTGGATTATAAAGCATAAATATGAAATTTAAAAAGATTAATAAAAAAGATGAAAAATAAAATCTAAAATTCCTAACCATGAATTTTAAAAAATTAAGGGAAAATGTAAGAAAAAGTTAAGACATGGAAAATGGAAAATCAATCCTGTGGCTTCAATGACTAATTAAGGAGTTCCAGAAAAAGAAAAAATATATATGGGATGGCAAATCAAAGAAATAATAAAAGAAAAAATTCTATAGTTGAAAATACTATGGAAGGCTCAAACGGAAAGAGCCAACTAAGTGCTAATCAGGATGCATGAAAAAGAAAACAAAGTCAATCTCTTACCAAGCAAACACAAGACACACAGAATAAAATGGAAATTAAAAGATGATCCTTGTTTCTGCAGGACAAAATGATGATGAAAGGCATTTTTACCAGTAATTTCAAAAGTTATGGTACAAAATGATTTCAGCCTCAGTTTTATACCTGCTAAATTAACAATCTACTGTAAGAAAAAAATAAAATATTTCTAAATATTAAGGACAAAGACAATTTACTTACCTTGCATCTGTTCTTCAAATTAAAGATATACCGTGGCACAGTAAAATGAAATCCAAGAAAAGAGGGACACATAGGATCCAAGAAGAATTTAAGAATGACAACTAAAAAGCAATTATTCTAAAATAAAGTAGGAAATCAGAAGTTTGCAAGAAAATATAATAAATAATACTCAACAAGTTGTATAACTAGAAAGTTGGTACATATTAATTACATCGAGAAGAGTGATTATTCTAGGGTGAATAATGAGAAAAATGATATGCGAGAAAAAAAATTCATTTGAATCTTGAACTGAATCTCTTTGAGAGGCTCAAGTTTAGAAACACAGGTTTAAATGTATTTCTTTATGAGTTCGTTAACATTGTTTCATTCTACTTCTACTTATACTACTGAGATGCTGGTTCTTGATTTTTCTCTTCAACATAGGCAAAAGCCAAAAAGACTAAATCTTCATTATTTATAAAAATGAGTAAAATATATGGTTTGAGTTTTTTAAAAAGTGTTTGAATAAATTATTTAGATAGGTGATTATCTGGAAAACAAAGACAAATGGTTAAAATGAGCTATCTCTTGGAAATAGGCCTAGATATAGAATGAACATGATAAAGAAGGTGAATTCTACTTGTTCATCTTCATGCAGAACTTGCTTTGGAAATTGGGATGCATGTGCATATATCAACCTGATAATAGTTAAAATCATATCCAAGAAAATCAAAGAAAAAAGATGAACTAGACACAGTTCTTCTATGTAAACTAATAATTACCATGTAGTATGATGTGTGCAGTAGTAACAAATTTTCAAGTATAGGAGAACAGAAAAAGTGAAGATTTTTCTCTTTCCAGAGAGGTCAGTTGGTGGCACTGGACAGAGATAGCTTCAAACCGGCTGATACCTGAGAGATATCTTGAATGATAAAATGAAATTTGGAGGAAAAGGCATTTCTTGGAGATGCCATAGTATGTGCAGTGGCATAAAAACATGTGTTGGTAAGATTAAGGTAGGAAATGGTACATGAATAACAGACAAGTGTGAAAAGACTGGTAAAGGCCACGTTATGAGGGGCCCTGTCAGCTACGAAAAGGAGTTTAAACAGCAGAAACTGCAATTTTAAAAATTGGTACCCCAAAGGCTCAAATTTGTGACACCATCAAAAGAATGTATGAAGTCAGTACTTTGACAGAGAATGCAAATGGATACATGTTTTAGTAAGTTCATTTATATTTTTGTAGCCACAGCATGGATAGTATATAGAGACCACAGGTGTAAATATAAAATTCAACTCCAGATATAGTTCCTTCGAAAATGTTACTGGTCCCTGGCAGCCTTGAAAAATTATACAAATTTCAACAATTTATGTTACTCAAAGCACTAAATTATCCAAACATTGTAACTCTATCATTTGCCAAACTAAGATGTTGAATTTAGTGCCTAGTATCATTTAAATTATTTTCTCATAGAACTGTAAGCATTTTTAGTTGCTCTTGAGGTAGAAATCTCCCAAATTGTTATATACAATTTCTTTCACATGCCCAAATGCTTAATGTTTAGAATAAAGAAACATAAAGCACTTACATAATAAGCGCTCCTTATAATTTAAAAGGTACTACATGTAATGATCACTTCATGTAAGTTCCACAATTATTCATCTATCAGTTTTAGTAAGTGAGGTATTTATGACTTTCTTCCCCCTGTAACGAACGTTGCCCATAGATTATCATGGCTAAAATGCCTTAATTTTTGTTTTCATAAGATATCGTATTACTTTAACAGGGAAAATGCTTCTACTGGGGCTGCCTATAAAGTATGAAAAAGAAACATCTCTTAACATAATTTGTTTTAGGAGCTTAATAGATGTAAAAGGCTCATCTACTTGCATTTTGTGAGTATGCACCTCAAAATGATTCCATTATTTGAATAAAGTTCAGGAGGAGACTACAACTCATGATAATGAAACTGCAAACTTTAATGCACGTTTACAGCACTTGATCTCTATGTCTTTTTACATTTAAAAACGCATAAATGAAATGAACCTCAGGTTGAGTACGTTCCTTACTGAGGTTAAACTAGCTTAACAGAAAATATTCTGAAAGCATCATAAGTAAGAATGCAAGAATAAAACTAATCCACTCTTTCTTCCATTTAATCTCTTCTATGTTTTGAAGTCAGACAGAACTTCCTTTAAATATGTATATATTTCATGTATATATTTGTATAATATAAATTATTAACCTTAAGTGGTATCCTATTGCCGTTAAGAAAAAGACCAAATGCTTAATAAGGTCACAATGGTCCTGGAGTCTGGGTCCTGCTTTCCACACCAGTGTGCTCCTGTGTCACTCATCCTGACTCTGCTCTTTTCATTTCCTCCAGTGCTTAGAAAATGCTAAGCTCCTAACTCTGAGTCTTTGTATAAGTCATTCTCTACCTAGACCTAGTTACTGCTCACTGAGCACAAGTACAGTGCACAGACAGACACACACACACACACACACACACACACACACACACACACACACACAACTTTGATCTTTCAAACATTAACCCACATATCTCCTCTTCAAGAAAATCTTCCAGATTGCCCTGAGGCCCCATTAGATAGCCCTAGAAACCCTATGCCTGTTTCATGGCATATATTCCACTAATAAGGTAATTAACTGTAATTAACTCTTTGTTTCTTTGGAGAGAATATAAACTCAGAGAGGGCAGGTTAACCTATGCCTTTGTGTCTGAAAAAAAATATATAAAAAGAATAAAGAAATAATATATAAATAAATAAAGGGAAATATTACAATAAAATATTTTTATACTAGGTACCTATTGCACACAGTTTGGTGCATGTTTAACTTTGGTACATGTATAAACTTTGAGGTGATGAATTCGAGTTGTAAATATACTATATTCATGAGATTTCTAATCTCTTTCTAAAATATATATACATATATTAAATATATGAAATTATTTCACAAATAGCTTTATTGGAGAGAAGACATTGAAACGATATATTAAAATAAACCTGTAAGATTAATAAAGCATTTCATTTATCAACATCTCTAAAGAAATGTTTTACATATATTAAAATGACACATACTTCATTTTGCACATCTCAGATATTGAGCTAAATATTTAGTGGATAATGTAAAGGAAGAAGAACTTAGTAAGCTAGACTATTATTCGTCTAAATTGTCTTCGAACTTTTGTAGAATATTAAATTACTAGTCAAAACATCAGAAAAACTCAATTACTGCTTTCCTTGATATATCAAGTACATAATTATACTGTAGAAACAATAGCATTTATCAAACATTCAAAATAATATTACTAGAAACATTGATATTGATATTGAAAGCACTATGGGATTCGCAGCTAGGACATTTGGATGTAATTATAATTACAGCTCTCACCAGTTGCATTGTATGATGGTGAAACTGGGTCTTTCCTTCCTGGCATTAGTTCACTTCTTTGTTAATTTTTTAAAAAAGAAGAAGAAAGTGTGAGAAACTCTCTGTGGTATCTGTGATAAGTGCTAGAGTATGAGTATGTATAAAATGTTTTGATAGGAGAAAGTAACAATTCAACCAGGGAGGAAGAAATAACATCAGGGAAAGTCTTAAAAACAGAAAATATTTAAAATGGACATTGGAGGATCAGATAGAAAATAGTGCAGAAGCATTCCAGGTACAATAAAATGCAAGGGAGAGAAGGTTTGAAAGACAAATTAAGATTTCCAGAGAAAGTCATCCGATGTGGCAGATTATAAGGGGTAAGATGTGTACGTGTATGTGTACGTGTGTGCATGTGTGCGCACGTTTGTGCATGTGTGTATGCACATGTGCACATTTACGGAAATGTTTAATAAATGAAAGGGTAAGCTAAGGACAGAAAAAAGTGGGTAAAAACAGAAATAGAAAGAGATGCAGGCAAAGAAGTGCCAGAATGCCTGTCTTCAGTACCATATTAAACACCATGAGTTTGGCCTTTCCCTGAAAGTCATAGTTAAACTTCAAAGAGAAAAGTGAAGTGAGCATCTATGATTTTATAGAATGTGGAGGAAGTGGAAAGACATTGCCATAAAAGTAAGTCATTAAAAAATTATTCTTATTATAAGAAACCTGGGAAAAAGAATGAAAAATTATCTAAATGAGAAGGTAATCTTACATTATTTTTGCATTAATGAAAACATTCAAAAATCTCTAAAGCCAATCTTTAGAATATCTTTCCCAGTTTGAAAATACCTAGTCTATCTTAATTATGATGGGAGTGTGCATAGTGTGAAAGCACACGGGGACATTACCCTTGGTTTAATAAAGATATGGAAGCATTACGATTTCTGTGCCTGAATTATAGCACTCTTAATAGAGTAAGAGGAGTTACATTTTAAAATATAACACCGTCATGTCTGATTTAATGAACCAGAATATATGACATGAAAAAAAAGGGGATTTAAAATTTGGAGCTCTTTTAGAATTGGCTTCCCAAACATCTGTTTTCATTGTCAAAGGCCTTCAGAGATATTTTATTTAAATAAATTACATGTAATTTAAAAAAACAATGAAGGGTTTCACCACAGGGTGCCAAAAGCCATTTAAATCTGCTAGAACCTGGAAAACTGATCTTTCATAGCTCTCATTATGTTGAAAAATCCCTAAAAGACTTCAACATGATAATTTTTCCTTACAAAAAATGAATATTTATAGAAAAAGTTAGTCCCATCATTTAGTTCTAACAAAACAGTTTCCAAAAGTACTATAAATACATATGTTCTATATATGGTATTTGGGTAAACAAAATGTGGAATATTTCTAACATTTTAAAAATGTTAAGGAAATGAACATATGGAAACTGTGAAACTTACCCCACCTGTGAAAATTTGCATTATTGATTACTTTTCATTTGAAAACATATGAAACATTGTCTTTCCCACATACAATGTCAAATATATATATATATATATATATATATATATATATATATATATATATTGCTTATAGTCAGAGGAGGATTCTTACATCCTTTATATATTATAATGCCATTTAAAACTTTGTAATTATATAAACTTTGGTCAATCTACATAAACTTATCTTCATAGTTATACTCACTGCTAAAAAAAAAAAAATCAAAGCCCTCTAGTGGCCAAAACTGTATATAGCTCTATTGTACTTCAAATTCTCTGTACTTATTTTTTAAAATAATTAAAATATTTGTTACATATTTATTATAAATTAATTCTCTAAAAATATGACTCTTTTTTTGAGGTTTAATATAATAAAAAGATGCAACAATTGTGCTATTTAAGTTAGTATCATCAAGAAAGGAACTTTTAAAAATATGCCATATAATACAAAATTATGAGATAGTGTGAACAAAATGTTTTGAAATTTTAAAACTTAATATATGAAGAATAATGTATGCAAATTTTAGAACACATGATTTTCTTATGTGTAAACCAATAATTAGAGAATGATGACTATTCTGGGTAATTTGTAATCCCTTGCCATTCATACTTTTTTCTCAGAAGGTTAGTGTTAAACATTTACACAGAACTATATGATGGATGTTTATAAAAAAATACAGCATTTTCAAATATACCACAAAGTAGAGCTGTTAAATTTAACAGGGGGAAAGTGTATGCATATGCTGAAATAAAGAAGGGAAATACGGTGAATAGTGGAGAACACGATTTTCTAAAGAGAATACAGAAAGAAGGTCTCATCTTGACCTTTTCAAAAGATTTCAAGAGAAACTAGAAAGAATGATTCTTATGTGAAATTTATAGATTTTTCAAGCACTGGTGCAATTTAAAAAATGACCCTGTAGGTCAAGCCAAATCTGTATGCCGACGTTATCCAGCTCGCATATCACTGTTGGAGACCCCTGACTTAATAGACACAGTGTCATTAAATGAATAGACACAATGTCATTAGTCTCTCTTTGCATACTTAAAAAATATCTGGACAAATCTTTCTCAAAATTAAAATACCTGACTTAACTTTTCTCAACAATAAATTAACAAAGGGTATCCTACTTGCCAGAGGTCATTTTATCTCTTAAAATATTTTTTTCTCAACTTTTTTACTGCCTCATCACATGTAGGAAGATGTGCACATAGAGTCACTCTTTCCAGGCCTGTGTCATGAGTATATTATGGCAGATAAGAATTTGTCTAATTCTTGCTATATTCACTGTTTTAATAGATATATCACTAAATGTAGTTACTTTTTTAAGTAACTAAATCAATTCCCTACTTCAATATTTATTATCAATAACACAAATTACCTTCAGTCTACCTCAGATTAGATTGTGATACCATGTGTAATAACATGTTACTCAGGGACTTTCTATTAAAGTTGTTTTAAATAATTGCTTAGGGAATAGTGCCAATGTACTTAGGCTTGACTATCATAAGCAACAGAATAATATCCCAATACCCCAGATATAATGGATATCCTCTACAGTTATACTAATATGTATATCAGAGAGGCAAGAGGTTTTTAGATAAGAAAAAAGCGAAGTTTTAACATTGAAAAGTTATAATATAAGATTTTCTAATTAATGTTTTATTTCTAAGCTAAATTTTCTTAACTTCGAGTATCTTGGCATGAGCTAGTTAAAGAAAAAAAATCTATTTAAGACAGCCTGATGAGGGATAGACACTCTTGGAAGCAAAGACCAACAGAGTTTTAGGTAATCAGAGCAAAAATGGTTGGAGATGTGTACTAAATGGAAAAAATGAAAACTAAATGACTTTTTTTTTAACTTGTTCTACTTTTTCAAACTTTTCAGCAGCATGCATGTATTACTTTTACTTATAAAAAGTGAGGTCCTAGTGAAAGTTTAGTATGTAGAATCTCCTTCCTTGGTAACAAAATAGCAAATAGTAAAACGCTCAATAGCAGAAACTAAAAAGCAAAGTAGTGCAATCCACTGTCTTAAATTTGAAATACTGTCAGCTAAAGGAAAAGAGCCTTTTTTTCAATAAAAAAATTTTGAATTTATTTTACACTGTAGCTAACAAACAGTATTATATTAGTTTCAGGTATAAAACATAGCGATTCAAAATTTATATATGTTACGAAATGATCACCACAATAATTCTAGTGACCCTCTGTTGCCACACATAGTTAGGATATTTTTGTACTTTATGTCCCCATGGCTTGTTTCATAACTGCAAGTCTGTACTTATTAATTCCCTTCCCCTTTTCCCAAAGATAGGTTTTAATTTGACTCTGTATAGATCCTTAAACTGGCCTTTATGTCTCAGGATAATACCGGTGAGATAACAAAAGTCCTCACATTTTCACTAATACCACCCCCACAAAATGTGGACTGAATGTGGAGGACTGCAGAAGAGGGGATGGTGAACTAAGTAAAGTGAACAAGGGGCTGAGTGATGGAAGCAGATGTGCTGGGGCCACACTAAGCTGTAGGAATAAATAACCAGAAAGACATTTCCCCATAACCCCGGAGTGAAGGCAGGATGAGGTAGCAGAATGAACTGGAACGCAACATGCAGCTCTTCCACAAAAGAAGAGCACTAGTAATTTCATGATCTCTCTCCATGCCCCACCTCCCCCAGGCCTTCAAGCTGTTGCATTATGGCTGGAAGATGAAATAAGCTCACCTTCACACTGGGCTTGCCTGGGAAAATAAGTCAGACTTCGATATCATATAATCATGGTAAGGAAGAGTCACCCACACTACCTGAGGCCCAAGGGCAGTTCTAATCAAAGCTGTTTTAGTCAAGCAAGATGAAAAGAACTGGCATGCTGACTCTATAAACACTGCTGTGGCAAGGGGGACAAAGAAAAGAAGCAAAGGAACCATAAGGCAAAAGACAGATGAAGAATTCAGTTCGGAAGAAATGGAAGAAAAATTTCCCCGATGAACAATACTCTGGAAATAATAAGAGATAAATGGCAGATATAGAATAAAATAGAAGAGGAATTGAAGACCCAAAGAAATAAACTGAGTTATAAAATACTATACTTAACTAAAGTGATAAATAAATGCAAACAGCAAGATAGACAGTAAACATGACTGAAGCTGAATTATTGACGTAGAGTGAAGGCTTGGAAGAAACAGTGTAACTGCAAAAGGAAGAAAAAACAAACAGATGAACAAAACAAAACGCCGATTTCAGACAGGTCTGCACTTAATATTTTCAGGGTCTGAGGTAAGAATAAATACTATGCATTAAAATATTAAATTATGGTACTGTCAAGCTAATGTACTGTCAAGCTAATGTCTATTTTCTGTCTTCTATCTTGAAATATATACCTTGATAAAAATGCCTGAAAGGCCAGATTTAAATACAGACGTTTTGGGCAACTCAACATTCCATGCTAGAGTGTGGTAGTGAAGAAAGACAAGTCCCAGGCCCCCAAGCCCTTCATCTTCCTTTTCCCACCCCAGTCTTCCTTACATCACAAGGGGCCTCAAATGCATATATATATATATATAGATAGATAGATAGATAGATAGATAGATAGATAGATAGATAGATACTCCAACACATATTTCCAAGCTCTCTCCACAGTCTCTACAAACAATCAACTTTTGGCCACTTCTTGCTTGGGTCCAAATATACCAGTGGTTTTCTATGTCCTCTGAAAGAAAGGTCATGATAGGGTGGTACTACAAGTCCTTGAAATGTGTTTGGAGCTGATAGTTGGGGAATTCCAGAGACTAGGGTACTACTATGATCTAGATTGGAAATACGGATTCCAGCTGGACATGGGTGCTCAGTGTCTAAGGCGTGGGTCTCTCTTGCTTATGCCTAAAGGCAGTATTAATTACAATTTGAGAGGAGACAATAATACATATGGAGGAAATACCAAGGTGATAAATGCCATAGGGAATGTTGGTTTTCCTAGTATATAGACTCCACAATTATGCAACAAATATAATGTATTCGAAAGGCTAATTATTTTTAAATGAAGGAACCACTGAATTTGGCTGTTTAAATTTCACAATATACTCAAGTAAAATCCTTTGGTGAACAATTGCCACTGAGAAATATTCAGCCTTGCAAGGATAGGCATCCAAGCAGAAGGAGCAAGTTAAGCTTAAGGGAGAAAAATCAGTCTGGCATCAGACTCTCCCAGAGCTATATCAAATGACAGAAGATGGAACAGCAATGTGTATAAAGTTCTGAGGGAAAGAAAGTATGATCCAAGAATGTCATTCCCAGCCAAGCTTCTCTGCAAGCATAAAAACAACCTCAAATACCCTCAAAAGATAAGAAACACCAAATTTTACCAACTGAAAACATAATGGAAAAAGCTGCAATTAAAGAACTTGATCAGTATTCAATGGGCAGTTCTACACAATCTGAAAATATATTACCAGAGCATTTTCAAAATTGTCCTTCAAACATAGAGACAACTAAAAGAAATTCTCAAGCACCTAAGAACACAAATTACAAAATCTCTTGAACACTTCTTTAAAGACAAACACGAATAAGAACAAAAGCAAAAATAAAATTACTTGACTATACACTTGACAGCAAGGGATCATATTAAGCATGAAAAAGAATTTCAAATCCATTTTTGCTTTTTATATTTCATAATCATTAAACAATAAAATCATAATTCAAAAAAATTCATAAATGAAACCACTTATGCAAAAGTTCAAAAACATGCCAGGGAGGATTAGCAACAACTGAAAGGAGAAAAAAGAGACTACACTAGGAACAAGAGACTTAGGGGGGTTTGTTATATGTTTACTTTAAATTGGAAAAAAACTATGCCTAGGAAAATAAGAAAAACAAGAACATCTGTTTAATTTTCATCTTCGGTATTATTTGCCTATTATGTTATTTTCTGTGATTTTCTGTATGTTAAAATGATGTTCATACATAAAAAATGTTTTAAAAGTGCAAAGCCTGCAGAATGTATCTGCTTGCTTTTTCATGTAGACCTTTTGAAAATTTTAATTGTATAGTAAATGAAGTTATCAAAATGAGGTTTCTTTATTAAGAAAACGAATGGAAAGAGCACCATGGCAAGCTTCATCTGCAATGACGTCTGTCTATGAAAAGAAATTGGTTACAAAATATTTTGCCACTAACATATTATTCAAAATGTATTGATAACAACAAAAACTATTCATAAGAAATATGATTTCAAATTAAAAGATAACTGCAATGTATGTTTGGGGACCAGAAAATAGAAAATTGATAAGTTCACTGTAAAATGCCTGTTTTGCTTAACATGACACATATTTATACTGTTCTTATACAAGCTTCACAACTTTAGGATGGGTTAGTAATGAAGCATTCATCTGTGACCTAGACTCCACACTCAAGATTGCTGAGGAAGCAATCTAAGACATGAGTAAGAGAAACTTGACCTGGGAATATGTGTGGCAACGTGTATGTCATGAGAAGTACTGGGGCTTTGGGCTGGAGGACAGGCATGTTATCTCAACTTCTTTACTGATCCACTCAGTAGCCTAAATATGAAGATGATTTGGCTATAAATCTGTCATCTCTTTAACATCAAATACCCTGGCTCAATGGTTCATTCTCAAACCTTCATGAGTTAAATCATCCTTTCCTCAGTTATCATGATGCCTCTTTTTGACCCACTAATGCCAACCCAGCCAAGGTGTTATTCCAGTAAAAATACAACTGACAAAATAAGTCTCAAACCTCAAGTACCAAGGAATAGAACATACATCAAATTTCACCAACCCAGAAGATGACAGGAAAAGCTGTGATGAAAGGATTAGATCAACATTCAGTGGGCAGCTCTACACATTCTGAAAAAGATAACACATTACCTGAGCATTTTAAAAGTTATCCTTTAAATATAGAGAGAACTGACAGAAATTCTCAAGAATCTAATAATGCACAGACTACAAGATCTTTTGAACTCTGTAGCCAACAAACAAAGAAAATCAAATTGGGTCACTTGAACTTTCATGTTGTGGGGCCAGTGCTTACAATTATCATGTGTCCTATTAATTCTTTAGTTTTCTAAAAGTAAACTAATGTAAATTTTGAGGCCCTAAATGACCTACTCTCTCTTGGGGTAGGGGGAAAAATAAGAGAGAATAAGCCAAAGCTCCTGATTCTAAGGAGGAAGAGTAGAATAAGAAATTGCCAAGAACTATAATTTCTTTCAACTTTTACATAAACAAGGCAAGATAATTTGATTTCTGACCCTATGTCTATATTATAACTTAAGGAGTAAATATCAAATAACAATTTTGTCCTCAAATAATTAGATACTGGGAGCAGACTTATAAACAAACATGGAACATCTTATTATTGACATTTTATTATTAGAGTTCTTTATGCATTTTATACTTTTATATGTTAGAGTTCTATATGCTTATGCATTATTTTTGTCTGTTAATCAAATTGCAAAGCTTCTGCTAGACAATGTGATTAGAAATATTATGGTATGAGAGACTAGCAAATAAATTTTTAGAATTAAGTATAGATAGCCTTTGGATTTAATTATTGTATTATTATGAACAGTTTAGTGCTTCTTAGGACAGTGGGATGGTGGAAGCAGGTATTTCTTCTTTTCCTTATCCTTTCCCCTATGCTATGGTCTGGGCATAGCATAGGTTGTGTGCTCCAGAAAATACTACATGTCTGAGCATGTCTTTGGCCCCCCCATAAGAAACTGTTACAATAGCTGCAAAAATACGCAAATCCTATGAACTTAAGTTGATGTACTAGACAGACATATATTACACCAAAAATAACACAGCTATGGGCTTCTTCGTACAGTATGGGACACACTTTTCATTGTGAAGTCACATACTGTTCCAGAAAAAAAAATGTGTAAGAAAATTCTGTAGTATAATCTGTATGGAGAACAATGAAATCTAAAACTACCACTATTTCATTTTCAGATATGAGTACAGTAGGTAGAGCTTTCTGGCAACAAAAGATAACTGATGACCAGTTATTTTCAGGAAGGTATCTGAAGAAACAATGGTTGGTATTGACACAGCAGCCTCGTTAAGGTAGGAAGAGGACTGTCCTAATGCAATGAAAATTTCCTTCTCATAGGGAACAATCATATCCCTTAATAGTTGATGTAAATAGTTAATTCTTAATGGTTAAGGCCAATAGAAAGACAAAAAGCAAATGTCTGGGGTCATGGGTGGGGAAACATTTATTCATACCCCTAATGTTTTCTTCCTACTGGAGTCATAGTTTGTATCCTCACTTCTTTGCCCCGGAAAGTAGAAGGAGCAGGAGAGTTGGAAAGATCATTTATAGTTAAATCTCTTCCTTTTCCCTTCCTCTTGTGAGTAAGCTATTAGGACTATATGCTTGTTTAGGTCCAGGTACAGGAGGACATCTCCTGGCCCCCACTATGTGGGGCTGAGTAGGGAACCTTATTATTCAGTACTTGGACAAACTCGAGCTTTGACTATGGTATGCTGTTAAATGTTTAGTAAATAGCTCTCCAGTGAAAAAAAGTCGTCAATATATGTCATTTAGCAATTGCCATGGTGTGAATACTTCCACCTGGGTTGACTGCCAACATAATGGCATTGAACACGGAGTTGGAAGGTGTGTGAACCATTGGCTTTCATAGTCCCTATGAGCTGGCTCAAGCACAACTCTGCACCTAAGTGTCATTCTTCAAGCTGCCTTTCATCAGTAACTTAGGTAATATTTTAGCTTCAATCTATGTATGCTGAAGTTTAATTTCTTATTCGGTTTGAAACCTGAGTTGGCAAGAGGAGCTATTTGTCTCCCTCAAACACCAAAATATATAGAGGTCCAATATATGGACCATTTCTCATTTACCCTTTAACTCTGTGAGCAATGCAGTAAATGAACCCCGCTAAGCCCTTAGCAAATGAAAATGAATGAATACATTTGATTTTGTGATGGTATAGGGATATTTCCATAAATATAAAATAACATAATATGTCACTCAAACAATCTAGGTCTTTAGTAAAAAAAATCACTTGGCTATTAAAAAGGTAAATGCAGACATTTCTCATTCTAAAGCCCTGGGTAAAAAAAAAAAGAATAAATTATTTTATTATTAACTTCAAATATTTTTACCAAAAGCATTTAAATATGTTTTCTTCATAACATATGATAATTTCATAATAAGTGGAGATTGGATAAAATCAATTCCTAATTAGTTTAATACTGAAATCTTAAGCACAAAAATATGGCATATGTATAATGTAAATTAAGAATTAAGCAACTAGTTAAATTGCTTATATTTATTTCTAAGAGATACAAATTATATTTGTCTATTTTTTTTTAAATTGGTAATAAACTACTTTGGCAAGGTACATATAAATGTCAACTTAAGTGTGTCCCTTTTATAGGGACATATTTGTCAAGGTGTATGTAAATGTCAACTTAAATATGTCCCTTATTTGTAGTCATAGTTAATTACTGAATATTAGATATTGACATCTAGACTCACAATTATTTTTTTCCCTATTCTGGTATGTTTAATAAGTAGTTAATTTTTTTTTCATAGTCATTACTACCATTAGAATGTCTTTCTACTTACTTTGGAGTTTAATGTGAATAGAGATTATGGAAAAAATACAACATTTTCACATAATAGTTATCAAATTTCACCCTTACATCTATTAAGAAAAGATATAGTATAGGAAGTGAACACAGAATTGAGCCAAAGACAAGCAAATACACTACTTTAAATTAGCTACACGATTTATCCATTTGACTTCTTCCTTCAGGACACCCAGGGATAGTATAATTTCAGATTTTCAGTCAGCAGAAATTAAAGAACAATAAAACTCTGTCCTAACATGGTAAATAGGCCCAAGAGAGTCACTGGTGTAAAAAGTGGTAATGAAGATTCTAAGGATAATGAAAAGAACTAGACAAGTATAAACAGCTAGTGGGTTTGGAATTCCATGGGTCCAGCAGTGTAATCCAAATCTATCAAGTCCCAGCTGAATTTAGCTCTACCTGGTGGTACCTGTCTACTTTGTCTTAAATGTAGAAAGGGAAAAAGTTTGGATTCCAAGACTTGTTGTGATTTCCTGGATAGTGACAGCAATTCAGGAATCTGCTGGTTAGCTAACACCTGTCTCAGGGAGTTCGGAAGGATGAATATCAAGAATATGAGGAGGACTTCCCTCAACTTGTCTGCCTCCTCAGTAGGGATTTCACTCTATCTCCCATATCCAGCTTCCTTATTTGACAACTTTCATTTAAAAATGTAGGTTGAGTTGAAGATTAAAACCAATTTTCAATCACTATCATGCAAATTAGTATTATCATGGGACATGTAATTGAATAGTTTTATTGTATAATGTTTGATACTAGCAGATTTTAATGAATAATCCCACACACCATATTCCTGAGTTTGTAGATTATAAATAAATGTTAGAGGTAAAATGAAGCAATTAATTGGGTCCTCTAGTATTACAAAACTACTATATCTATTCCTTCTCCTGTTTTTAAACTTATACAAAGGCTTCTATATATGTCTGTAATAAATAGGTCCACCTCCTTATATACTTTTATTTATACTATAAACTATTAAGAACTATAAAAATACCTTTTTTAAAAAGTCAATATTGACCTGAAGAAAAACCATCCCCTGAAATTCCTGTCAGCATCATAAATTTCTATTCCTTTGATAATTTGTACAAGTAAATTTTATAAACTTAATGTCAACAAGCAAATATACACAATCACCATCAGAAACTGAGCATTTGTATTATGAATTATCACATTATAAAGCATTCATCACTACTATAAGCCAGAGTTAACATAAATAATAAATAAGTAAAGTATTGGGGGAAGGCTGAGGGTTAGATGTCAGTGAAAAACAACGCAAAACAATGAGAAGCAACATTTCTTTTGCTTTATGGATTTTCTGAAATTTTCTGTTCTTCTATCAATGTTTTGTTTACACTCAGGCCTTATTGATGACTCAATACATCTTGCTATTTTTTTTTCCCCAATGCTTTCCTTTTTTTTTCTGGTACCTATGCCCTCAGCATCTTCACTGTTGTGGATCACAAAGGGAATGAAAAAAATTCACAACCAAACACAGGCATGTTGCTTATAAATATAAACTCTGCTCAAACATATCATTAAAATATCATTTTTTCAGTGAGATAAGAGCAAAAATTTAAACTTTTATAATATAGCATTAGCAAGCATGTAACCCAAGAGGGCATTTCATTTAGTAGTTTGGTTGTTAGTATTTTAAAAGAGAATATAAATAGGTTGATTGGGCTCAGTACAAGCAACTTAGCCCCTTACACACAGGCTGCTCAATGCATTTATGTTGCTCTATGAAATTTTTGTGTGGGAGGATATATGTATGTATAAATATAGATAAATTCTCACCATAGCAATGCTAATCTAAATATCATTTGTTAAAGCACTGTTTGTAAGAAACATATAAAAGAACAAAAACAAATTCTTACAAACTGAAAAACAACAAAAATAGAAAACAAAATGTCCATAAGAGGGAATGGAGTATATACAGTGCCACTCTTAAAAAAAGAAAAAAAACTGATGTAGAAAAGTCTGCATGTAATGATATGGCTGATATGGAAATATCAAGAAGCCATATTTTTAAGCAACAGCAAACATACAGAACAATGCATATGGTAAGATCAAGGTTACTATAAAAATCATTTAGAAAGATTCTAAGTTGGAGAGTAATCCTTTTTCCATAATTCTAATACAGTAAGTGTTTCATCTAGCCTTGGAAGAGATTCACTATTTGTTTGGCACTAGATGAAGTAATTAGTTTGCATTTAAAGTCGATGTTGTATATATAATGAAAATATAATGCAAATATGTACATATAATAGTAGTCACACTTTATTCAAAATGATGCTAGTAATAAAATATTGGGGAAAGTAGGGGTCACTGAGACTAGATTTAGAGACAGAATATTTATGTCCCCATTCTTGAGCATATGGATATTGAACAGATTGCATGTTTAACACCTCCCCCAATACCCTTTGTTATGCTGTCTGTGTACACAGCTAAATTTCATAAGTCAAAAAACTTAGATTGGAAATCTTGAAAATAACATAGTTTGGAATTAAAGGTGTGTGTGTATGTGTGTGTGAGTGAAGGTGTTATAGAAGAATAAATCTCTTATAAAATAATAGGATAAGCAATAGTACTGATAATGTTCTGGGATTTTGGAATATAAATAAAAATATACTTGGAATATAAAGTAATATATACTTTTTGACATATCTTTTTGTACTTAAATTTTCACCAGGTAAATGTGCCATTAAAAAAATCACAATACACATACTTAGAGAAACAGATACTATAGAAATTGGACAAAAATCCTCTAAAATTTAGGAAGGGGTATCTGTAGTCAAGAGTATTGATCACCATCTGTTAGACTTAGGCCTAGATTTATGGTGAATATACATTTATAAATATTTATATATCAACTAAAACCCTGCAGATAAAACAAAACAAAACAAAACAAAACAAAACATAAATGCAGTCACTTAGTGCTCCCAGTAATGATGCTCTCTCTACCGGCCCTTAGAGACAGCTATATCTACATTTTCTCATATACAGATACTTCTCATGGTTACTTCTCAAGGCTTCCTAACGGTTCAGACCACCTTAATCTCTCATCGCCTTACCCTTCATGTCACAGCCAGACTGACCTTTCTAAACTGAAAAATTCTTTGGTTTAAACCTCTTCAAGGCCACTTTCCACTGTCTAGAAAATATATTTAAAGAAGGAGTTTTATGATCTGCTACCCTTTCCTCCTTTCTACTATTAGGAATGCTGACATGATGACTGGAAGAGCCATCTTGGAGCAGACTGTGCAAAATGCACATTGAAGATACACTGGACTCCCTGCTCCATATGAAAGAAAAATAAACTTTTAAACTCCTGTTGAGAATTTGTCTCTCAGATCAAATGTAATCCAAATGAATACAAAACATCCTCCACTTCCCAGAGTATACCATGCTAATTCTTACTTCTATATATTAGTATAAATTGGCCTCTGTGTCTAAAATGTTCAGTCCTACATCTATTCAACCTCTGCTCATTTGCACAGGCCACTAGATAATGGGCTCATTAGGAAAAGACAAAATTAGTCTCTTCTGCCTCCACTATACAACATATTATTTGATATGTAACAGCTGTCCCAGAAAAGTTCAGCAAAAAATTTTAGAGTGAAAGAAAATTTTTTTAACCTATCTCTCACCCTTCACTGACCCAGGAGGGGAAAAATGGGGAAAAAACTGGAAGAAAACAATGAAGAAAAAGGTTAACTTCAAATATTATTATGACTATCTTTAGAGGAAGTGAGAATAGACTGCATCCACTAAAAAGAAATATTATTCTATAAAAATAGGTAACAGAAAACAAAAGCGCTCTCTTATATTAAATATTTTATTAACATACTTAAAACTTTAGTAAAAGGGGTGGAAGGGAAAATCTCAAAAGTTAGACAAAATGACTGAAATAGAAAACAGGAAAGAAAAGATAAAAAACATGGTTGGATCAACCTGGGACAGCTTATAATCAATATCTATGAATTATCAGAAAGAGAGTAAGGAATGAGAAGAGAGAATTATCAAAAAACATAGTGTGTGAATATATCTCAAAACAGTACATGATGCTCAATATATACTTATTAAAATATACCTATATTCATTCTTTATCTCATGTATACCAATCATAAGTATAGATCACATACTATCTATCAGATGAAACGTTAGACAATGGAGAGAAAAAGATGAATAAGATAATGTTTCTGTTCCGTGATCTTATTCTATTGAAGAAGATAGGCATATGAAATTATAATTATGATATAATTACATTAGGTATAAAAATAAATTTATGAGCACTCTATAGAAGAATACAGGAGGGATACCTAACTCATCCTAAAATTAATTTAGAATTTCACAACATAATCCACGTTACATTTAAGTGTTAATATTGTACTCTTCCTTACTTTTCATTTGCTTTTAATTCATTTCCCATAAAATACATTTTGGTGTTTTATTTAATGATAAAAGAAAAATCTTTAAATTCTATGCAATTTGCGTACCACTGAGCAAAACCAAATAATCTCGCTGGATTTTTTAATTGGAAATATAAGATATATGTATGTGTCACATCTATATTTATACACATATACATACACAAATATATGTGTTTATACACACACAAAATATAAAACTCTTACGTATAGCTCAATGAGTTTTTTAAGTAAACATACTCATGTGAGCAATACAGAGATAAAGAATCTTAATATTACCAATATCCCAAATATTCTTTGCGCCCCTTCTGATCACTTCCCTTTCCCAAGTGAAACAATTTTCCTGACTAATAGCATGGATAAGTTGTCCCCATCCTTGAGCTTGATATAAATGGAATTATATACAATTTGCACTCTTGTGTCTAGCTTCTTTGGCTGATTATGAGGTGATAAGATATTTCTATGTTGTTAGATATATAGTTTTATGTTAAATAACCTTTTAAAAAACATTTTTAGATTTACTGAACTTTTATAATGATAGGACAGAAAGTTATCTTATACTCCACACCATTTTCCCTATTATTAGAATCTTACATTGGTATGGCACATTTGTCACAATTAATAAACCAATACAAACATATTATTGTTAATTAAAGCTCATATTTTTCTGAGATTTCCAGTCTTCCTAATGTCCTTTTTCTGTTCGAGGTTCTATCTGAGACACCACATTACATAAAATCATCATATCTCCTTAGGCTTTCTTGGTTGTTATAGTTTCTCAGATTTTCCTTTTTTTTTTTCATTATCTTGACAGTTTTGAGGATTATTGGTCAGGTAGTTTGTGTAATGTCGCTCAGTGAAATTTGTCTGATGTTTTTCTTACATTTATACTAGGAAATATGTTTTGAGGAAGAAGACTGCAGAGGTAAAAATGCCATTGTTACCAGATCACATACAGGGTATTTACCATCAATTCGACTTATCACTGTTGATGATAAGCTGAGTCACTTGGCTTCAGGTATTGTCTGTCGGGTTTCTACACTGTAAAATTATTCTCTTTCTCCCTCCCTTTATTTATACACACACACACACACACACACACACACACACACACACACACATACTATAGATAAATAATACATAACTAGAAAAAAAAAATTTTGTGACTCCAAAGCACAGCATCTTAACTACTAGATAAAAATCTTCATGAAAAGGACATTTACACAGATCCAATTTATGATATACAAGTAGATTAGTCCAGAAAACACAGAAGACACCACTGTAAAAGTGTTTTTCTCACAGAATCATCTAAATTGACTATCAAAGTCATTAATTAACTTGATCTTTATATCAATGTGCATCTATAAAAATAATCTTAGACTGAATCTATACAAAGTCTGAAGTATACGTCTGAACTCTCTAGCTTAATATGTAACATATTTTATTAATCTAACAACCCAGAAAATAAAAGTATATTTTTCATATATCATATTATAAATTACATAATTTACTTTCAATTTTTAAATGTCATTCAGTGTTTTAAACTACTTTCCAAATGACCAGAGGTTGAAGTTACATCTGTTCACTTTGTTTAAACTTAACTTTTATCTTTCTTTTTGACTTGAAGTAAAAATAAAATGCTGGATAACTCATAACTCTTTTATAGTCAGTAGTAGCAAAATGAAAATAATCTTTTTTTAAAAAATGCTGTTGTCTTCATCCATTTCTGAGGCAAAACAACTCTTGATCTTCATGCTAACTTTGAATAATGTGGGTTTCCCTATATACTGTAAATATGAAGAATCAATGTAAATTAGCAATAAATACATTGAACCTCCCTAGAAAAACTCACACTCCTGAAGTTCCATTATTAAAATTCATATTAAACTTCAAAAGAGTAGGAGAAAACTATGTTGAGACAGAGATAAAATGTTCCCTAGTTAATTTCCTACATAAATTATATCTTCTAATTCACTCTGCCAGTCGTATGCTAGATTTCAAGAACCAGCTGTTACATTTTTTTTTAATTTGTAAGCCTAATGTTAAACACAGTCATTATTAGAAATTAAATTATATATACTTACAATTACTCATACTAAAAACAAAGGCAGCGAATATACAAAACTCATTACTTCCTAATATTTTACAGTTACATATGTTCATGAGGTCATTTATACGTACTGTGTAGAGTAGAAATTCTACCTATAGTGTGCTCCTATCCATCCCTTCCCAAATCTATACTCAGTGGCATCACATTGGACACCTGAAATAAATCATAGTAGGAATATTTACACTGTGAAAACAAGCAAGTGCTACAAACCAGTGTTCTGCCGCCCCTCTGCAGAGAGCTGGTTGTTAAACATTTACCAGCACACCACTGACCAACTTCATATTTAACTCTCCCTCCTGACATTTTTATCCCCCACCTAAAAGAAAAAATTCTTAGTTTTAGTGTTCTTTAAAGATATTTGTTTTGAGGAAACTTTTAGTTTTGTATATATCACCGATTCATTTAAAAGTAATAGAGATTTTTTTTTATTATTCGTTAAAAAAAAATAGAACAGCAATGCTACTCCGAACAAACTATCTCTCAAGGTAAAAACTTCTACATAGGTTTAATAAATTCTGAAGCTTCTATGTGAATTTGACAAATTCTGAATGTAAAGGAGACATAAAGTATGTCTGTGAAGAATGTACCATACTAGTGGCAGACAGAAATGAGTTTAATCCTGATTTAACCATTTATTATACTAGGAACATACTTCATCTAAGGCATGAATCTTTGCTTGTTAAAAAAAAAATGTGGTAACACTCTATTCAGCAGTCCACAACCTTTTTGGCACTAAGGACCAGTGCTCCTATGGGAATCTAATTCCTGATGCTCTGAGGTGGAGCTGAGGCAGTGATGTTAGCGCTAGGGAGCGGCTGCAAATACACATGAAGCTTCCCTGGCTGACCCGCTGCTCAACTCCTACTGTATGGCCTGGTTCCTGATAGGCCATGGACTGGTACTGATTCTCAGCCAGGGGGATGGGGACCCTTGCTTGATGTTATAGAGTTTTTTTGAAGAGTAAAGTGAGATAATAAATATAAAGTTACTACAGATGCTCAGTAAATATTAGCTGTTTTTTTATAGTTGTACTTCTAGGTAGGTTAAGCAATGTATCCCCATTTTGAAAATAGAAGCTATGGTTCAAAAACATCTAATAAATGCAAAGTAGACTGACCTTTTCTAAACTCTGCTTGTAAATTTACATTGAATATTAGAATGCCAAAGCTACTAAATAAATATACTTAGCAGTGTTCCTAAATCTTCTCAAATTTTTCTTGATTTTCCAATTTCAGTGAATTGCAAACCCATTTCTTCCCCAAATGCTCTAATAATGTAACAAGTCCTTCCAGTTCTTCTTCTGTAATTTGGCTAAATGTGCATTTATTGTTTCATTTCTCTGGTAGCCCCTATATTAGAACCTCAATACCTCTCCCCTACAGACAAATTTATGTAACCTTGTAATTTCTTCATATTACCTACAAGTACTAGTTGTTCATAAAGTACTTTAGGAAATGATGTTATGTAAAGCATGACAGATATGTTCACAAAGGCCTGTAGCATATTCTACACTGTATAGAATTTAAAAAGATATTAAGTTTTTAAAGAAGACTTTGAGGTCAGCTGAAAGCAATCACAGACTTTTAAAAATAATCCTTTTAGAGACCAGAATTATTAAAGAAATAAGTTGAAGGGTGACATAATAATAGACTTCAATGAATTAAGATTTAGAAGTCAGAAGAATCGATCAAACATAGTCTATCAAGTCACAGAACAAAAATGAATGAACTTACATTTTGGTATAAGTAACGATTATGCTGAAGTATAATAATGAATAGAAAAATTTCTTGGCAGAGACTGATCTTATTACCCAAATATAAAGTGACTCTTCATGAACTTTTTTAACTCTCTTTAAAAACTAAGCAGACTTTCATATATTTGGACTATTTTAATTGTCATCTATTTGAAAGCAAGAGAGATGATAAGGCATCATAAAGCTCTTTTCTATTTTACAAATATATGATTAAAGCCAAGACACATATTAGAAAACAACCGAACAATTGTGGGGTAAAACCTGTCAATTCAGTAAATATTTCTTTCTTAAAATTTTTCATATTATACTTTTTCTGTCATGGCCTTATTCTAACTCTTTTCTTAATCTTAAATTCTTTTTGAGGTTCCTATGGATTATTTATAATTATTTTAGTATTTCAGAAAGCATTTAATATAAATTTTATTAGCATTATTGTCATCCTATAAAATTTCCAGTATTTAATATCTCTTATATGGCAGCCTCAGGGATCTAGAACTGTCATCCGCCCAGAAGTATCACTGCATTTTCTCACCACAAAATGCTACCTCTACAATCCATATTCTCTAAAAACAAAATAAAAGAAAATGTAATGCCTCCTTCTGATATCAATAATTCTGTTGTCATGTTTCTCTTGTTCTTCCCAGTGCTAATTCATTCTTCCCTTACTTATATTTTAATAAGTCATCTCAATTCTCACCTGTAATATTGCTAGATATGCATTTATTGAAGTTTTCTTTCTCTGCCTCGTACTCACTAAGTCTCATACCCAGTTCTCTCCCCCTTGTAGTTCATTTAACATATCATTGCCAAGTTTCCCTTCTAAAGCAGAGCTCTTACCACATCTCCATCCAACTCTGAAACATTCAGTTCTCTTTAGTGTCTGCTGAGTGAAACCATGCATCTCATCATCCCAGCAGTTTCACACACTTCTACTATACCTACCCTAAGTTTCAGGCAGGTGTCTGAGCTTTTCCGACTTAAGACATTGTTAGCGATACTCCTTTTATCTAGAATGTCTTCCTCTTACTTGCTAAAATTCTACAAATTGTCTAAGGCTCCGAATTCAGTCTTTGATTCATTTAACAAAGAGGGACACACTGGTGAATAAAATGGTGTTTTTTCCTGTTCTGAAGTTCCAATATAGAGGCAACAGAAAAAAATAAACAGATAACCTTATAATAATTGGCTGCAGTTATGAGAGGTGCTATAATAAAAATCATAAGAAATATTTTTAAAAATCTATAAATAATGTGACTGAAACTTTGTTGACACTTTCTTCATCTATTCTTCACAAGCAAAAGAAGATTGTGGTCATTTTTCTTCCTCTCCCTAAATCTCATATAATTTGTATACTTCAATAATATTTCTATAATATTTATCACACTCTGGTCTGTATTATATTTCTTTTCAACCTGAGCTTATCTTCCCATTTGGGGGAGTTTGAATAACTCCTGAACATGTATTCCTCTCAGATGATAAGTTTAAATCAATCATGGTGTCCACACTGCAATAAGACATAAAAGGAGACATGGCTAGGCTGTTTACAGGAAAATCAAATAAACAAACGAAAATAAAAAAAAACCTCCCCTGTCTTAAGAAAAATTATACAGTATGTTTTCTCTTCTTCTGGTAATTGTATTCAAGATGCAATGCCTGGAGGTATTGCAGAGTAAGCATAATACCAAAACCAAGGATGATACGATGGAGCAATGAAAGAACCTTGGTTCTTGATTATATCATTGGACAACTGAATTGACCAATCTTGCAGTATCCACAGACATATCTATCCCAAAACCCCTTACTAAGCAACTTTAAAATTTTCCTTTCTGTATAAGTCAGTAATTTGCAGCAAATAGTGACACATCACGTTACTAGGTTGTAAACACCATAAATATGGTGAATATGTCATTTTCATCTCCATTTCCCTAGTGTCTGAATGGCCTTTGTTCACAGTTGATCAAAAATAGCTGGGGAAATTAAAGTTGCATTTCAACTAAAATCTTTATTATTTATTTTCTGTTTCTCTCCCACTGTCTCTCACTCTGTGTTGTGTGCGTGTGCCCATGTACACATACACCTAGGCTTTTAAGCATTACAAGGTACTGGGTTTAAAGTGTCAGGTCAACTAAAATGATGCTATAATGCTGTACTACACAGGTTGAACACTTATGATATAAAAGACACAGAAGTAAGTATATATTCAATTCTGTTAATCTTTCCTTCACTAAATAAAGGATTCATGTACTGTCTCCATAACAGGCTATAAACACAGCCAAGTAATTCATAATTTTAAATAGAACAGAAAAAGATATTGGTGTCAGAGAAGCTGAAAATAACCAACACTCCAAGGATGACAAGACATACAAATGTTGGCCAGGCACCTAGTCAGAAGAGAGCCACAGGGATAAGATTTTAGTTAACAGCTGGCTGTAGATGAATAGGTTGTTGAGATGAATCTTTTTACTGTAAATGAAAGTCGGGTAAGAAGGCTATCAAAGGTCTCATTTCAAGTTATTTAAATGCTCATATAGTTTATGAGCTCACAATATAAACCAACTAAAATCTATAAACCGGTAACGTTATTTTGCTATATGAAATATCTTTAATGACAATGTTCTATCTGAGAAATACGAGCAACATTTATTACTCGAAGAAAGAAACTGGAATGGCTCTCCAAATGCCAGGTCAAATGAAGAATATGACTATGCATCGTAAAAAATGAGGTAGGCTTAGTTTTCAGCTCAACACTTTATGAAATATTTTGACCCAAGAGGCAACAGTAAATAAAAATATGTAATTTAATTTTCTGTTGACTCATATGTAAATGCAATGGCTACCTCTCAAATATTTATTCTCGAAAACGCTGTTTGTAATCCCCGTGTGAATCATATATCTGGCCTATACATCTTTAATCCCATCAGCCTTCTTTATTATGAATACAAAAAATTAAACATCATTTGTTATGCGTTTGATATTGTCCATGCTTCTGTTGCTTAGCACACTTGAGTATTAACTTTTGCCTTTTTTATTGTTGTTGTTTTTCTCAGCAGTCTCCTATAAATAGCCGAGCTTTTTAGGGGACCAATATTCCATATACTAGAGTCAAATAAAAACAAGAGTCAACATTTATTAAATGTTTTCCTGTGCCTAGAATTAAACTAAGCACTCTATGTACATTAGCTCAATGAATCCTGATTATCATTCCTAGTGGAAATTGAAGATGAGAGAAATTAGGTAACTGACACAAGAACTCAAAGTGGCTAGTGTGAGAATGAACAAGTTTGGAACCTGGGTCTCTGTTCTAATTAGTATTTCTATGGTCTCAGCTAAAGTGCTATAGCTCCAAGGTTACCTTCCCTTCACTCCATACAGGTTTACCACCTGGAAAATAGATCACCTTCTAAGCTCACAGTGAGGAGTAATTGGTTCATTTTATACTTGGGGGACATATTCAGTAATATTTATCAGGTTCTCAATATAGACTTTTTTATTAATAATTTTAAAGTAAAAAAAAAAGATAAACCACTACAAGTATACTTTATAATTCATTCTACTAAAGATGCGTAATATTTTGACCAAAACAAAGGAATGAGTAAATCTTTTTTTGTTAGTTTTACCATGTTCCTATTTTCCAGCACTACTAAGTCTAAACTACCAGTGTTCACAGTATAGTAAGGTAGAGGAGAGAAACTCTGGGTGGGCTAGAGATTGGGCTAGCTCTCTTCAAACATCTTAAATTTACTTATAATAAGAGGAAGTTTCACTAATATATAGATCTCAATTGGTTTTAAAATGACGATGTAAAGTTTTTTTGTTTGTTTTACCTGTATGTATCTTGTTGCTTTCAATCATTTAATTGTCAATAAACATATCCAAATTCTTATTCCATTTAAAAAATGAAGGAACATATTACTATTTTAAGAGTGTATTTATTCTTGAAATTAATTTAACTAATTACAATAATTCATGAAGCAATTTATATATTCCTTTCATAAACATTTAATAATGGCCCTCTATAGGCTGAAAGATTGTGCTAGGTACTGAGAAATTAAGGATGAAGACCTAGGTACTAACTTCAGATATCTTAGAGAAACAGATGGGAAGAGTCACAAAGCAACATGCTATAGAGGTAAAGTAAAACACAATAGAAACACATAGAAAAGGAAAGTTTGCCCAGAGTTAAGATGTGGAAGGGTGACAAGGAATAGATGATACTCATTGAGCATCAGACAATGAGTAGTCAGCTGCTTAGAGTTTCAGTCAGGGGATCACATTCTGGACAGAGAAACTAGTGTCAGGGACACAGGCTTGTTTATAGCTCGGCATGTTTGTGAAATAGCAACAGTGCAATGTGTTTACAGAATGAAGTGTAAGAATACAGAGTACAGAAAATGAGTCTAGATAGGTGGATTATTAAGGGTTTTATAGGTAACTCAAGGGAACTCATGATTTTTTTCTATAGATCAGTGGTTTTCAAGCCACATTTTGTTCTGCCCTGTAGAATCACTGAGGTAACTTCGGTCACCCAGCAAGGCATGAAGAACCTCTCTGAGATCACTGCTCTCATATGTCCCTGCCAACACATTGAACTTCACATCTAATCAACTCCATGTAATTGAGATATTACATAAAATATCATTGAAAGAAGATTCTGCCCATTAAAACCAGATTTGAAAAACACTGTTATAGGAAATAGGCCCCCACTGAAGACTTCTTAAGGAAATCACGGGTTTAGATCTGCAAATCAAAAGGACGATTTGGTGGCTGACAGAGCTGAGACTGATTAATAAAGATGCTGTCTCAGTCGTCCAGGTGAGAAATGGCAACACCCCAAGGAACTAAAGAACAAAGGAGGGAATAAACAGCAGAGAAGTTTGGGAGGACTTGGTGAATGATTAGATGTGGAAGGCAAGAAGAAAACAAAGGTTAAAGAAGGTGATGGCATTTCTGGCTGGGGTAAATGAGCAAGTAATCTAAGACATACCTAAAGAGGGAAGGAGTGGATGCCTGTGATCCGGAAAGATGGAGAACCAGATTGACTCAGTATTTAATATACCGTGTTTGAGGTTCTGGGGACAACCAAATAAATATAATCAATATAAAAAGAATGTCAGCCTTGAGGTCTGAATTGAAAACTGTCCTGCAGATTCAGGTTAATGCTCTCCCCAGTTTAGGGATGGAGAGTGAAGCTGCCTGTGGATGATCTGTCCCTGGCACATTTTTTAGAAATAATAGTGACAGTGTCTTATTCTTGGGGTTTTCATTAGAAGGAATGAAAGTTAACTAGACCAGGAGAAAGCCTAAAATGTTCCTACATAGCCAAGGGCAGACGAATGGAAATCTATAGACCTGTACGGCATTATATTTCCTCTATAAGCATGGGTAGTGTTCTCGTGTAGAAACATTGCTTGAGGATCTTTCCCCACTTTGGGTAGGACAGTGTGAAACTATGACAATGCTTCCTGAAAATGGGGTTCTCTTTTACCTCTGAAAGACAGAAGAACTTAAAGAAAATGAGGAGAAAAACATTTTCTTCCCTTTCCCATGCATTTTTTAGAAACTACATAGTACTTACATATTTCTATTGCCACTTATCTAACCACATTATAACTTTTATCTGTTTCAGCCATTGATCTGTTGGCTCCACCATATCAGGTATTGTAGCTCTTTAATGGTTCACTCTCCAGCTGTTACACATTACCTGGCACAGTAAACATTTGCTGAATGAATTGAGTTGAGAAAGGTGTTTTGCATATAGAGAAGACGGGCCATAATCTGCTCAGCCTTAGCATACTTTTAAACTAGATGAAAATTTTAACTCCTCACCCTCCTCGTTTGTCTTCATTAACTTGTATCTTGATACCTTCCTGCTGTATCCCACCTCCATCTCTTCTCAGCAACTCTGGTTGCTAAGGCACTGGTCTTAAAATGGCCTCTTTTTAAAAATTTTAGGCAACAGATATTTCTCTCACTCATTACTGCTAGGCTCTGCAGGACGTTGGCCAAATCACTGAGAGCCAGTTCACAGACTGCCAATTCCCAGGATGGCAAAGTGAAAACTGCCTAACCAATGAGATGGCTCAAACTTATGGTTTAAGCCTAATGGTGATGTTGTGGGTGAGTGGCTCAAACAGAGGAGATAGAAGAGTTGGGTTTTGTTCTGTTTTGTCTTGTTTGATTTGTTTTCATAGTAGTGAGGTCATTTGACAGTACTATTTGATTATTTTTTAATAAAGATGGAGTTGGCCAAAAGTTATCTCATGAAGAAGATAGCAAAAAATTTCATGTTCTACCTTTGGGCCACACCTAGTGCTCCATTCACAGCACATATAACCATTCAAAATGTAATTCCAGCTCTCTATTTATGTGTAAATTACTAGTGCATAAATAAAACACATTCTTTCCTAATATTATAGTGCTTTCTAAGTTGCTATTTCACTGATGGTGAATTACCAAGTCATTATGCAGATACAGAATGACTATCTCTTCGAAATCTTTATGTGCATATCTCATATTTCTCTTTCCCATATGGCATCAAATGTTAATACTATTAATCTAAAAATCCTTATAGTATTCATATGTCACAGATTTCAAGTCAGAAACATTGATTTAATATAACAATAAGGATATTTTAAGTTGAAGAACTAGGAGAATCAGAAAAGCTAATATATCATTTTGGGTCTTTAGATTTTGAACATATAAAAAGCATTTCTATAGAATTTTTTAGTAACCTTAGTCTAGTCGAACTACAGAAGAAAGTAGAGTGTGATATATAGATTGATAATCACTAAAGGAAGCAAAATGTTCTTATTTATTAGAACTTTACTTCCACTTTTACAATCTTCCTACTATATAATTTACTATAATTAATGTTTATTTCTTTTCAAATAATTACATGAGTTAAACAAGCTATAATAACTAAAGGACTAATATTAAAACAATAAAAATACACTAATTTAACTTAAAATCATAATTAAATATCTAATATTGGTTAATAGGTAATTATTTTGTATAAAATGGCTAAGCACCAAAAAATAAGTGATAATATATGATAAATATGTTATAATAATAAATGTAATTCATTTGCTTGTTTTGAGTTAGTGGAAGGGACAGATGCTGAGTGCTGAGTTAAGTCACTAGAAACTAAAGTTTGAACTAAAATCTGTTGTTTTTCCATAATAACAAAATAAGAGTTGTAACGAATTCAGAACTCCTTGAAATCAACTGCACAGATAAGAACTTGGCTTCAATCCCATGAAGCATGTGCCTCAAATAATTTAATTAGGATTGAAGCACTGCCACAGATCAGATAACCTATTATATTGGGGTCATGATTATAAACTGAATAGTGACAGTGTGTCCCCCTTTTTGTCCTAATCTGATAGTTAGATAGAGGTAGAGATAATTATCATACCATAGGCTATATGTGTGTGTGTGTTGGGTGTGTGTGTGTGTATACTAGGGTATGTGTGTATGTTTGCAATAAGAGAGCATGCAGAGTAGCTAAACCATGGATCCAGATTGTAGTGACCTGGTCGTAAATCCCAGTTTTCCTGTCTCCTACCTACAGAACTTTGAGAAGAACCCGGACTTTCAGAATACCTTGCTTTTAAATAGGATTATAATAGAATTTCATATACTTGTTAGAATTAAATGAGAAAATAGAAGATTGCCTGGCTCAGTGTTATTATTTTATTGGTTATTATCAGGATTCTCCTAGCCTATGTGTCATGAATTATTCTAAAGAATATTCAAATATACTGTTTAGAACAGCTTTTGTATACACTTATGTTTTAAATATTACATTACTGTAACTTCATGACTGATCTGGTGAAATAACCTGTCTGTGATGCCATTTCTATATTTTAAAAAGGTTACTATGATGTCTGCCAACACTGGAGAAGGAGTTCAAGAAGAATTAATGAATCTGGCTAAAAATTCTAACAAGAAAAATGACATAATATTATTTTGGTATAAATATTTCTTTGCCTTTATGTGTTACTTTGCATGTATTTCAAAGCAAACCCACAACAAAATTGCTAAATCAGGGTTCCTTTTAAGAGAGATCTTTTTTTAAAGTGTGTGGGAGACAGTGAATTGAAAGCAGAAAAAAAAAATAGAAAGACATAAAGCTAGAGGAAGTAGATTCACATAATATGAAAAAAATCACAAAAAAAGCAACAAATGGTAAATTATTTTCCCTCCAATCTATTTTTTTCATGCTCAGCAGAAAAGGAGCATTTCAGGTATATATAACATATGTACATATATAATTAGGGCTCTTAGTATGCCCCAGAATCGTCAACTTTAAAATATCAGCTCTTGTTTTTACTGTGGTCTAAAAAGATGAGGTTGTCTCTGTTTTGAGTCCAGTAAATTCTCTCTGAAGTTTTATGTTTAAAATAAATCTTCATGATCAGTTTGTTATATTTTTATTTTCTTCTTTATTATAAGTGTCAACTCCTAACACTAAAAATGCATTTATTTGTGGTGAGCCCTGAATGTGTAAAGAAAACATAGGTAAGGAACTAAGGGATATGGAAGACTTGTTTATCTCACAATCTCCTAGACGATATAGACTAGAAAACTTGAAGCTCTTCTAAAATGCATATTTAGATTTGATCCAAAATGAAAGGGATTTTCCATGCGGCAGAAACAGAAATGTAACCCCATGAATTGGTATGAAAGCAAACTTGTGCTGAGGAGAAAGGTGACTGGGTAATCAAGAGGTCTGGGATTTGAAACTCATATGGACCACAGATAATGAGGTAGTGACATCTGCATCAAAGTAGAAGACAAACATTTTTATGCACTATAGGTACAGAAAAAACAGTTTGTCAGTAACTTTTTAGAAAACTTTACCTGGGTTTGGGATTCAAATTTATAGAATCTGTACATTGTAGCAATCCCAAGACAGAGAATTTTAAATGCCTGTCTAGCAGTGAGCTTGTGATAGCACAGAAGCATCTGGCAGAAGTAGAAGCAAGTTAGATCTTAAAAGATATCAAAGATTTAGATGACCCTATAATTGAAAATGACAAAATATATAAGAAAATAATTCACTATATTGGGAGTCAGCACAGGGAACAAACAATAGGAATAAAACCCCAAGCACTCAGGATAATAAAAATAAATTGTGAAATAAGTATATTATTTAAAGTGGTGAATGGCATATATAAAAAATTAACATAGAGTAATATACTGTATAAGTATAAATAAACTTAGAAGCAAGTTAAATATTGACTTAGATACAGCTAAAGAGGAAAATAGTGAACTAGAAAACAGATGAGTAAATATAGTAGAGTAATAAAGAGATTTTGAAATTTTAAAAGGTGGTTAAGAAATATAAATGATAGAATAAGAAGAAACAACATCTAATAAAAAATTTCAGTGGGGAGGAGGGAAGGAGAGATAAAAAATGAAGAAAAATTGCAACGTTAATAACTTTAAAAATGGCTGAGAATTTTGAGAATTGACAAAAACATGAATTAACTTATAGACAAGAAAAATGAGATGGAAGTGTGATTTTTATTTTAAATCCACATCTGTAGTCATAATAATGAAATGGCCAATGACCAAAGGATATAGAGGATCTTGAAAGCAAACAGAGAGAAAAGACAGATTAAATGCTAAAGAATGAAAGTTATGCTAACAGCTGATTTCAGGCTTCTCAAATGTAACAGTGGAAACCAGGAAACAGTGGGTTAATATTCTTAAAAGGTTGAATGGAAATAACGATTTGCCTGGAATCCTATGCCTAGTAAATTATCATCTAAAATGAAGGATAAAATAAATATTTTTCAAAGCAAAATCAGTCTTCTACTAGTTGTTTTAACTAAAGAACTAAATAGTATACTTCAGGAATACAGAAACTGAGCCAGAAGGAAATGTGAAGCAATGCTGAGCAAAGAAATTAAGAAGTATATCAGTAAAGCTAAATAATCATTGTTAGTATAAAACAATAAGAGTAATAATAATTACATTAGGGCATATAAGCCAAGATGAGTCTAAAATATTGCAGTTTGGTAGTAAGCAGAATTAAAAAAATTCTAAGGTCCTTTTTATTGGTCAAGAGGCATTAAGAAACACTTTTATGCATGTTAAATTTGCATTTTAGAAACATGCATTTGCAGAAATAAAGCATGCATGTCAAAAATTGAATGTAGTCTCTAGAGAGAAGGAAAATAAAGTGTGTATTTCAAACAAGTTGAGGGAATTCAATAATGAAAATCAGAGGTTCCTGACCTTAAGATGCTTACTGTTGGATGGGAAACACATAGATACAATTTCATACAACGAAAGATAAAAATCAGCTTAATTCTAGAGGAATCTAATCTCTCTTGCCTACATTTTAAATCTTTTCTCCTTTACAGCCTTGGGGGTAGAAAGAGTTCCAATAAACTTCCATGTTTCCTAGACTTTAAAAAGCAATGGTGGGCTTTGCCAACACATAATAGAAACAGTATCTATTATCCAACACATGTGTAGAGGGCTCTAACAAGTGTCTGCAAACTTGCCAATACATGTGCTTTACATTAAGTTCACCCCACTCAGTCTCACTTACATTCAAAAAACAAATGTCTTAGAAACAAAATAAATGTAACCAGAAAAATGTTTACATAGTTCCCATGAATACCACTTTCTGAAGAAGATACTCTTCTTTGTTCTCTTGCTGTCAGCACATCGGTTTCTAAATGTAAAAACAACCCCCCCAAACAAAACAAAATAAAACAAAACAAAAAAACATGATGTGAAAACAGGAGGAATGCAAATAAAAAACAAAACACCTAGTCTTGATGTTCAGCCTTCCAGGGAACAATCCATCTTTGCGTGTAAGTGATATAAATTCACAAGATAACAGAACTGAAGAAAAAATTATAGGATCCACTTTGGTGTTAAAAGAAGAAACATACCCAGCAGAATCAGGACAACAAAAGAAAATATAATTAAGCAATATAATTGTACTAAGAATAGTTCAAGAGAGATTGTTTCAAACAAAACAAAAACATACTAACAGTTCTTTCATTCCTAAGAATGAGACTAAAAACGGGAGAGAATGGATTTGTGAGCTTTTGACAAATCTGGCTTTAACAGCAAGTTATTCAGTCCATAAGAAATGGACTGAGATCTAAGGCTTTTAAGCATCAGGAAATATACCATTCAGAAGAATAACTTGGAGGAACATCAGAGCCCAATTTCACCTTTGGTAAAAGCAGTAGTGTGTCTCTCTTCTTTTGATGTATGGTGAGCCAGCAAATAGTTAAATAGTCTATTATAATTATTATAATTCTCTACTTTTTTTTCCCACAAAGCTTGAAGCCCAGAAAAAAAAAAGTCATGTATTAAGGAACATTATTTTTAAATAAGTATGGTGTATGTAGGTAGTATCATACTCTTCTCCATCTGTCCATTGTAAGAGGCCTGATAATGCACTTCAAAGATTACTACAATGCATCAGTACCAAAGCCACATTTTAAACTCCTACTGCATGCAGTTCCAACTTGCTACATGATGTTAAAAGAATTTTATAAGATAGTAATAAAACTGATTAAGAACCAGCTATAGTATCTACCATGACCCCACAGAACTAATAATTTGGCACTTATTAAATATCTATAATTTCAATCAATGAGTACAGAGTATAAGGATGATTTATGGCTAACATATGACTAGTATTCAGGAAAACGGAGTACTGGATCCATCTCATGCATTTAAAAACTACAAAGCTTGGGCTTACTACCTATGTGCCTCTGTTGCCTAATCCAGAAAATGGGGGAAATGGTAAATGAACTCCCTGTTTATCTCACAAAGTAGAAATAAGTGAAAATCAAAGGATAGAACATAATGGAACTGGGTTACTGACTATAAAGGGGTTTATTAGTTCTTCTATACATGAATTTAATCATGATGTAACTTCCAATTAAACATTTTCATCCAAACAGACAGGCTTTAATTGAAGAAACCTAATTTATTACCAAAGTCAGATAATGAGTTTATCACATCAAAAGGAAATTATATCAGTACAAAATTCTGAATAAATAAAACTTTCTATTTTATTGCCAATTTATTTTTTACATTAGATGAAAAATATTACTTTTTTATCTTATTCTACAACTTACAGAGAGAGGGCAGAGAAATGTAAAAATTATAATGGAGTATACATTTTGAACTTGATTTTCAGTCTCCTTTATCTTCATCATTAAATTATGTACTAGAATACTAAATCTCCTGCCTGTGTTTATTTGTTTGTGTTTTAACAGCTTTACTGAGGTACAATTTGCATATGATGAAATTCACCCACTTAAGTGTATGATTTTTTTTAAGTAAATGATATTTAGTAAATTTAGATTTGTGCAGCCATCCCCACAATCCAGCTTTAGGACATTTCTATCACCACAAAAAACTTTTCATGTTCATTAGCAGTCAATTTCTATCACAACCCATAGACCCAGGTCACCAAAATATAGTTTCTGACTCTGTAGATTTGATTTTATGGACATTTCATATAAATGAAACAATACACGATGGGGTCTTTTATATCTGGCTTATTTTACTTAGCATAATATTTTTAAAGTTCATGCATGTTATGGCATGTATCAGTCGTTGGTTACTTTTTATTGCTAGATATTTATCCAATCTTATTTATCCAATCATCATTTGATGGGCATTTGGATTGTTTTCACTTTTTGACTATTGTGAATAATGCTGTTATGAACATTACAATCCAGTTTTATGGTTATCTACTGCATTATGGATTACAATATCCTTAGCAGCATTATGTACATGTGTATGTATGTATATACATCTATAATGCTTACCTACCCTTGGGAAAATTGGTACTGAGAAAAATAAACCATAAATTTAGACTTTTTAGCTCCTCCATTATTGTTCTAAAGTTTCTCAGTGAAGAGAGAAAAAAATGTAGAGTTGTTAAGAGCATAAATTTTGGAGCTGGGTTTTCTAGGTTTGTAAACCAGTTTACAAACCAATTGTTAAGTTAGGCGTGTCATGAACTCCCTTGGTTTCCTTCACTGAAGAATGGAGATAATGAATGGCTCTTTTATACACTTATAGTGAGAGTTAGATGATGTAAAACATACTTATCACAGTGCTCACTAGATGTTAATTATTACAATTACAACTGCACATCGAATCATTGTGGAAATAATTAAGAAATGAGTGGTGCTATTAAAACAAGAAGTTTAGATTTATGAATATATTTTCCCACTAAGAGATGCAACCCTTATTCTTGCTTAATAGAGGGTACAATCAAGCACAAATACCAAATGTTTTTATACAGAGGGCAGCGTAATACCTGTTTTTCTATCTGGCCATCACCACATAGTCGCTGGCTGCGGGAGAATCTCTAATAATCCTTTGACTCAAGATAGAACATCCCTAGATCCAAAGACAAGTAGCAGAAAGTTTCTACCAATGAACACCCATTTTTTTTTCTATTAGATCCTTTTGAACATGACACTAGATACCTGATGAAGAAAAAGAATGAAAAATAAATAGAAAGGGCAGTGACATACCATCTCCAGATTTCATTTATTTAAAAAAAATATATAGTGTGTATGATGGGCCAGGAATAGTTCTAAATCCTGTAAAAGTAGTAACTCATTTAATCTTCATAAATTAAATGAAAAAATTATTATCTCCAATTTCAAATGTGATAACTGAGGCATAGAGAGGTTGAGTAATTTAAACTGTGTCACACAGCTAGTAAGTGAAGAGTTGTTTTCAAATCAGACAGAATAGGTCTAGTGTTTAGTTTGCACCACAGTGCTTTGCAACCTCCTTTATTAGAAGACAGAAACATCTGACTGAAGTAAGACTTATTCCCAGAAAAGACAATTTCCTCAGATCATACTATTTGATTAACTTTAAGCCACAGGGATAAGCTTTTTCAAAATGGGTGAAACAAGGAAGGTCTAAATTATATCCTACTTTTGGTTTCATCTTAAATGCCCTTATACATGGGTAAGTGGTAACATGGATACCTGTAAAGATAATTAGAGTAATATTCACTAACATTATTAGGTGTTTGACATGCTTTAGATTGTAAGAGTTCTATGTGGATTATTTTATTTAATGTTCAAAACAACCCCAAAAGGCAAGTATTTATTATTAGTTGTCATTTTGTAAAAGAAGAAATGGAATAATATGCCCAGGGCACTCTTATTAAGAGGTGAAACTTGGCTTCAAATCCAGACATTCTAAATCCAGAATTCATACTCTCCAATAATTTCTGTGAATTGCCCTACTATGCCCAGGCAATAATATCACTCACATAATAGACTCCCCATTAATAGGAATAATCTAGGAAGTGAATAATTATTACATAAATAATTCCCATACCAAGGAAAATATAGGAATGGTAGACGTGATATATTCACCGTAATTTATGTTAAGTCTTGATATGTTTGCTATTACAAAACCTTTCCACTTGTATATGTCTATTTTTCTCTTTACTAAGGAGTCTGATGATTAGAAATTTTTTTCTTCTTCCCTATCTTAACATAACTGCTGTGACAGCACATTTTTAAATGGTGGTATATTCTGTAAACAGTTGAAAATAATAAAATGTATCTGCAAAGCACTATTTCATATTACCTTTAATTTTTTCCATGGAAGGACTAGTCATACATTAATCCCTAATTCCAAAATATAAAATGTGCTGTGTCTGTAGGTGACCAGTACATATTTTTTATTGCTTTCTTTCTACTGCATACTTTTCAAAGTGCTAACATTAAGTTTCTACAAATCAAATTCTATTTTGACACATAGCCTTTTAAACAGCAAAAAGGAAATGATGTAAAAAAGCACTAAACTTAAAGACTGCAAAAAGTTGCTAAGATTTGGAATCCAACTTCTAAAAAATGCATACTTTTCACGCTCTGTTCTTAGAAAACAACACCGAAGTAGTAAGACATTTCTGCAGTTCTCCATTGCTTATCTCTCGGTAACCTCCTTAAAGCATCTGAAGATGGAAAAAGAAGAACACATTGATCTGCAGAACCTTTTTCCTTCACTCCACACATACTTATTGTGCTGTGACTTTTCTGTATGTTAAGAACCCAGAAATAAAAAGGGCAGCTGAGGCCCATGCCCTTAAGTAACTTATATTTGACAGGGAGGAGGCAGCCAGCAAGTAAGAAAGCAAACATATAAACAAGATATCACAGTATAGTAAGTGCCATAGAGAAAACTACAGATAATACTGGGAGAGACAATAGTGTGCCAAGACACTAGGTGTGAAAGTGGGAGTGAGAAAGATGTGGACAGCTAAAGTCAGGGTGGGTGGTCAGCAAAAGCACCTCTGAAAAAGGTAATATATGAACTGAGGCTAAAAGAAGAGAAGGAGCCAGCCTTGTACAGACTAAGTGCAAAGGCCCAGAATCATGAAGAAGTTTGGAAAGCCCAAAAAACCCAAATAATTTGTATGGTAGAGTGCTAGAGCAGGGGCATCTGACACTAACAGGAGATGTTTTGGGGTCAAAAGAGGTCACAGAAGATTGATCAGAAGGCAGATAAACTGACAGAGCTCTAGTGGCAATGAGAAGCTATCAAAGTTTTCAATGTCTAATGATGCTGGTCCTTTTATATTTCAAAAATCCTACTTTTGCTTCCCTAAGGAAAATAGATTACAGGAGGGAAGGGGAGAAAACAGTCTGGTTAAAAATTCATAAGGGCAGTCTAAAGATCAGAATAGCTAAGATAGGCTCAGTGAAGATGGTAAAAAAGAAGGATTCAAGATATATTTTGGAGGCAGATTTGACATTAATCTCTAAAGGACTGGACATGCGGGGTGAGTAAAAGGGAGGAGGCAAGAATGATGCCCAGGTTAGAATTGGCGTTATTTACTGACAGAGAAAATTAAACAAGAAAGGGGGTTGTGGGACAGGGTATTGATTCTTAATTGATTCTTAATTTCTGCTTTTGACATAATTAGTTTGAGATGCTTCTTAAACATCCGATGAAGATGATGAGTGGATGCAAGAGAGAGGTCAGGGACAGAGATATATATTTGTGAGCCACTCACATATGGTGTTTAAAGCTATGGGACTAGATAAGATCAGCAGGATGGGGGTCTGGGGTGAAGGAGGTGGACAGGTGAAGGAGTGGAGGGGTGGTGGAAGGGGTCAGAGGGTGATAATGGATTAGGGGGGCAAGAAGAGAAAAAGACAAAGAGAATGCAAGCAAGGCCTTAGACTAAATATTTGGGCCCTGCAACATTTAGAGGTTGAGGAATCAAGGATTCAGAAACAAGCATGAAAGAGAGGGGTGGCCAGTGAGGTAGAAGAGAAATGTAAATTTACCTATTCCATGAACAGTACCTTCACAGATAACATTCTAACAAAATAATCAAAAAGTAGTGCTCTCTGGCATTTTCACCTACAGCAGTTCTAGTAAAGCAAGTTCACTAACCTATGTCATGGAACTATTTGTTTGTTGATTAAGGCCAGGTGTAAACAATACTTCTCTAAAATATTTCCTAGTGTTTTTATTTAACAATAAAATCAAACAACCCTGTCTCATAAGCACACTTTCCTACAGGTTATCAATCAGTGCACACATCTGTGGAGAATTGCAACATAACCATGAAGATAATCTTCCTATTTCACCATTGCAACTGCTGGCCTTGCTGTCACCAGGCTTCATAGCCTTCACCATTATTATATTCAAGGTCATTCTTTGTGATGAATAAATTTAAGATAAATTTCATTCACTGTTTAACTATAGAATTATACAAGCTCGCAAAGTTGTAATAGATATTTCTCATATTATTTCTGTTTCACTAACTAAAACAGCAGACTTTGCCATGTTTTGCTAATTTCTTGCACATTCCTTCGTCAGAAATTCTGATGATTAAATAGTACTTATTTCAGTTTTTGAGACATTGATTTTAGCTTCTCCCTGTCACTATTCATCCTTTTTTCATAAATTCAAGTTAATAATTTATATTCTCTGTCTGATTTAACTCCAACTAACCAGTCTTATCTTGTTTTTTTTTTTTTTAACCCTTCTACTATATGCTGAACATATCAAGGACAGAGTTGTGTCTTATTAATCTTTATACCTCTGATTTCAGCATAAGGCCCAGTACAAAGCACATGGTCAGCAAGTGTTAAGTGAATAAATGAAGTGATCTACCAGACTGGTTCTAATCGTTCTTTTTCAGTTTGACACAAATGATAAAGGTATCAAAGGACCATTTTATTTTAAATTAGACACTTAGGAGAAATTATTTTCCTATTGCTGAGATTCATCAGTCTCTCACATTTTCCTACCTCCTTTTCATTTGGAGTTGTAATTTTCATTAGCATGCTAATATACTAATAAACCATTCTGAATGATAACTGCTATTCAGTTGACCTGTATGCATTTTTTTGTCTCATCCTCAGAGACCTACAATGTGGTAAAACTCAACAGAAACATGGAATGTTGGATTTTCCCTTTTGCTCAATGTAGAAAATACTTTTTATAGTTTAACAAAATTTATAGTTCCTATAATAACTATGAAAGACATTGACAATTTCATAGTACTATTTTTACTAGTGAACTTTATAATTATCTTAGTAATGTATTCACCAATTTTAATCAACTAAACTCAGGTAAAACAGCTAAATATTACAACACAATTTTTCTAGAAGAAAATTCAATGAGTTTGAGAAGTTTTATCTCTGTCTGATAAGTACCCAGATGTCCAAAGGGTGCAAAATACATCACTGAAAGAGAAAGGTATTGTCTAGTTATAAACCATCGAGATTTTATTCCAATGGAAATGCTGAGCCTACAGTACTATAGTTTTATTATTATTTTTTTTTTTTCTGTAAAAGTCATGTTAAACAGAATACATGGAAACTAGGCCCTTAATTCTCTGGTCAATTAAGTCAGCTGAAGGTAACAGGAGCTCAGATTGAATAAGTGACCTGCAAAATATTAACTAGAATTTGAGAAATCTTAATTTCTGTTTCTACATTATCTTCACAACATAATTGATCTTGGATATGTCATGTAGCTTCATACTAAATTCACGTTACTTACATAAAAGAAAAAGAAAATTAAAAAAGCAATTCTATGTATCTATCCATGGGTCCTGCCTTTCAATATATACAGACCAATTTTTTTTTAACTCTTTATCCTGATTTAGTCAACAGGATATTCTGATTTACCCTTATTTCCCTCTCAGTATATTTTTCTATTTACATAATACTCTATATTTTTATTTACATAATACTCTATATTTTTATTTACATAATACTCTATAACTTCTATCTTCCTTATTTCCAAGGAAGAATTTGATTAAGGAGATAAGTATAGTTAAATTTTGAATAACAGTCCCCTCTTATATTATAATTAGGGCATTTAAAATGAAGAATTAACTCATTGCATAGCTCTTAAAAAACAGTATGAATGCTACAATCCCACAACTAGAAATAGTTTACTAATTATAGTTTTGAATTTACTGTACATTAATATAGAAAGTTTATTTAATAGGGTCTCAACTGTGAAACCAATACTATTCAGAGAAACTCATTTCAAATGAGTATTTCCAGATGCATGACATAAAGATGTAGCTGATTAAATAACAATAGTGATCATAAGCATGTTAATTATATCCTCAATATTTAATATTATTCAGACATCATTTTATTAATTTGTTTGTTTATTTTTAGGCAAGGCAACCCTTGCATGACCTCACAGATTGCAGGACCTTGTCAGCTTACAATCCTTTATTTTTTAATTTTTTATGACTATAGGACCTGGTCTTCGTAAGTGGTCTCCCACGCAAGTACTAACCAGGCCCAACTCTGCTTAGCTTCCAAGATTAGATGGGATTGGGCTTATTCAGGGTAACACGGGTGTAGGGTATTTTTGGTTTTAGATATAATAAATTCATTCTTCAAATTCAATAGTTGGCTGATCATGGTATCTCCGAGATTTTATCTAGATGTAGAAAAAGTTAATGTCCATATTTAGCATACATGATATGTAGAGTCCTATATAGATAGGAGCATTGAAATTAAAATATTGCTCCAGAAGACTCAAGACTTAATGGGCAATAAACACATATCTTTTATATATAGAAAAATACTGGGACCAATGAAACCCTTACTGGCAGCCTTCTATAGTGGGAAAATAGAAAATTGCAACAAAAGAATAGTGTTGACCTTGACTAAACATGTTTTCACCTCATTAAGAATTCATAGCTGTTAAAGGTAATGATCCCTCTTATGCTCACATATGGTGTAGCCAAGACTATCCGTGAATTAAGAATGAGTTCTATGCATCACGAAACAACTTTTAAGAAAACACTGAGTATTAACTCCATATTTGATTCTAAGTAAACACGTATTTGATATATTGTTTTTTAATGGCCAAATTTATTAGTTTCCTATTGTCAATATACGAAATTATCAAAATGTGAACTAGTTTTGTTCATGTAACATGTGTATATCTAACATAAATTTATTAATACTGCACCTTGAATATTAAAACCTGTCATTTAAAAATACACTATATATGTTCCTTAAAATATTTTTGGAGCCTTAGAAACAAAGCACTGCTAAATTTCACAACACTATTATACATATAGTCCTTTTTGGAAAAAGACAGACTGAAAATATGACAATTTATATGGTGATAACTGGTGTTGTAATTGATATAATCATGTTATTTATGGTCAATATTTAATCACTTTAATACTCAAAGAGGTGTTATTATTCATCATAACTTTTGCATATATGTCGAAGAACGTGGCATAGTTGACTTTCATGTTTCTTAGAAATGCTGGTATGTGATGTTTAAATTCCTGCAAACATCATGTAAAGATGGGGCTGACCTGCTCAGGCATTTCCTGGTGTCCTGTTGTCACTGTCTGCCTGTGGTATTATTTCCCTGTTTCATCATGAGGGGAGGTGAAAGTAGGTTACAAAGTTTCTGTTAAAAAATTAGAGAACTTTTAAAAATATTGTGTTTACTTTAGCCTTTCCAAAACACACTGTATTGAACAGGTACAGGAGATTATGAAGGGGACTTGGGCATCAGTGTGAAAGAATAGGCTGTACCGACGGAGATGTACGCATGAATGGCAGAGAGAAGCTGACATAGGAAGCAAGTATATGTTGGAAATGCACGTGAAGGACTACATAATGTGCGTAAAAACATAAGAACCGTATATAGGTCAGTCAAGTCTTTGAGAATGTTCACTAAGCTCCTATTCTTTCTGAGAATAGAATGCTATTGCAAATCAACCAGAAACTTTCCTGAGATTAATGCTTACTCATTAATCAATATTCCTTTAGTATTGCTTCCCAATGATCATTAACATAGACAAATGTGTAACAAATCAGGAAGAGAAGGGGCAGTCAACCATGTCACAGAAACTGATAATAATTACCCCCAGCTAATGTGGTGGTATGGAGCAGCCTTTTGAAATGAGAGAGCTATCCTCAAATATTTGAAGGGATGCTTTGTCTCAACAAACCTAAGTTTACTGTGTGAGGTGCTAAAGGGCTATATCAGCCTTGGAGAAACATACCTTAGGTCCTGTGAACCAAAGACTACACTAAATCAGAGTGATGGAGTTGGTTAGAGCAGAGGCTAAGTGATCTGTTGGTAGTGATACTGTCAGCATTCTAAGTACCAGAAGGCAGTGAATACAGAGCCACAGGCCCATGGTCCATGAATTTGCACCTTATCCAGAGATGCTAAATGGCTGTTCCCCAAGTGTGCAACTCCTCGCTCCTCCCTGCCTTAAGCCTTTGGTAACATGTTCCCCAAACACTGAAGTGGCTGTACTTTAGGCCTATTTAAAATAGGTATAAATTAAAGAACAAGAGCTTAACACACTCAGTTTGCACAACCATTTATTCATTTTTTTCACTCCTTGTAGGTTAGTACTAGAAATACTGAGATGAATGTGAAAGACTCCTTCCCCTAGGAGCTCTGAAAAAAGCAGCTTGGGCAGAGGTTGAAGAAGGGCACAATTTTTTCAGCTTCCTGCTGTTTCCCAGTTATTACTGATTTTCTTCATCAGCAATAACCTTGACTATTTAGTAGAGGAAAAGTAAAATTATTCATTTGAAAAGCTCAAGGTGTTTAATTTCATCATGCATCCATTCATAATGAACAACTCATTCATGAAATATTCACTATGCATCAATTATGTGCCAGGAACCCTTCTAGTTATTGGGAATAAAATACCCAGTATCCCTACCCATATTTTTATTACATACATGTCAATTATAGAAAACATTTCTGTTAATAATAAATTCTAAAGTTTAAGTGCATAACAATAAGTTAACAGTCAAAAATAAGGTGAATGGTAAAATTTTTCAACCACATTTCCCATTAAATCCACATTGAATACTCTTAACAATATTGGCAAAAATCAGAGATGCAAAAAGTTATAATATTGAAGTTGAAAAGTAAAGAAAAGGTAAAAATTATGCTCTCTATATTAATACTTATGATAGAATTTGTATACCTCTGTTCTCCCTCGCTCCCAAAAATCTTTGCCGCAAAACACCATTAAAAAACAGTCCTAAGTGCCTAAGAAAGGGAGTATAGATTTTTCTGTTAAACACAGTTTCTTCATACCAAGACACTGAAGAATGGTGGTAGAAGTGTGGCTTCCACAGACAGACTCGCATCAGACAAGATACTTCTCTGTTGTTACACATCTCTGAAGGAGAGGTAAGAAAAACCATACTAACTTCATAGGTTAATGTGAGAATTAAATGAGCTAATACATGGAAAGGATTTAACACTTTTTAAAGCACATACTATTTGATATCATTTCTGTTATTAAATTGGAAAAGCAGTGCATGCCAAAATCTTTACTGGCAGAGGTCCACAGAACACCTCGAAAAGGAATTCTGAACCAAGCACTTAAGCTTTGTCATGAATCTCAGTGTCAAATATTCTCCAGGCAATACAGCAGCGGACCAAGGTGCCATAGTTGGTGCCAATACGTTCCTCCTCACAGCAAAGAGTAAATGCAAATTCTAAGCATGCTGCCAGAATTCCTGTTTCATAATTGCTTTCCATTTTGACAGTATAGGTTCTGTTCTGCCGTTTGGCAGAAATTGTCTGGCTTTGCACAGTGGAAAAAACTATTACCAAACCATTTCAGCCAAAACTTGTGATCTTATTCAGCAACAGAACTTTTCTGCCAAGTACAAGCTGAACAATTCCTTCCTTCATTCCCCTCAAGCATTTCACATAATCTCAGACTAAGCTAAATCCAAAATGGACAAGGTTTGAAAATTATCTGGTAAATGCTAAGAAAATCATTAAACAGTATTTAAATTATTGAAATTATTACTGCTTATTCTAGAAGGAAAATGTCTAAAGTTTATACTTGGAGTCAGCTATTAGGAAATGACAGAAATGATATAATTTGACAGGAGAGTACTAAACCTGAATTCTTTACAAATGTGCATTTACATTGTTGTTTTTTGCAGAATTAGTCAAAATCCACAATCTGTTTTGATAGTTCCATCTCTGAAAATGCAAAAAAGTTTAAGAACTGATGTTGAATAAAGATTTTAGGAATCATAATAGGTTTGATACTGAGCTTGCTATATTGTCTAGTCTCCCTTACGATCAATGACATACATTATAAAATGTGTCACATGCACAGAATCATAATCTGGTTATTAAAAAAGAAATGTCTCTGTATTAAGACATGAGACTTACCTGGGCATTAAACATATACCCATTAACCGCAAGGTACAAATATCATCAACTGGATCCATGTGTGTGAGAGAGTGCTTCACTAAGGAAAGCTCCATTCAAATTCTGATCAGTATCTACCTGGCTGCACTAAAAGTCCCTTCAGGAAAGGGATAACCTCTTATCTTTATAATACCAGATCTTTTTTGTGTGTTATATTTATTGACGTGACATGGGTTAATAAAATTATATAGGTTTCAAGTGTGCAATTCAATAACATATCATCTGTATATTGCATTATGTATTCACCACTCAAAGTCAAATCTTCTGCCTCCATATATTTGACTCCCTTTCCCCCTTTCCTTCTGGTAACACTAAACTGTTGTCCATACCCATGAGTCTGTTTGTCTGTCTTTTTTGTTTGTTGCTTTCAGTTTTATATCCCACATATAAATGAAATGATATGGTTCTCAACTTTTCCTGTCTGACTTATTTCACTTAGCATGATAATCTCAAGATCCATCAATATTGTCACAAATGGCAGTATTTCATTTTTTTTATGGCTGAGTGATATTCCATTGTATATATGTATCACATCTTCTTTATCAGAATCTGAGAATCAAAGGATATTTGTTTATTGTCTAAACAAACAAAGCACAGCTCTCTCAGGCTAAGCAGCAGAGGTCTATTAGACTCTTAGTACAGATTTCTTAAATGAATTATATGTTTGGATATAAAGAATTAAAATGCAAGGTTCAGTATCATTTTTAATGACCATCACCTAAATAATTTATTACTGCTTTAAAGAAAAGTATCTATAAAGTATCTAACAAATATGTATTTATCAAGTATTTAACAACTATGTTGTTAAAATTGCACAAAGAACTCCAGAGAAGCCTACTACATAAACACATTTTTAAATTAAATTTAATTATATAATAGATCATACCTGTAAGGCAACCATATTAAAAAAAAATACTAAAATTCTGATTTATGGTTTAGTTATTTTGTCCAAAATATAAGGTAAAATGGGTGGTCTAAAAAGCTTTCTTGTAAGTTATTTGGAAACATCTCTGGAGAATTTAAGTCATGAATTTTAGTAATATGATTACAAAATTATAGAAAAAATAAAAAGTATGACCTTTCATAAGACAATTTAAGATTTAAGATTTATAATCTAAGAATAAAGAGAATAAAGAGAATAAAAAAAGTTTACATTTTCAAATTTAATTTCAACTTACATGCTACCAAATAGACAATGCAATATATGTATGACATATTACTGAACTGTACACTTAAAACCTATATAATTTTATTAACTAGTTACTCCAATAAATTAAACAAAAAAATTAAAAAATCTGACCATAAAATATAATATTTCTCATTTATAAAATACCAATAGCAGATTTAATTGTACATTCTATGATTATTTAAGAAAAAAGAAATTAAACAACAAAATGTGATCTTTGTTTTAAAATTAATGCATAATTACTAGGTTTCCTTCACTGTACTTACACTTGGGAAGATGTATATATCCATGTTCCATGTATAAATTTATGTGTAAATAACAGTATTACAGTATATGCCCTTCAATCTCTGCTAAACATCTAACTTTGCCCACAATCTTTACAAAGTACACAAAATGCTCACATGTCTTTCTTCAATAAAAGGAGTTAGAGTGACCTCTTAACTTATCCATCCACTTCTTTTAGTAAAATGAAAATGTAAATTTTTAGGCTTAAAATATGTCCATGTCACCTCAGTGCTCAATTTCAACAAATGCATGCACTCATATTAAAAAGGATTTTAAGAGTTTTCACTAAATAATGCTCTAAAAGAATTACATTTATTATAATTAGAACACAAAATAGGGCATTTGTAAAAAGAATCAAATCCAATAACATCTATGTATTAAAACTTTTTTTAACTTTAAAGTATATTTAAACTGCAGTTAATGTTACCTCAAAACTAAAAACTCAATTTGCCACATCAGACATTTATGGTTTAAATAAAGGTAGAGTACAGCTTTGAACAGAATATTTTGAGGCTGTTGAACTTTGAACCAGTTACCTTTGGAGTGCCAGGGAAGTCATTCAACTAGCACTGGTAAACAGATGGACCACTATGGCGAAAACTTCCTCTCCCACAAATCTATACATTGCATGGTAAGAAACTTTTTCCACCCGCCTTTGCAGCATAGTTGCTCAAGGGGCTAAAATGAGCCTGTGTTACATGCTGCACACATCTGGGATTAGACGTAGCAGAAATGCCTGAAGCTAAATGTCCTTATTTATAGAATTTGTGCAGAGCAGAAGACAGGCCTCAATACCAAAAAGACTAGCTCTTGATGGAGTCTGAGAATTTAGAAAGCTAAATGTGACGCATAAATATAACTCTGGGATCCGAGTGACAGTGGTAACAAAATTGAAACTGGCAGTTATCTGACGTTTAAACTATTATTCTAGGAGCAGTCCAGGAAAATGAGAAAGACGATGGAATGAAGATTTCCAGATAATAAAAATGACATTTTTTACTATTCTGTTTAATTGTATGAGTAATATATACACATGCATCACCCACACATATCTAAGTAAAAAATGTTTTAGTAACTCGGATTTCACTTACAAAAAGAAGGGAATAATTTTAGAAGATACACATTGCTTTGACATTACTGAAGTAGGCTTTGAGCCTACTTTCATGCCCATATTGTTATATTTTAATCTTGAAACTTTTCTTTGTCTAAAAGCTTGAATAAACGGCTCTTCATCTGAGATGATTATATATGTTTACACAATAATTTGGCAAAGATCCCCAAATAATTCAAAAAGAGAAGCCAAATGATGTAACTTAAAACAGATCCCTCCTTAGGAAAGAAAAGCAAATATTTTTACAATATATAATTTTCTTAGGATTACTAGTCAGCTCTCTTTTGAATATAAAAGTTTGGGGATCAATTTTCTTCACAAAATATTGAGACTAGAAGAATAGAACCTCCTTTTGACACCTTTATGATTCCAAAACTCATATAACAGGAATAAAGATTGGGATGTACACCAAAAATCTTCCAGAAGTAGGTTAAACTCATGGGTCAAACATACAATGGAATTTTGGATCATGGTAGGAATTAACAAATGAAATATAATCTAGAGGTTTAGAAAGGTTTAATAATGATGACAATATACTTTTTAAAGAAATGCAGTTTTATAATTCAAAATAGGTTAGTAAAGTCTGGCCTAGTAGAAATATTTCCATAATAGATGAAAATGCTTTTATTCAGTATATTAAATCATTAATTAGTACTCTAGCCATTTTTTTTCTAACTACAAAGTGCCTGCAAAATTGGACTGTCAAGAAGTAAATAAACTTGAATCTTGAAAACATGTCTACAGTTTTGTTTTTGTACTAGTCAGATAGCACTGCATTAAGTATTCTTCATTTCTGCCCTCTACTTTGAATACTATGTAATTATCCTAAATTCTAAATATCAGTCCTTATTTCAACATTCCTACACAGGAAAGGCACATAGGAAGCAATCTAGTTGGAAAGGTGGTCCTGAAACCTAATCTAAAAATCTTTTTTGCATAGTAAGAACAATATTTTTACTTAAAGCAGAGGTTCATTGGGTGGATCTTAGGGTGAAGTAACAATGAAAATTATACACCGAAGGTTAAATTTTACTTCATTCTTATACTACCAGAAACCTGTTCTTTGGTTATTATTGATTCAAGTTCAAAATGAAACAACTGGACATATTGCTAGGAAATATAAGAGAAGGGCTTTAATCAAAATATGATCTCCTCTTCTTACAAGCTTAAGATGCTGCATCCCAGTGATCACCATTGCCTGCATGTTTGTGACTTTGCGATAGCAAACAAGATCTTATACCCACTTGAAGGAGGAGCTGAAGAAAGTAGTGATTCCCTGACATTGTTAAAGTAGGTCTCTAATTGCTACTGTTGATTTATTTCTTCATTTACATGGGAATTAGGGAAGACTAAGAATTTGTCAAATTTATTTATTTATGGTAGTTTTTCTCAAATTTGTCTAAGATTTTTTTTTTTTTTATTAACACACAGATTCTAGACTTCTATCAAAGATCTACTAAGTCACAATCTCCAGGTGAGAAATTTAGATTAAGGATGACTGATAACCAAACAGTTGAGATGGCCTGCTTATTTTTTCCCCATTTTCCTCTTGACTCTATTAGTTCATTTCTCCCCGTCAACCCCCACAAAGATTTCATTCATTTTTTAAGGCTGAATAATATTCCACTGAGTATACAGACCACAATTTCTTTATTCATTCATCCATTGATGGACATGTAGGTTGTTTCTATATCTTGGTTATTGTAAATAATAATGCAGTGAACATGGGAGGTACATATTTAAATTTTTTAAAGATTCATCTTGTTTCTCTAAAGTGAATTTTCCATGATTACAACAAAACATATATATGTAATAAACTCCAAGAAAACAAGACAAATGGAAGAAAACAAAACCATCACCACCACGACAAAAATTCCTATTGATGTGACTTTTAAAAGATAGTGAAAATCTTCCTTAATATGCCATCAGAAGTGGGGAAGCACTAGTAAGAAACTGTTATCTCAGTGATAAGACTATAAAAAGAATTTTCAAAGAAAGATTAACAGTGAACATTGTACCAGACCCTAAGGCAGTCCGGAGCCAGGGTCCCTACGGCAGCATCACGAATCCCAGCACAGCTCTGGTCCCCAACTCACCTGTGCTGACTAAAATTCCTTTGCAGAATGAAAAATCTCTAAGAAACTAAATATTCATCTCTCAAACTAAAAGGATTAAGAAAAGTTTGAGTGTCTTCTTTTCAGTACTGACAATTTATAAAGAGTTATCACATTTTACATTCTATCACTGTATGTGGGATATGGTATGTTTTTTTTAAAAAAAACTAAGAAATTTTCACTTTTTATTTAAAGGTGAAAAAAGTGTATATTTGAAAATTGAATAAACTAAGATATACATTTCAAAACTGGCTACATGAACAACATAAATCATGGTTACATTTTACTGCTTTAAATACCTTCTTGAAACAATTGAACCAAGCACCATTATTTATAGATATCATGAGGCAGTTATAAATGATAATTTATTGATACTTAAAATTCTTCATTCATAAGTCTAATAGAATAAATCCAATTAGATCCTCAAAGCATTTCCTACATTTTGAAAATTATTTAACCCAGCTATGGATGTTTGCTTGATTAAATACCTAAAGGCAACAATACTTTAATATTAGATAAAAAAGGTGGTATGATTTGCCACTATTTTATCTAAGAGTATCAGATCAGTGGTTAATAAAATGACTTTATGTTGTATAGAAAAAAATTTTTTAATGTAACAGTTATGTATTTCTTTTAATATAATCAGAAAAAATAGACCTAGCTTATCAAAACAGTGACAGAAGTCTTCTTTGTTAAAGCATATTTTTCACTTTTATTAAAGTAAAACTGATCAATGAAATTGTAATATAAATATTACAATTTATATACATATACATAGTGAAAGAATTCCCACCAATGAGTTAATTAATACATCTGTCATCTCACATATTTACCTTTCAGTTTTTTTGTGTGTTGTGAGAATATTTAAGTTCTATCATTTTAGCAAATTTCAATTACATAATATAGTTTTATCACTAGAGTCACCATATGATACATTAGATCTTGAGACCTTATTCACCTTAGAACTAAAAATTTCTATCCTTTTGTCAGCCTATTCCTATTTTACACACTCTCCAGCTTGTGGCAACCACCATTCTAATCTGTTTCTATGAGTTTGACTTTGTTTTTTAGATTCCACATATAAGTGATACTGTGCAGAATTTGTCTTTTTTTTTCTGGCTTATTTCACTTAGCATAATGTTCTCTAGGTTCATCCACACGGTCACAAGTGACAGGATTTTCTTTTTTAAGGCTGAAAAATATCGTTTGTGTGTGTATGTGTGTGTGTGTGTGTGTGTGTGTGTGTGTGTGTATGTGTACTTTTCACATTTCTTTTATTCAGTCATCTGTCTCCAAACACCATCTTCGCTATTGAAAATAATACTGCAATGAATATGGAGGTACAGATAGCTCTTTGAGAATGACTTAATTTCCTTTGGATATATACTCAGAAGTAGGCTTGCTGGATTATATGGTAGTTCATTTTTAATTTCTTAAGAAATCTCTACTGTTTTTTATAGTGCCTGTACTGGTTTACATTCCTACCAAAAGTATGAAAGGGTTCCCTTTTCTCAATGTCCTCTTCAACATTTATATTTTGTCTTTTTGATAACAGCCATTCAAACAGATCTGAGGCAATATCTCACTGTTCCTTTGATTTGCATTCTCCTGACAATTAGCGATGTTGCACATTTGTTCATGTACTTTAGCCATTTGTATGTCTTCTTTAGAGAAATGTCTATTCAGGTCCTTTGTCCATTTATTTTAATTGGGCTATCTGTATTCCTGCTATTGAGTTATATGAATTCCTTATGTATTTTGGATATTAACTCATTTTTTTAGGTATATAGTTTGCAAATATTTATAAAAATTTTAAGTCAACTATGGCAAATATTTGCTGATAAAGATGGGCAATAGATACAAAGGTGTTGGTTATCTCATTTTTTGCAATTTCAGTATGGTTGAGATATTTTATTACAACAAAAGAAAGAAAAATAGAAGAAAAAATTATTTCCAAGATAACAAATAAAGAATAAAAAAGATTTAATTTGCTATCTCAAAACAAATGAAAGTTTCACTAATGAGGCAAGCCTCGGGAATAGTTTCTGTCTGGACTTTTCAGTATAACGAGGCTGTTGTTTTCTGAAAATTGTGCAGCTCTTATTTCAAGTGATTTAACTTCTTTCTCATTTGAGGATCTAGAGCTGACACTCATGCACCACACTGTTAAGGTAAGTTTCAGGTATTTTATATAGGCAAAAAAGAAACTTCCCCAAAACTTCAGCAGGTCTCATGGACACAAATCCAGACAGCATGCCTTAACCAAAACAGTGGCCAATGGATTAAAAAAAAAATTCAAGTAATCAAGTAAAAATGGGATATCTATTATGTCTATTATAAGATAGACATATAAAAGTTCAGGACATAAGAAGGCTTTTCGATATTTCGATGGCCTATTCTAAAAAGTCAAAGCAAAGCCAATTAATTGCTGACACTTGAGAGAAAAAACCATTTTTAACACTGATGCAAAACCTCTTGATTATCACAATAGGTGACAATTTTTTACCTTGCTATGAGGATCTTAACCTAAAATATTATATTTTGACAAAAAACACATTAGGTAGTTTTTAATGATGGAAACATTAAGAGTTAATTTAAGCTGCAAAGTTAAATTAACTAGGACTGCTGCTGTCAAGATTGAATTTATATGAAGACAAACATTAATTGGTGACAAAAGTCTTTTAAATAAAAATTACAAATTTACATTAACTCTTTGAGAAGAGAGTGATTTCTCAAGTTAGTAATGAAAAAAATAAATCACAAAGTAGACGTGATAGATTTCCGTATCTGTTAAAGAGCTTGCCTCTAATTATTTCAAACTACTCCAGAAAATAAAAAATACAGTGTTTATCATTGAGATCCTGGAATATTACATAGGAGACATGTTAATAACATTTTAATAATGTAACAAAATATTTTCACATGTCCCATAAAATAATAATAGTTATTATGAAAATCCAAAAGTAATTATTAGCTAAGATATACAGATATATTGTCTTAGTTTAAACAATAAACTATGGTCCTTCTAAGGATGAATCACAGAGAAAGTGGGCAAGAAAATAAGAGAAAGACAAATAATGTCTAGAACAGCTGTATTTCAAAGTGCTTTTGAAATAATCCACTGCAAAGCATTATAGTTCCATCATTTGCCAAAAACCTGTTTTCCTAAAGTCGCAATATAAAAAAAAAAATTCTTACTTACTATAATTCATACACTTCACATAAATGTAATATCTCAGTTAATGCGATATATGTCAAAAAAATAAACAAATTGACTGGTCCCGAATATAGTACTTTACAACTTGGTTGCATCAACTGTCAACTCAGTCAGGAACATTCACTAAGCATCTGCTGTGCAGATTATTGCTCCAATAGTTATTATGCATAACATTCCCCAGGCCTAGTAGTATATTTTTCATGTTAATAACTAGAGTGTTTCCATCTGAGATTTATGTTTGAAAGAAAGTGTTTTGGAAGCAGCATATAGACTTCAATGAAGTAAACTTTGTTACCAAAATTTATGGAAGAGTAGTATGACATCTTCATCATTATGTATGACAAAACTACAACATAGTATAATGCTTTGGTTATGCTTATTTTCCCAGCCACTTTGATGATGAAAATGATAGATGTTCCAAAATCATTAAAAGAGTCAAGCTGTTACCCTGCATAAGAAGTAAAGATATAATCCTAGTTTTTTTTCTCTCATACACAACAAATAGAAACATAAAATACTCTTACAAAGTTGTTTTAGCATGTTTCTTAAAGAAGATACTATTTTAAAACTTAAGGATAAGAAATTCAAATCCCTTAATACAATTTTATTTACAACACTATTATTCTCTATGAGTTTGATATTTTAATATTACTCTTACCCTGATATACAACAATTTCTTTAATTCTAAAAAATGAAGTCAACCAACCCTACTTATATACCCAAGACACTGAGACTATGGATGTGGTTACAGTACAAAAGCAAGAAATTATGCAGATAACCCAGAAAACAAATGAACACATAAACAATATTTTGCACCACGTCCCCCAAAATTATTGCATTTATTAAATTAACTAAATAAAATCAATTTTACACTTTATAATGTGCAACTAATTTATAAAGCATAGAAAGTTCTAAGAATACTGTGAAAATAGAGATAAATGGTCCATTTGTTGTAAATCAATCTATGGTTGTCTCCATTTATAAAAATATTTATATTGTATTTAGTACAATGATTGTGACACATGAAGGAAGAGGAATATGGGAAATCTACATATATATTCTCTGCTAATCAAGGACTTATTTTAAAAAGAAAACATACAGTACTGGGTTGGTATTGGAACAGTTTAACATAGTCTTAGATTAAATATAAAGAATGCAAAATATGTAACATACAATATCAGAGAAGCTTTCCTCGTGGTATACTATCATATATCAGAGCTGTGATAAATAATTATGGTATATATGTATATTTACACTCATTTTATTCATAGTAGTAATAATAGTAATTTTAAATTTTATTGAATGCTTATTTTGAGCCAGGCTCTTACATTTATAGTCAAGGTCTCATTGTACCTTCACTAAACCATTTTATAATTTTGCTGCTCCATTTTACAATTATAGAAACTAAAACTTGGGGAGGTTACACATCTGGAAGCAATCATATAGGTATATGAACCTGGATATGTCTGACTTCAAAGTCCCTCAATAACAGTTCAAGTGTTTATCTTAGCTCCTAAGAATTCTAGATATATTAGCTATATCTTAAATGTTTGAAGCTTTCTGGAAAAAGGTAACATTTTCTAAAACTTTAACATTGAATCAGCCGTTATAGAATGAGCATAAAATATTTGAAATAATCACAGAATATAAAATATTTATTAAGAAACCTCTACCAACAAAACACTTGTGAAATACTAGAAAGAAGATGAAGCGGACCTTTTTCAAGTTGCTCATTAATTCTTAGTAAGACAAGTCAGGTGTACAAATAACTTGAGAACACAAGAAGGCTGGATGGTTACAGGAGGATAGACACAAAATGCCATGGGCATTTGGAGGCAGAAGAATGAGAAGGGGAGAGAATCAAAAATCTGGATCTCAAAGAATCCAGTTTGGGAGAGGTTGGAAAATGAGACCTTTTAAAGTAATAAAGTATTTGATGTAGTATTTTACCTTTTGTTTATATTCTGTTGAGACGGAAACATTCTTACAGCCAAGTCTTTTCTGAAAACCATGTCTTAGATAAGGAAATATGGAATAAAAATCCTCGCTGAAATGAACATGGGAGTGAAGGTATCTTTTAAAAAATGATAAAAGGATAGATATATTAAATATTCTTATCACAAAAAATGATAATAAAGAGGGCAGGAGGAAAATTTGAAGGTGAAGGATATGCTAATGGACATAGACTGTGGTGATAGTTTCACAGACATATATGTATCTCCAAACTCATTAAGTTATATACATTAAATATATATAGTCTTTGTATGACAATCATATCTTAAAAGTATTTTTAAATACAAACTGAAATCCCTAGCTAAGAAATCAAATAAATCATCTATGAATCACAGAAATGCTTTTGGGTAGAAGAGGAAGTCAATTACTACCATATGTAAAAGGAAAAACTATTCTCGATTCTAAATTACCTTCTTGTCAGGTAAATTGAGAACCCAAACCCTTTTGGCTTGTGGCCTTTTAGTTAGTCTAAGGATCACTGCTGCAAATCCATAATCCTCAGATTAAGCCTGAAGGATGTGGTAATCAAGTCTGTATTGTGTTGGATATTCCTATACTGTGAAAATTTATACTATCTTTGGATTGGATTAAGTCACATCAAATAATAATAGATTCTGATGAGGGAGAGTTGGTAGAGGTGTTCTAGTTAAAGGGAGTGGCAAATGCAGAGGTGTGAAAGTTGGAGCCAATAAGGAAAATTAAAAGTTCAGCACATTCAGAGGTTAACTGGAGCATTATTTTTAAGGCAGAAGGTACATTTCATAAAGTATATTTAAATTAGATAAATTAGATTAAGAGCCTTGAAAATCAGGCTAATGAGTTCTTTATTCTTTATTAAAATATAATTCTTATGTATCTAATGTTTATAATAATCCTTTAAAGTAGGTTTTGTTATTAGCCCTATTTTACAGAAGATAAAACAAAAACCCAGAGAGAGGGTAAGGAATTTACAGTCACATTGCTAGGAAATGACACAGTCAAAATTCTAATCCAGGAAGTTTACTAAAATGCTTCTGCCTAGAAAAAAAATATTATTAGTGCTAGATTTTTTATGAATAATCTATGAATCCTATGATAGGTATAGAGAAAAGAAGGACTTGATTGTCCTATTATTTTTAAAAAGAAAAAATAAGGGAAAACAAAAGATGAATATGTTAATCCCAGGTTGAGAGTTCATTGACAGAATTTACACTCTATATTTAATGATGAATTACTTAAATTTACAATAAAAAGCTAAAACCAAGGTATATAACTTACACACATTGCTTTAGAAAATTGCTTCATATCACATTTAAAGCAGAAAAAAACATATGCTTTCCTTTCTCTATGAGACTTATTTATGAATCATGTGTCTGGAAACAAGAGATTTTTTAAGATGGAAATATTTTCCAGTCTATTATTTCATATATCTGTGGTGCATATTACTCATCAATAATGAGTAATTATTAGGCCTAATTTTGTACACAGAATGTAAAATATACTTTTGTATTTTATTTCTCTATGTAAGATAAACTCTAAAAGGACAGGGAACTGAGAACTGAAGGTACTGGATTAACAAGTACCTGAAACACATATACTTAGCTCAAAACACTAACTTGAAGTATTGGATAATATAGCTGAAATTCTTAATAGAATACAAATATGAGGGAAGTCGAACAAAAATGAAGCCTTCTTTTTTAACCAAACAGAAAGACCCTATCTTTCATTCTCCTAAATCAGCAAAAATTTTCTTATACAACTGTGTAGTGATGTGTACTGCTATTCTATTGACTTAAAATTTAAAGAGTAAAAGTTTAGGTCCACTTCAATACAAAAATATATTTCCATCAAGCACAGAAGTGAAATCGACATATCTGTCTTGTTCTTCAACATTTCAAAATCTATTGATTTTTTACACTGTTTTATCAATTAAACTTGTCATTTTTCATGGGGGAAGGGTAAATGTACTGCTGTTTTATTTTATAGAATACTTTTGAGAGACAGGGCAACAGCAGAGCCAATCTAATGAGGCGAAAAGACCAGGAACTTGGAATCCAATAGGATGTGTTTCAGCTTCACAATGGAAATGGCCTGTGTCGGTCTTCATTCTTCCACTACAACTCTACTCAGGGGATCATTGGGAAGGTTAAATAAGACAACATAAACAAGTATCTTCTAGAAGACCTCCTAAGTAGTAATCTCTTAACAAACACAGATGACTATTATTTTGGAATAAAGTACCTTCGTTTTAAACATGTGATTTGAAGTCTGAAGTTAAAAGTCAGAATTATTACTCCTGGTTGTACAAACTGATAAATGTTGAAAAATTTAAAATCAGGGGCTATTCACAACCTATCCAAAATACACTTTACTCTGCCATTAAATACAGATGATCTACTCCATGCCCATCTAAAAAAAGTTGCTGGAGCATCAAATTAGATACTGCATGTCAAATAGAAAAACAACATAAATGTATAACTAATTCCAGATAGCTTTTATAAAATACTTTTTAAAATTTAAGAATTAAAGAAAAATTTTAAGAGTTATTTTTTCTGTCTATTAATCAGATATGATATCCTTTCACTTTAATGGACCAATTTATTACCCTGCAATTAACTAGAATTATACGGCTACTACATGACTTCTAAGATCCTTTCTCATTCTTAAATTTTATAATTTTGACATCCTCCTATAAAAATTGCTTACCCAGACTCTAAATCAGAAATCAAGATTGTGAAGAGCTTGTATCTATCCAATTTAGCTAATGACTCTCAATAATAAACTGTCTATGTCCTGGATACTACTTACCTCACAAGCCTCAAATCCTATCACTTTGTCATAAATTTATTGTTAGTCCCTTGTGGCATTGTGTCTCTTGTTTTCAAGTGCTTTTCTTTCTGGCCAGAAGACGACTTTCCTTTGATTTATCTTTTATCAGGGCACTTCCCATACTTCAGTGAAATGGATTATTTGCATGTCTTTTTCTTTTGGTAGATATGTTACTGAACAGAAGGGACCATGTCCATCTCTGTGCTTTCACTATAGCACATAGAGTTTGACCCACAACAGATAATTGAACCAATAATGAAAGTCAGGACAATCTTTGAATCTTCCAACAAATTCCTGGACTACCTGGTATGGCCTGGGTCAATGCTGAAATAATTACCACTGCTGTCATCATTGAGTCCGAAGACTTTCCTAATGTCAGGCTACTAGTGGGCAGCCTACAGTCAGGGTACCCAGCAGTTAGAGGTGGTTTTCATTTGAACAAATAACATCATTCTAAAGCATCCACCAACCTCTAGAGTTGTCTTGGTGCCAGGCAACTAATCTTAGCTTTGGCAGTTCAACATGCCCAAATCTCATGAGATTTACAAACAATTGTAATGCCATTCTGGACACTGTTATTTCATCCTTGACACAATTGTTTTATTTTTAGATCTGCTTCCAGTCATGCTCCACAAAGCAAATTCCCACTTTCTCAGTACAAATAAATACTCAACAAAATGCACAGGCTAAAAAGAAACAAAATAAAGTCTCTTGCGAGTTGACATGTTTAATAAAATACCTCCAGTACCTCCAGTAGACAAATGTGACTCACTGCTCTCTACCTGGTTTGCCAAGCCCAGCAATTTTTAGAAAGCTCAGATGGAATAGCAGATTGTATTTGCCAAACATGGTAATATATACACACCCACACACCCACGTACACGCATCTCTACCTGCACATCTCTATTAAAATGTGACGGCAATCCTCTAGTGAAATATGAGGTGTATGTTCCCTCCTCCTTAAACCTTTGGTGGACCTTGATCAACATGCAAAGGAAGGTGCCACATGACTTCTGAGTCTGGGTAATAAAAAAGCAAAATGACCTCAGATTGGCTCACCCTCTAAATTGAGATACTTGCTCTTGAAATCTAGCCTCTATCCTGCAAGGAATCGCAGGCTACATGAAGAGGTCCCATGTGGCCATACCAACCAAATTCTAGCAGGCCCCCACCAACAATTCTGTGAGTGAATGAAACTACAGATAATTTCAGCCTTCAGTATTTGAGTCTTCCAGCTGAGACCCATTGAAACCGTAAGAGAAAAAAGATGATTATTGCTGTTCTAAGCCACCAACATTTGAAATGATTTGTTATTCAGTTATAGATAATCAAAATAGAGTTGGCAAGTTTCCTGGTCTTTGTGATATCAATTTACAACTAGATTTAAAACAGTCTGAGACTTCTCATATTCTAGGCAATATTTTATTGATAGACTTTCTGAAAATAGCCACTCTGAACTTAATATCCTTATAGCAAATATTACCATTATGGAATAATTAGGAAAATCATTCAGAAAGTACTGTAGTAAATTCCTTAACTGTTTGATAAAAGACTCCAGATTATTTTTCAAAGCCCTTCACAATATTTCCCTATATATGTTTCAACTATATTTCTTCAAAAGGTTTTTAAAAACATAGTATTGCTGTCATTGTTTTATTTTTATATCTATTTTGTTGTTGTTGTTTTTAATCAATGTGAATTCTCTTTGGCAGAAAATGCACAATACTGTAAACCCCAGACTCCACTACTCCCTACCATCTCACAATGAAGACTTTATTCATTTATTTGATTTTATCTACAAAAGCTCTTGCCTCCATCCAAATTATCTGACTAATAAAAATATTTCTCTAAAACATACTTTGTTCACTTCGTTTTCACTCTTAGAATTCCCCACCACCACCACTCCTCAAACCTATGGCTCATCTTAAACCTCATACTGCCCAGGTACCCACCAACATACACATCCACAAATATTCTATGCAGTCCTCCTAGGATATGCCAGTTGGAAATACTACTCTAATCTGCTAAATAACTTGTTCTGGAAGTCAAAATAAGTCCATTTCCTTTCTGAATTATTTATCCTTCAAACATATTTCAGTTTTCCCATCTATAAAATGTGAATGATAACTGTACCTAGCTATGAACATTGCTATGAGGATTAACTGAAAATATAAGCACTTAATAGGTCAAGGTGTACCTAAATTATTATTATATTTATATGTTATCTTCACAATTGAATTCAAGCTTTTTCTGAGTAGTTTCTTTTTGCTTCACCCTGTCATTGTGTCCAACCAACTACTTAATATTCATTGTATAGGCTTATCTGTAGTTAAAAAAGAAGGTCAGGAAATTAAGCTGTCAAATTATTTATTGACATTTAACATCCTGACATTTGAAAAATGACTACAATTTTAAGCATAGCCATGAAACTAGAAAGATAATCCTTTTCCAATATTCCATATATTTATTAATTTTGAGAAAAATATGTGAAAATTTAGGAAGCCAAGTTATGATGGTATAACTAGAACAAGAAATGATTTTAGAAACTAGAATTTCAACTGCAAAATAGAAGTTCAGTAATCTGTCCCTTTCCCAAGAAAAACTGCAGCCACTTCTCTCAATTTAAAGAGGTGTAAAGCAAAAACAAAGAAATAAATATGAGTAAGCTTTGGTAATTTCTCTGGACTCAAAAGGACAGAGATCAATAGATAATTCTGAAAACCATGTGAGGCTTGAGATTTGTATTTGAGTAATATGATGATGAAAACCTAAGTAATCTGAAGGTTGTAAGGAATAATATAAAATAAAATGTTTATGGCACAGTGCTTACTTGTGAAAAAGTAAATCTCCATTTGAATATTCTAATCTGTACTGCTAAAAGACACTTAAAAAAAACTAAGATTTTTTAAAGGCATGTATTATTGTAGAAAAGAACTTCATCTGTATTATAGGAATCCATAAAAAATAACAAACACTGAGGTGCTTTATCTTAAAAACCAATGATATACAATTTATCACAAGGAAAATTACAATGTAAAGAATAAAAAGTTTTATAAGTTAGTAGTTTAAAATTTTTATTTTCATTAGTAACAATACTATTTAGAGTATTATAATATACCATCCTTAAGATAAAAATTCTGTTGAGAAATGAATATTTAAAAAGTTTCATATAAAGTGCATAGTCAGAGGTAGGTTTAAAAATATGCAATTATTCATCTAATTTGAACCATTTCCTGGAATTCAGACATGCCTGAAACAAATCTGTTAACAAAAGAAGACAAAATCTGTTAAAAATGGTATCTATATTAGTCAGAGAAACAGAACAAATAGGTTTTATATACAGAGAAAAGTAAAGAGATGGATTATAAGAAATTGGTTTAAGTGATTATAGAAGACAAAAAAGTTCTAAAATCTGCAGTAGGCTACTGGAGATCCAGGAAAGCCAGTAATATGGTTTAATAGCCAGTCCAAAAGCCTTAGAACCACGGAAGCCAATGGTGTAAGCTCCAGTCAAAAAGCTGGCAGACTCAAGACCCAAGAAAAAACAGTGTTTCAGTTCAAGTTCAATGGCAGGAAAAGATCAATGTCCTACTCATACAGTCACTACTCTTAACATTTAACAATATGATTTTTCCAGGCAAAAATACAAGACTAAAATAGTGGCATGATTAAGGAAGTATAGCTCAGCTTAGGTTAATAACTAACAAGACAGTGTATAGAAGTGGGCATTTTCTTACTATCAGCAAAAACTTTTTTATATAAAAAAAAATGTTGAGCCTTTTGATTCAGAGAAGTCAATTTTGGGCAATGTATTATTAGCTGCACATACTTTCCCTTCATTTGTTTTTCTAACCTTTTTGACTCCATCTTATTGCAGTGTATGATATATAAGGAAGAGAACACAAAATATTTGGAGTTTCCACAAAGTGAATATATCTATAACATCAGTAGATGATTCAAAAAATAAATACACTATGAATAGCACTCCAGAAGCTTCCCCAACCCCTCTCTCAGTAACTACCTCCCTAGAAAAATGACCATGATTCTTATTTCTAATTCCATAGATTCATTTTATCTCTTTTAAATTTATATAAATATAATAATCATTTGTATCTGGCTCCTTTTGCTCAACATAGTGAGTAAAATGCTATATGATTTCATAAGATAATTCCATACTGTTACATATAGTTTATTCTTTTTGTTATATAGTATTCAAATATGAATGTACACACTTTATCCATTCTTCTACGATGTGAAATAGGGTTACTTTTAGTTTTGAGCTATTTTGAAAAATCGTACTATCAGCATTCTTTTACATGTCTTCCAGTAAATATGTAAATAAGTTCCTTTGGTATATATCTACAAGTAGAATATCTGAGTTTTAATATATATATTAAATTCAGCTTTAGTAAAAATCTACATAATTTTTGAGGTAAACCTATCATTTTATACTTTTCCTAACTATATGAGATAGTTTTAGTTGCTCCATGTTCTTACCAACATACCATATTGTCTATTTTTGTTACTTTACCCATGTTGGTGAGTATGTATTTTATGTATTTAAAAATACATAAAGTGGGTTTAATTTGAGTTTCTTTTTGATTAATGAAATTGGGTGAATTTTTTTTCTTCCTTTCTTTTTCTTTCTTTCTTGTTTTTTATTTAGATATACTCTTTTGTAAAATTGCCAGTCAAGTCACTTGTGCACTTTTTGTATGGGGTTGTCTTCATTATTATTATTATTTTTATTTTTATCATCATCTCATAGAATTAGTTATATATTCTAGAAACAAGTCCTTTTCAAATACACATATTAAAACTTTTCTTGTCCATTTTTTGCTCTTTCATTCTCTTTATAATGTTCTTTGATAAACAGTAGTTCATGTTCATTTAGTCTAATCTATTGATATTTTTCCATTATAGTGAGAGCGTTCTGAAACTTTGTAAAAATTATCTTTGCCTACAAGGTCATAAAGATATGGTATTTTTTTCTAAATGCTATAGAGTTTTATCTTTCACTATTAGAGCTATAATCATTTTAATATTGAATTTTTAATGATATGAAGTAAAGTTCAAATGAATTTATTATTTCCAATATGTATATACCTTTGACATGGTATCATTTACTGAAAAAAAAATCCTTTCTCCACACTTACTGACACTTCAAATACCAAATTTAGCTTAGTTTTGCACTAATATAAAATAACAAGTAATATAGATAATGTCCATGCTTTTTAAAAGTGCTTTGGGAACAATTGTATTACCTACAAAGTAACAATTCATGCTTGTATTCTCACCATATTTCTAATTCCATAACTTTACTGGTTTCTCAGAAAATAAGGAGTTAAATATCTCATAGCATTTACAACAGTAACTGGTATATTGCAGGTGCTCCATAAATATTACCTGAATAAAGTGGTTTCACATTTTTCTAATAATACTGGAGTCTACATTTAAAAAGAACTGTAAAATATTTGTATTCATTATTTATATCAAAATTCAAAGTAATTATAAATACCAAAGTGCTTTATTTGAAAAGATACATGTAATATCTTCATGAAGGAACTACAGAAATTTATAAATCTGAGAACTGGTAAAACTAATAATTTCTTCTGTCACAACAACAACAGCATTAATATATAAGGCTGGTCTCATTTAATAAATTACTACATTAGGAATTCAAGGATTTCTATTTGAAATTTCTAAGATATCTTTACACTCAGAAAATAATTTTATTTTCAAAAGGTCTAATTCAACTCAAAACTAATTTCCAGTGAGGAACACTCCCATCCAAATTCTCAGAAATAAGACAGGTTGAATACACAGCAGGGGAAAAAAGCTGGAAGTTCTGGTCTATCTGTTGTGACTTAGAGGGCTAAAATTAGAAAGGTAGAATAACAAACAAAAAATTTCTCTGAAATTCATATCTTCCAGAAAAACTTATCATTTTGTGTGAATATAGCCATTTTCCCAGAAAAGCATTCCATTAGCAAATGTGGTAGCGGTGTAACTGCTGCACAGCCACTGAGTAGACATAGTGATGGACGGAATCATATATTCGTTTCTGTGCTAAAGAATACTGGGATCTTTTGTGCTTTCATACAAAAGACCCAGAATAGGCAAAGCATCTTGAGGGAAAAGAACAAGGCCAGACAACCTGCCTGACACCAAATCATACTACAAAGCATCAATAATCAAAACAGCATAGTATTGGCAGAAAAATAGACACACGGATCAATGGAACAGAATTGAGAGTCTAGAATTAAACCCCTGTATATATGAGCAAATAATTTTTGACAAAAGAGCCAAAAATATACAATGAATAAAAGAAAGCCTCTTCAATAAATGGTGCTGAGAAAATTGGAAAGCCACATGCAAAAGAATGTAACTAGGCTGCTATCTATCACTATACATCAAAATTAACTCAAAATGGATCAAAGACCTGAATATAAGACCTGAAACAATAAATTGCATAGAAGAAAACATAGGCACTAAACTCAAAAACCTTGGGCTTAAAGAGGATTTTATGAATTTGACCTTAAAAACAAGAGAAGTAAAAACAAAAATGAATGAATGAGACTATATCAAACTAAAAAGCTTCTGCACAGCAAAATAAACCATCAACAAGGTAAAGAGATAAGCATCCGAATGGAAAAACATTTGAAAGCAATGCCTCCAATAAGGGCCTAATGTCCAAAATATACAAAGAACTTGTACAACTCAATAACAACAACAACAACAAACAAACAATCCAATCAAAAAATGGGCAGAGGACCTGAACAGACACTTCTCCCAAGAATATATACAAATGGCCAAGAGACACACAAAAAGATGCTCAACTTCACTATTTATTAGAGAAATGCAAATAAAAACAACAATGAGATACCACCTCACACCTGTCAGGATGTCTACCGTCAACCGGAGAAGTAATAACAAGTGTTGGAGAAGTTGTGAGGGGAAAAGGAATCCTCATCCACTGTTGGTGTAAAGTGATACAGACACTATGGAAAACAGTATGAGGGTTCCTCAAAAAACTAAAAATAGACTTACCATATGACACAGCAATCCTTCCTCTGGGTATCTACCCCAAAAACTTGAGAACATTTATCTCCAAAGAAATATGCAGCCCAGTGTTCAGAGCAGTATTGTTCATGGTGACCAAGACATGGAAACAATCGAAGTGTCCATCAATAGATGACTGGATAAAAAAGTGGTACATATATACAATGCAATATTACTCAGCCATAAGGAAAGACGAAATACTGCCATTTGCAGTGACATCAATGGACCTTGAGATTATCATGCTCAGTGAAATAAGTCAGAAAAAGTTGAGAATCATATGATTTCACTCATACGTGGGATATAAAACTGAAAGCAATAAACATGACAAACAAACAGAAACTCATAGACACAGTGGATTAGTGGCTACCAAAGGCAAGGGGGAAGTGGAGAGGTCAATAAGGGTAAAGGGGGTCAAATATATGGTGACAGAAGGAACCAACTTTGAGTGATGAACACATAATGCAGTATACATATGACATATTATTGAACTGTGCACCTGAAACCTATATAATTTGTTAACCAATGCCATCCCAATAATTGTAATAAAAAAATAAAAATTGAAAAATATAAAGAATGAAAATAAGTAAAAATACTGGGATCTTAATAGAATTGGAGAGATTTCAGGATAGACTAAATCCTAAACCTAGATCATTTCAAGATTGCCTAAATCAAATTCTGTTTTGTATAATGTATGTTCTAGATTACCAAACAACTGTCTTTTAAATCCAAACAGTCGTTTCTAGATTTTTCAAACTAAAATGAACAAACTTGTAATGGTAAGCCTATGTTTGCAATTATTTGAAAAAAAAATTAAAAATAGACCACATGCTTTACTGTATGATTTCACCATACCATTTTATGTATGAATTAGTTTCTCAGAATTCATAAATTGATATATATAGGATATAAGTGATCTTAGAGTCTTCTTTTTTATTTTATTGAATTTATTAAAGTGACATTTGTTAATAAAATTATGTAGGTTTTAAGTGTACAATTCAATAATATATCATATGTATATTGCATTCTGTGTTCACCATTCCAAAGTTAGGTTTCTTCCATCACTATATATTTAACCTCCTTTACCCTGATCAACCTCCCCCTTCCATTTTCCCTCTGGTAACCACCAAACTGTTGTCCATACCCATGAGTCTGTTTGTCTTGTTCATTTGTTGCTTTCAGTTTTACATACCACATATAAGTGAAATTATATGGTTCCAAACTTTTCCTATCTGACTTATTTCACTTAGCATTCCACTTATTTGTATTCTTTTGGTGAAGTAATAGAATGAAAGTATATTAAATAAAAGTTATCTCACCTAACAACACATAAAAGAGAGAAAAACTAAAAGTTTATTTAAAAATTAGTTTTGGGGATTTTTCTTTCCATTATTTGTCTAAGTTTAACATGAACATAATATATGTTCTGAAAATCAAGTAACATTTTATCTCTGAGTTTTGCTGATTTTAGCTTGAAAACAATCAGAAATATCTGAATTGAAAATAATCACTTTGAAAACTAGGCAAGCCAATATTATTAAAAACTAAAATAAAATTTATATTTATTGATTATTAATATGTGACTTATAAAAATATATATATAAATCACTTGTCTTCAGATATGAAAAACTGAAAGGGAAGTCACTTAATCTTGCACTCTAATTCACTGAAATTATAAATCTAAAAACCTTAAAGATCAAGGTAAAAGTATAGAGATCAACCTTAAAAAACAGGTCTCAAGTTGACTGCATACCAAACAAGTTATTAACCCCATTAAGCTTCAATTCCTCATGTGTAAAATTGCAAAAATAATCATTTCTACCTCAATTTATGGGAATGCGTCTATGAGATAGTATGTATAATACAATCAGCACACCACCTTTTTTTCGCAGTCATGTTGTGAAGGTGATAGTACTTCCAATAACATCATTGCCATCAATATCATCTGGTGAGTAGCTCTGAGTGTCCTGCTCCACTGAGTTCCTGGCCTAGAATTAGGAAATCCTATCTGTGGGGTCAATGTCCTCCAGACTCACTATGTTCCTTCTTAAAGTTTACTCAAATTGTTCCAAGAGAAAAATGCAGTCTTGCCACAATAAAATCAACAGCTCAAACACAAATGCCTTCAGAGACAAAGCAGGAAATATTAATAAGATGAAAGATAATGGTGTGAACTACAGCCAGCTGGAAAATACAAGCCCAAAGGTTTTCAAATTTAATTTTTTTCCTCATAGGTTTGAAATTGGAATTTACTCCTCTTGCCATTTTGACATAATAGGAAGAAAACATTTCCAAACAAGCATTTAAATCAAAAGTAATGAAACCTTCTGGATATTGACAGTGTGAGAAAGAGAACATATATTCTCTAGTCAACATTCTTTAAGTCACAGACAGTAGCTTTAGCAATTGCCCAATCCCATTAATTTAAATATCACCGATATGCAAACAGCCTCTGTTCTTAACCTCCCTCCTGAACTCCAGAGTCATATATCCGACAGCCTACTTGATATGTCCAGTTGGGTGTCAAACAGGCAACTTAAACTTACCATGTAAAAAATGAAACTTCTGATTTTTCTTTCCACAATTTTCCCTTCACCAGTAAATGGCAACTCCATTCCTCCAGTTGTCTAGATCATGGGACCGTCACTGATTCTCCGTTTTCTCCCAAATGTATATCTAATCTATTAGCCAAATCTATAGGCTCAACATTAAATATTATGTAGAATTCTTATGACCTGTACCCCTTGTATTATGATGGGCTATATATGGCCACAAATTCTAAAGTTTAAATCCCTGACTCTGAAATTTAGGCAAGTTCTATAACTGCTTTGACAAATAGAATGACAGAAGTAATGCGTCACTTTCTCAATCCAGGCCTTAAGACACTGTCAGCTACCACTTTTGATGTCTTGGATACATGCTTTTGGAGTTGTAAACTGCTACGTAGGAAGTCTGAATTAGCAAAAAGACCACATGAAAAGGCTCCGAGACTATATAGGGAGAGAGAGGCACTCAACAAAGCTCAGCATTTTTGATACCCCTTCTAAGTTGCGGTGCATGTGTGTGAAGCTGTGTGTGAAGATGCATCTGTGTCAAGATGTATTAGATCCTTCATATAAGCTACCATTTGAATATCCAAAGGACCCTTGTTTGCTTCCTATGAAGCCGAACTGCCCAGCTGAATGACCTGCCCAATCCTTGAACCATAAAAATGTGAAATATAATAAAATGGTTGTTGTTTAAGTCACCAAGTTTTGGGGTAATTTCTTTCAAAGTAATAGATAAACCACATCAGACTCTCCCCAGGTACCATCCCATCATCCCTCTTATGAATGACTTTAAAGTCTTCAAACTGACCTCCGATCTCCCTTGACCTTCCCATTCTTTTCTCCACAAAGCAGCAAAAGTATATCACATTTTAAAAATATATAACTTTTTTCCTCAAAGCAGTCCAATAGATTTCTGTCTCACAGTAGTTAATTCCTATCTCATGGAGGTTAACAGCCAGGTCCTCACAATGGCTTTGATAGCTCTACATGATCTGAACATACTTTGCCATTCTGACTTTATATCCTACCATTCTTCATTGCACCCATACCACTTTGGCCATACTGGCTCCACTGAAATTCCTGGCACACACAAGCACACTCCTCCTGCACGTACCGCCGCATCTGCATGTACTATTCCCTCTGCCCAGAACAGATCTCGTCCTTCCTCAACTACGTGGTTTACTCCTTCGCTGCCATCCATTCTCTTCTTGAATGTCATCTTCTAAGAGAAGACCTTAGAGACCCCCACGTATAAAATAACATCTCAACATCATCACTCCAGCATACTCTATCATCTTATACTATTTAATTTTTTCTTAAACCATGTAACATAGTCACCTATATTACCTACTCATTTGTTTATATTCCGTATCATCCCTTTTTGTATATTTTATTGCATTCACATTATCCTTAAAAACTATAGATTTTTAAAATTTGATTGTTTTTAACATTATAAAAAATATAATCATGTTTATAATCTTTGGGAATCATTTTTTCATTTAACATTTTACTACTAAGATTTATCGATGTTGCATATTGCTATAGTTTATTCATTTTACATGTGGTATTTTTCTGTGAATATATACAACAAATTACCCACTCTCATCTTGATTGGAATTTGCATGGTTTCAGATTTGCTACTAAGAATAGTGCTGCTATGAATACCATTGTACCTGTTTCTACTACATTTGTTCACAAATTTCCCTTGGTAAAATAACTAGCAGTATAATGTCTAAGATGTCTGAATATTATGCTTTTCCATTACCCTTTGCATCAGGCCATGTTTCTACTGAAAACCATCTAAGTTCCGCAGTCCCTATTTTACAGATCTGACCTACCAAATCTACCTATGCAGGACATCTGGTGGAAGACTTTTCATCATCCATGCTCTTTTTCATCCACCAACAATACCCTAATTTTCCCTTGATATGTTTACTTCTTTTTTATTTTCAGACATCCAGGTGAGAGAGTCTGGGAGGAGTTTTAGTTCTCATCTTTGAAATTTATAAAAGAGATGCTCTCCTCTCCCAGATTTGGCAGTGAAAGATATACAGCTTATAACCTGGAAATGGAGCAAATCCTGGGGACACAAAGTCAAGAAACAGTAAGAGAGAAACCAAATCTTGGGCACATCTTTAGGCCCTAATAAGCCATATCAAAACTGAAACCTATCCCTGAAATTTTAAGCTGCCATGATATAATAATTTCTTACCATTATTTTCCTTTAACCAGAGTTTCTGTTACTTGTCTCATAAAAGTCATAATACATCATTAATTTTATCTCCAACTGTTTCTTTACATTAACCCTTTACCCAGTTGTTCCAAACCAGGCTCCTTGTTTCCAAACACTCCCTCTGCATTTACTATTTTCTACCTTCAATCTAGCAAATTTCCACCGACACTTCAAATCCCTGACTCACTTTTATATTATTCTGTTCACTACAAAATTGAAAATACTATAACCTATATGCCATGGTATAAAACACAGACGATAAATAAAAAAATATGGAGCAGTATTTCCTATTTAGAATAGGTTCCCTTGGTTAAGTGATGGAGAAAGTGAGGAGACCAAGGAATAAGAATTGATCTTTAATATTTTTTATACAGAACATTAAATAATCATTTTTCCCTGGATGATTTTATTTTTTATTTTGTTTCTTTCAAGAAAGAACTTAACCATAAATATCTCATATCCCTGATCACAACCAATGACAGAAAGTCCATCACTAGCTCTTTGAGGCAGTAATTCCCTGCCAGCTGCACAACCTTATCATGTATGGAACTTTTAAAAGTACAGATTCTTTGGGTTCTATCCCAGCCCTGTTGATCCAGAGTCTCTCTGGGTGAGACCTAGAGAACTATATTTTTTGAAAGCTAGCTTATTATTGTCATATATTGTCACTTGCAGTCTCTGATATTGCTGTGTACTGCCTGGCTCCATTTGCCTGACTCCATCATATTTCTGGGTTCTCCAGGTCTCCTAAAAGATGACTGATATACAAAGAAGCAATTATCTCACAGCATAAATCTTGTAATCATTTGTTCAGCAGGTACTGTTGATGCACTAACAAACACATTCATTTAAACTAAAGCTCGTGTCAGATCATATTAGAAATATACCTTTCTACCATGTAAAACTCATGAGACTGTCATACATTCTGTAGCCTCATCCAAAGGAAACATATTGAACATAAAGAGATATAGGTGGAATGGAGAGTAGACCTGGACAAGATTGGGCCTTGTCCAAAGTGACAGGTCATTTATTTCACAGGACTGTCCCCTAGAAGGTAGTAAGTTGTCTTAACGAAAATTTTCTAGCAGACTCTGTGAACTCTGTCTATTCCAGACAAATGTAATAGGAAAACTACAGTAGTAAGAAAGTTAACTAAAAGTCCAAGGCAAGGTTCAGTGTCTCAGGTAAGAGGCCCTATGAGAACTAGACAGGTTGTCAGGGCCTGTCTTAGTTTGGGCTGTTGTAACAAAATAGCAAAGACTGGGTGACTTCAACAACAAAAAACATTTATTTCTTCCAGTTCTGCAACCTGAGAAATCCAAGATCAAGGTTCTATTAGATTAGTATCTGGTAAAGGCTACCTACCTGGTTTGCAGATGTTTGGCTACTTTCTTACTGTATCCTCACATGGCAGGGAGGAAGGGAAGGAACAACTCATCTGGTCCCTTCTTAAAAGGGCACTAATGTCATCATGAAGATCCTACCCTCATGACTTCATCTAAACCTACTAATCTCTCAAGAGCCCCACCTCTCAAAATCCCCATTGTACTGGGGTTTGGGCCTTCAAAAAGAGAATTTTGGTGGTATACAACATTCAGTCCATAACGGAGTCCTGTGTAAGCAAATTATGCTTCAGGAAAAGAGAAATTAGGCCAGAACAACAGCAACACAAACTGAGCATATATTTTCAGTTAAGGGCCAATACTGTGAATCAGTAAACACAGGAGGGCCATTATAGGCTTAAATGGCATACATGAGTTATCCAGCTTAGGACAATAGATCTATCTCTCTATATCAAATTGTAAGATATGAGAAATATTAAAGCATAATGCACACTGATCTGATAACCATGAAAGACTAAACACAAACCACTGTAAAGCTATTTACTTCGAAATTATGCAGGAGCTGAGTATGCCTTAGAAAGAAACAGAGAAAAAACAATGGATAGAACTTTGTGAAACACATAAGAAAATCACATTTTTACCAATATAAGACTAATATATCAAAAGCCAGGGTGAAACCTAAAAACAGCATGATGCTGGCTAAGTTAGAAAAAAAGCGTTTTTCTGAATAAATTCATAGAGAATTGCTTCTAGTATATGTATGGCATGTTATTCAAGAAACTGTTAACAGTTTTTGCTTCCCAGGAAGAGAAGGGAGAGGCAGGTAGATGGAAACATCAGAAAGTCTTACTACAAAGCGAATGCCCTCTTGAAATTTTAATTTTTTAGAATGCATATCTATCAACTCTTTAAAAATTAATCCATTTTAAAACAAGCATAATTTCAATTTCTCAGTTTGTTTTTTACACATGGATGTAACCATTTTCTGAAGCCAGTTATCAAAAACACTTTCACCAGCCAACAGCACACTTCAGCAAAAAGCACAGTTCTAGTCGTGAGGCCAAGAAATTCTAGATTATTTAACAAAAAACAAACAACAAAAGAAAATATGGCAAACTTAACAGGATACATGAGTACATGTCAGTAAAGCTATTGTTTAGGTAACATCCATGGGAATGGGCAGGACGAAAGTCACACACCCTAGTCAACCATACTATGTTTATACATTTCACACAGAATATGCCATGAACCATATGTGAATGGACTAAATCATCTCTGTCAGATTCTGAGAGAAAACTATTCAGAATAAATTGAAATGTCAAAACACTGTGAAATAAATCCATGTGTTATGCAATTGTAAAGTTAATTGCACTTATAATAAGCCTAGTACTCAAAGCAATAAAATGTAATGATATTTTAGAAGTACAGGTTTTGAGAAGATAGCTGCTAAGGTTAGAATTAACAAAGTTACTTCACATGAACACTCTTCCTTTTTTCTATTCCACAAACCCTGAATATCAAGTATTATTTTACTTTTGTGTGTAAGGCTAGAAATTTGCTAGAAAAAGGAGTTAGAGTCCAGCTTATTTCCAACACCTATGATTTATCTAGATCATATTTTGATGAATTAGAAATCCAATCAAACACGGTAGAACAAGTTCTTTCCCAAACTAGTAGTTTTGATATGTTTTTCCACATTTAGGCAAGTTTAATCAGATTAACTAGTCTGAAGAGGCTAGACCTCAAAATGTCATTTCATCTCAGTAACATACAAAATTATACCAATTTACTACTTTATTTTTCAAGACTATACCTGGATTAATATTTTTAAAATCCTTTTATCCCCAGTTAACTTCTAATGTATCACATGAAGAAAATAAAAAGCTCAGCTAAGATTTCATCACAAGTATAAAATGCACACATATAAAAAAATCATCAGTATCAGTACTCCCCCAAAACTGTTAAAACCTCTTAGGCCACTACATAAAACTGAATGCCTAACACAAGCCAATAAAAAATTTTTGTATTGTAGTGCTGTAATCCAAAAATAACCAACATTCGAAATTATCAAAGTATCAGATGAAGCCTGGATATTTTATTGATGTCATAATTGAGTATATAAGTTGTATCCCATTCATATAAAACAAGCAGTGAAATTCCTTACAAAAATTATATAAGAACAATGGGAAGATACTGACATTTAGTATCATCTGTTAGAGAGATTTAGCTACGGGTTTTTAAAAAACATTATTACCCAATTATTTCCCAGAAGGCTATGATTAATCCTTTCTTAAAATTATAACAGACATACAGAAATCATATTTAAAGTTACATATGAGACTAACATTAGAGTCTAGTAACAAGATATCTACTTGGTTTCAACATTTTCTCCATCAAAAACACAGAAGTCATGCCTATCCTCTTTATAACCCTTCTAAATGTCTGCTATTTTTCTAAAACTACATATTGATTATATAAAGAAAGAATTTACCTCCAAATCATTATAACAATTTACTTCTTAAATGGTCTTTCACCTTTAGGTAGAGAAGATCTTTGTGCTTTTATTTTGTTCCGTGAAAAAAATGAATTATCTTATTTTCATCTTTATTGAAGTAAAATTAACAAATAAAATTCAGCATATTTAAAGTATACAATATGTACTGGTATACATGTACACTATAAAAAAAAATCCCACCATAAGGTAATTAACACAGAAAATTTATTATTTTAAAGAACAGTTCTTTAAACTTTTGTTTTTACCTTATATAAAAAAAATTGAAAAACATGGAAATGCTGAAATAATCTTAAGGTAAAAGAAAAAAAACGATATAATAGGAGACCTAATTTCTAATGAAAAGTTCCTGTACTTTGTAGTAGAAACTATAACTCTAAGCATCGCCGACACCTCTAATGATTTGAAATATTTTCTAATATTAACAGGTTCCAAGTAGAATGACTTCCAAAATAATTCTTTGCGAACACCCATGTATAAGAATTCTAACACTGAAAAAAATGCTATTTCAAGGGATGCTAATTTAAATTTGTCAATTATTTAATTACCAGATATGGTTCATATTTCTTTCACTTAGTATTTAATGGATTGAAATGCAATTATATATTAAAATATCTGTTTAAGAATGCAAAAAAAACACAGAAATGATAATTATAGATAATCAAATCCTTTACTTTACATGAGAAAATGAATATCCAAACTGTAGAGATTTGCTCAAAAGAATACTGGTCTTGGCAATGATATTTTTGTATTTGACACCAAGAGCACAGGCAATGAAAGCAAAAATTACTAAGTAGAACTATAGCAAAAGTTTCTGCACAGCACAGAAAACAATCAAAATGTAAAGGCAATATACAGAATGGGAGAACATATTTGCAAACCATGTATCTGATAAGGGGTTAATATTAAAAACTATATGTAGAACTCATACAATTCAAGAGTAAAATATAATAATAATTCAATTAAAAATCAGTCAAAGGACTTCAATAGACATTTATCCAAAAAAGACACATAAATGATCAACAGGTCTACGAAAAAATATTCAACATTACCAATAATCAGGAAAAAGCAAGTCACAACCTCAGTGACCAATCATCTCACAACTGTAGAAAGGCTATTAGCAAAAAAGTCTAAGGGAACCCTTTTACACTGTTGGTGGAACTATACTTTGGTATGTCCATAATGGAAAACGGTAAGAAGATCCTCAAAAAATTAAAAATAGAACTACTATTTGATACAGCAATTCCACCTCTAGGTATGTATCCAAAGGAAATAAAATCACTATCTTGAATAGATATGTGCCTTCACTGCAGCGTTTATTTATTTTCACTATCCAAGAAATTGAAAATGTGAAGGGTCTGTTGACAGGATAAAGAAAATATGATACACACACACAAATAAAAATATTATTCAGCCTTAAAAAAGAAAGTCTTTGTATTTGCAAGAACATGGATGAATCTGGAAGACATTATATTAAGCGAAATAAACCAGACACAGAAAGACAAATACTATATGATCTCACTATATATTGAATCTTAAAAATAAAAAATGCTGAACTCACAGTAACAGAAAATAGAATGGTAATTAACAAGGTTGGGGTTTGGGGAAAGGGAGAGATGTTGGTCAGAGGATACAGCCTTCTAGTTGTAAGATAAATAAGTTCTGGAGACTTAATGTACAGAATAGTGACTACAGTTAATAATACATTAAATTCGCTAAGAGAGTAGATCTTGAGTGTTCTTACCCCCCACTCCCAACCAACATACATACACAGAAGTAACTATGTAAAATGATGGATAAGTTATTAGTTTGTGGTAATCAAATCACAATGTATACATATATCAAAACATCATACGGTACACCTTAAATATATGCACTTTTAGTCAATAATACCTCAGTAAAGCTGTAGAGAGGGATGCTAACAAGTTACTAAGTCATTTATTTGAACTCAAGTCTCCTAAAGCCCATTCCATTCCTCTTTTCATCGTTTCAGTGCATATTCATTTAATTTATTAGTAATGATCATCTGAAGCCATTTACAAAAAGAGCACAGATACAATCAAATCAAATATCATGCAAGCAGAAAAAAAGTATAAAGAGGAAGTGGAAAGAATATTTATATTATATAGATATATGCACATATATATCGAGACCTAGTCCTAGAACTGTAACTTCAGTTGAGTTGTTTACTGAAGTTTCTCTTTGGTCTTTAAAATACATGTTTTACTGCATACTATGGGAGGAGACAGAAAAAGTAGGAGTTAGACACAGTTCAATTTTATGCCATTTCAACTGTGAATTTTCCATTTAAATTTCCACTTCACAATAGTATTGGTGAAAAGTTTGGTGATTATATTTAAAGGATTCAAATCAGCTGACAAATAATTCCTGCTCTTAGTAACAAAAGCTCACCATCTTAAAAAAATCAGTTTTCTAGATGGGAAAAGAACTGTGACAATGGTCAAAATTATATTTCATAAGCTTAAAGACTGCTGTCCCGCACAGGAAAAAAAATGACTGAAAAATTCAAAGTAATAAAACTTTAAAGGTTATATAGCAGCTTACCCCATAAGCTGCTACAAACTACAAAGTCACTGATTTTATTACATAGGTCTTATTATAAATGTGGGCTGAAGGTTTATGTCCACATAAAATTCATATGTTGAAGCTTTAACTCCCAATGTGATGGTATTTGGAGCCAGAACCTTCGGAAAGCAGAAATGAAATCATGAGGGTGATTAATGTCCTTATAATCAGTATCATACTATCAATATCTTATGAATGCTGAATTTGGTATAAACAAATAATCACTATACTTGTACACTCTTTGGAAAGCATGCACAAAGATTATTGGTATAAAGCCTCTCAAAGTGGGAGTTAGCAATGAAAACCTACAAAATCATATCTGGTAGTCCTGTCTATATACCTGGTCCCTTCCAAAAACAACATTAAACAAACTTGATTTGAAAGTCTGTTTTCTATCCTCTCTCAATTCTGTGCCATTTGCAAGTTTACTTAGTAATCCTTCTAAGGATTTAATTAATTTAAGGGAAAAGATGTTTAAATGGTACAAAGCAAAAACAGATAACTTACTGGAGTGTTACTAGATAAGGCCTTGCTTATTAGACTCAACAAGACAGAACACTTATTGAATTCCTACTGTGTGCCTTGCTAGACAATTCTTTTATTGAAAGATGGCTATTAATTGATATGATCTGAGTGTGATTGTTCTATTTGTAATTATACCAAATGATAATGTCGTTGTTCAAGCATGGTTATTCATTGCTGTATAGAGGAACTGAGAAAAAAACACTAATTAGAAGCATTGTGGAAATGAAGAGCAATGGTTATATCTGAATTAGTGGTTATTGATGACTTCAAACATAATAAGAGATTTCCAGTTCTTAAAACTTAACTTACCAGTTGCTGTGGCTGTGGCCTTAAAATCTCTCTAGAAAAATGTGAAAAAAATTATGATGATCTGATGATCTTGCAAATACCTTGTCAAAACAATGAAATACGCTATTCAACTCTAAAATTGAGAGACAAAGTGACTAACAACAAGAACAACAAAAAGACAAGGGAAAGCACCTGCACAACAAAACCTAGTAGCTGCCAAAATTCAGGCCTGCATGCATTATTATTCAGAATGATTACGTGTTTGATCAACTGTGAGCTGTAATTCAAAGTATCTCTTTTCCTGACTTGGGGGATGGTCGCTCTGTGTAACAAAGACATCATGAGACATTCTGCAAAATGTTTTACTAAAACCAAGTTATGAGACAGAGGAAGTAGTATCTAATTTACCATTTAGTAACCCTGCCAAAACATTAAATAAATTTGATGAGACTGGTTCTTAGGGAATATACATCATATTCTGGTCATCACTGCTTTTAAAAATGTCTTTGGACCATGATTTAATAACAGGGTTACATATAATTTTTCAAATATATACCTCACATGATATTTTGTTTTTCACTGAAGGAAAGAAAATGATTTGCCACTTATTAATCTGATATCTCCTTCATTTTTTGTGGTGTCTGAGTGTTGTAGGAATATCACTGAAACTGTATTATATTTATAGGTATATCACCTAGACAAATTTGTCTTAGACAAACCAGTTAAAATCTCTGGACTATCTATAAAATGAGAGAAGTAGCTGAGTTCAGAGTCATCTGGTCCATTCTCAGAGGGATGAAAACATTTAGTCAAGATCAGGAAGCTAGTTAGTTAAGGAGGCAGGCTCAGAACACAGATCTCCTCATTTGAATTCTAATCTTTCTTTCATCATCAACATGCAGTAGATGACTCTAAAGATTCAACTGGAAATGAGTGCTAAAAACTTTCTAAGGCATGACATGCTATGGAAATAATACCTACAATCACAATGACAATTTCTTAAAAAGTCTTTTGCACAATTTGTGTTACTATAAGATACAACTGTTTAAGCTTACAAAGTTGCAAAGGAAATGTGAATATGGTTTCATTCTATAAGTATAGAACAATATCAAGAAACAAGGTATAGCTTGTTTATAAAAATATTAGTTTTTCAACTATAAGAATTTCCTAAAACTATTTTTAACTAAAAACAAATAAACAAACAAACAAAAACCCTACATTAATTTCATAGGACAAGATAGGAATGATTTACATGCACTTGGAAAGTACATTTCTTATTTTCAAGTTCATTTAAGTAATACAAATGACAAGGCTCCTGAAAGGTAAAGATAAATATTCTTTCACTATAAGACTTAGAATTTCTGTTTGACTTCAGCCACATTACAAGTGTCAACACCACTACCTAAAAGTATATACATGCCTCAATTTGGTTCTATTTATAATTCTTCTATGTTTTATAGGCACATTAATGTTATACCAAGTGACTATCAAAAAGAAAGACTAAAGCGTGTAGTTCCCCATGAAGTCACTTGAGGCAGTATAATGAGATTGAGACAAGAAGTATTTACCATTAGTCCCAACTGACAGCATCTCCAGCAATGTCTATGAAAAGAACCACTGGAGGCTTTTAAAAGACACAAATTTTATTGTTTTTTCACTTTTTATATAAAATTATACAAGTTTCAAGAGTATAATTCAATAACATATCTGTATATTGCATTGTGTGTTCACCATCCAAAGTCAAATCTCTTTCCATCACCATATATTTGACCCCCTTTACCCTTATCTTCCTCCCCCCTTACCCTGTGTCAACCACTACACTTTTGTCTGTGTGTATGAGTTTCTGCTTGTCTTGCTCATTTGTTGCTTTCAGTTTTGTATCCCACATATGAGTGATATCACATGGTTCTCAACTTTTTCTGTCTGACTTATTCGCTTAGCATGGTAATCTCAGGATCTATCCATGTTGTTGCAAATGGCTGTATTTCATCTTTTCTTATGGCAGAGTAATATTCCATTGTATATATGTACCACATCTTCTTTATCCAATCATCTATCAGAGGACATTTTGGTGTTTTCGATGTCTGTCCACTGTGAATAATGCTACAATGAACATTGGGGTGCATATATTTTTACAGATAAATGTTTTAAAATGTTTTGAAATTTCTTGAAGAGAAATTATTGCATCACACGGTAATTCTATTCTTAGTTTTTTGAAGAACCCCCATACTGTTTTCTATAGTGGCTGCACCAATTTACATTCCTACCTGCAGTGTATGAGAGTTCCCTTTTTCCCCACAAATTGAATTTTGAATTGATATTAATTTCAGAGGTTAACATGCTCTTATCAAAATGGTCTGCCTATTATACAACCTGCTGCTACTGTGAAAAACACATGTCACTTTTAGTCTCCAAATGCCATAGGAGACTGTGAACTGAAATCTGAGAGGGTGCCTAAGACTCACTTTTGTTTATGGCTGCCTTGGTAAGAAAGTTCTCCTCTGTTCCTACATGAGTGGATAAATCCATGAGATGTTCTGGATATCTTGCACTGAATTCTTGGTAGACATATTCGTTCATCTAATCAAACATGAACATTTATTAAGTACATAAGATATTATGCTTGTACAAGTCTCTTTTCTCTGCTGAGTCCAGCAACCCATCCAATGTGGCTAATATCTTTCTCCACACTCCTGCACTGACATTAGTTCCACATCAACAATGATTTCTCTTACATATTTATTATATCCTATGCATGGATATTCCTTTTAACAAAAGGAAGCATTGGCAATTTTTAGAAAATATGAATTTGCCCCATAGTAGCATCTGATAAAGCTTAAGTATAAGCTTATTCCCAGTACATAGAGGAAATTAACAAGCATTTATTGAATACTGAACATATAGCAGGCTATGCTAAGAAAACAACTTGATGAGGGAGTTCTTATTATCCACATTTAATAGATGATGAAGCTGAATTTGAATCTAAACTGAAAATAAATAACTGGCCAATAGTCACACAGCTAGTTAGTCAAAGAGGCAGTATTTTAACTAAAGTTCATCTGATTCTAAAAGTCAAATTATAATTCAGCTTCTCTTTAAAAAGAATGAGCATAGTATTGAAGGATGAGTAAAAGCAATGAAGATACTGAAATAATCAGAGCATCTGTCAAGTCCGTCCCTCCTTTAGGCTATATTACATTTTTTAAATATGTTAACAATGAAGAATAAAAGAAATGAGGGTGAAAAAGAGGAAAAATAATGGAGGAAACATCTATGTTTAAGGTATTATGCTGGGTGCTCACATAAACATTAATTCAATATTCCTAGTATTTTTTGTTTTCACAAATGATGAAATTACCCTCTGAATAACAGATCCAGGATTTAAATCTGGGCCTGTTTGACTCAGAGCTGATGCATTTTTAAACACCTTTGTTTGCTGTCTATGTTTAGGTCTGCTCCCTCCTTCTGTCATTCCTAATTAACACAAGGACACAGAAACAGTTCTCTTCTCATCATAGCAGAAAAGGAAGGTAGCTGCTTTCTAAAACTTCTTTATTTCATCCTTTTTATTCATCACCAGTCCCAGAAACTTCCTATATCTTGTGCCTGTAAAATAATCAAAACTACAGTTTCACTTCTCCATTCTTTTTCACTGCCACCAAATAATTTCTGTTCTAAAAAAAAAATAAGAGATGAGGTTTTCATACCTAAGTCTGTTATTTCTCAACAAATTGTCTGGAACTCCATATTTGGAGTTGGTACTAAGGAGCAATAGAGGACTATGTACCTAAAGATGCTTTTCTAGTTAAAACAACAAATAGGTGTTTAATACCTTGTGCAATACTTCACTTTACTGGTATCATTTTTATGAAAGGCATCGTTTCCTTTCAGGAATCATGTCATTTACATTACTAAGATTCATTCTTCAATTTCTTTTCCATGGAAAGTTTGCTCTGATTATCCTAATTTTTGCCAAAACCCTGATACAGCTCTTACAAGGTGATGAGTGTTGCAACTGTCCATTTCTGTGAAGAATTATATAATTCTAGGGGTAGAATATAACCCCTAGGATGGCAGGGACTTCTCTATTTTTACTTAATATTGCATCTCTTAGTGCCTAGCAACATTCCTGTAACAGGTGCTCCACTAAATAAATTAATTTGCAAATTAACCACCTAGAGCTGTAGTCATGAACACAACAAACCTTACTGGATTTGAAATTCGGTTAATTGGGACAATGTTCCATCCTTGTTACTTTAGCTACAACCTACCTTGGATCCTAATCCATTACTGATATGTGCCATTTTTTTCACTACCAAGAATACAATGTATATTTTAAAGAATGAACAAGTATGTATTTAGCATCTTCTTATATGAGCTGCTAGAGATATACAAAGAAATTTAGACTGTGGTTCCTCCTCTCAAAAAGTTCATAATCCAGTTGATTAATTTGCTCAAAGCAATTTGAGGACATGGAAAAGTGGTGGCACTGACACAAGAGTTACAAAGAGAGAGATCACTGAAGGCCAAAGTAGTTACACAAGGTCTCACAGGGAGGACTATGCATGTAGAACCCAGTGCTCAGCAAGAAATGCACAGGGTGTGGATTAAAACAGAAGAGGGGGTGATTTCAGAACAGAGAGAAGAAAAACATTAATATTCTCAAGGGAGGAAGGAAGCCTGCTTGACTTCTTCAGAAGGTGAAAAAACAATGGAGACATTTATATAAGTAGTGAGACCAGAGATTAAGGAGTTTGTTAAAACCCAATTTGAGACTAGTTGATGAGGAAGAACACAGGAACCACTTCTAGTTCTTAACAGTTGAAGGGCATTTTCTTTATGAAATTTATGTTTTAGGAAGATTATTTTAACAAGTTTATCTTTGAAAGAATGAAAGTAGAAAAACATGCAAGTTTAGGCAACTTGGAGATATGAGGAAAATAGGTAAACACTTTCTTCTAGAATGGTAACTTGGCGTTATTGAAAAAGAAACGAATGACTACGTGTGTGTGTGTGTGTGTGTGTGTGTGTGTGTGTGTGTGTGTAGAGATAGAAAGTGGGCTTAGAGTGGGCCTAGTTACATTTGGTTCTTTTTAATATCAAGTCTCAACATTTTCAGCAATCAGATATCAGTGCATTTAAATTTGGTTCAGTGCATCAAAATCTAACTTGTGGAATCTCCCCAAAAGCAGAAAGCATGACAGTTAGGCAGTGTGTCAGTTTCCTAATTCTTTAGTCACCTCTTAGCCAATGGCAAGTCAGTCGCCATCACAATGGTACATTATAATCAATCCATAAAAAAGATAACATGTGTCACTCCTTAGCATTTTTCTAACTCTACTGTAAAAAGGTAATTCCAAGACAATAACAAAAGGTACAAGATCTGAGGGTTAATTATAATATTGATCTTTTAAATTGAAGTTACTCTATCAACTAGCTAGACCATAAACAGCCTGAAATTATTGACCAGTTATTTTCTCTAAACTTCCTCATTTTTCTTTAAAACAATTCCAATTCAGTTAAACTGAAATTTTTCCTTTTACCAGCAATGAAAAGTGTATAATGCTTTTAAATACTTTTCTCTTTATTATTAACTATTTTAAATTCTGTCCCTTTCTGTGTATTATCAATTGTTAAAATGCCCAAAACCCCTACATTGAGACGATTTGTTTAGAAAGTTGTTATTGAGACCTGGCTATACTTTAAAGGGAAAATTATGAAAGAGTAGAAACTTAATGTAAATGAGTGACTAGAAAACACTTAGGTACCTACATCTGAAAAATAATGGCTACAAGTGGCTCAGGTAAGCACTGCCAAACACCATAAATGTTAATATATTTACAGTTGGTTACTAAGAAATAAGTGGAGGTTAGGAAACAAAGTGAAAAATAACATCAGTCACACATATTTATCTACAATATTTGAAAACAGGGTCACACAGTGCTGCTTTCCTTTTCTGAAATCAATATTCTCAACTTGAAACATCTGCCTCCCTCAGTACCTCTGGACTTTGCACTGTCATTATCAGAACATGGAAACAAAAGAGTTTGAGCTTAAGTCCACAATTTATCCTACTCCTTCATCAAAAATTTTGGTATTTTTATTCTTAACACCCAATATTTTTATTTCATAATTCTGAGGTGAGGTCCTATGGAAAGAAAAAAATTAACTTTCTCACCTATTGCCAGTGTGAGTGTATGCTTTTGTAAAAATTGACAGATTCATTCATTGTGCATTTTCATCAGTTTTTAAAAGACATAGAATAAATTATTATATCCATATAGACATTCAAATCCTTACCTTTTTCTGAATGTTGGCAAGTCTTATAGTATGAAGGGAATTAATACTTATTACAAAATGTTTAAATACTTTCAAATAAGTGACCACTTTGTTCACTTCATTCTTAACTGGCATTCTGCTTTGACATTCTGTGCCAGATAACAAGAACTCAATTTTGTTTTTACCAATTATGTTCTTATAGAAAATTCCAAAAGGTAATTAATATTATAAAAATTAAAACTGCATTATAGTGAGGATGATTTGCCTTCCCAAGGAGGTACAAGTCTAAGAATATCATTGAAGGAGGAAGAGCACAGAGAGGAGTCACCAGCTTTCATTTTTCCTCTTAGGACAGGCCAACAGTCTCTGGGTTCATAAAAAGACTCAGCCTCCTTGTTTAGGTAGGTAGAGGGGTTGGGTTTTGGTGAGGTATCTTGTTTCCTGCCTCATTTAGCAACTAAGATTATATCTCAATAATTATCATATTCACTCCTCCACCTTTTTTTCAAATTCTCCCAGGAATGAAGACAATTCAAGGATCTGCCAGCCTTGGAAAATGATGGTTTGAGCTCTTTAAAAACTACCAAAGTCCATTCTCTAACATACCTGGATTTCAGTGTTTCCAAGAGCAAAGAAATCTCTAGTCAAATTTTTGGTCACCGCCCCACTGTGTGCTTTTGATTCAGCAAATCAGGCAGCAATGATTGATCAATCATAGCACCTGCTTTCTCAAGTAAAACACTTGAGGATATATAAGGATGATTCCAAAGTATTGAACCATCAGTAGGTCAAACCAACCAGTCAGAAACAGCTTGGGCCTGGCCTGGGACAGGCTTCCTCTCTTTCTTGCTGTGTCAAGTTTAGTTTCTGAATCAGTGAGAACCTCTTAATGCACTGGGGAAAACTCTGGGTGGTGGGGGAAGGAGCGACAGAGGCTAGGTCTGATCAATAACTATCTTTCAATTTAGACAAAAATATTTCAGTACTTTCACAATCCAACAGATATATCTTTAACATTGTATACTGAGTGAATATCAGTTATGTTCATATGTATAAGCATCTCCTATACATTCTTGGGAGTACAGTGACTTAATTACTGGTAGCTTTGCAAATAAATCTTTTTTGAGTTTAATATGAAAATAGTGTGGCATAGTGGTTAAGAACGTGGGCTCTACCATAAATTGTGCAACACAGTTACTAGCTCTGGCTTCCTCAATCGTAAAACAGAAATGATAAAAAAATAAAATAAAATAAATACTCCACCTAGTGCTCTGAAAATGAATAGACAGCAAATTGGTATAGCCACTATGAAAAACAGTATGGAGGTTCCTCAAAAAACTAAGAATTGATCTATCATATGATCCAGCAATCCCTCTACTGGCTATTTACCCCAAAGAATTGAAAACATATATACAAAAAGATATTTACACACTGATGTTCATAGCAGCATTATTCACAGTGTCCAGGACATGGAAGCAACTAAAGTATCCTACAATAGATGATTGGATAAAGAAGCTGTGGTGCATATATATAATGGAATATTACTCAGCCATAAGAAGAGATGAAATACTGTCATTTGCAACAACATTGATAGACCTCAAGATAATCATGCTCAGTGAAATAAGCCAGACAGAAAAAGCTGAAAACCACATGGTATCACTTATATGTGGGATATAAACTTTAAAGAAACAAATAAACAGGACAAACAGAAATTCGTGGACATAGACAATAGACTAGTGGTTACCAGAGCGGGGGAGGGAGAAGGCAGATGGGGTAAAAGGGGTCAAATATGTGGTAACAGAAAGAAATCTAACTATGGGCAGGGAGGGAGGAAGGGAGGAAGGAAGGAAGAGAGGGAGGGAGGGAGGGAGGAAAGAGGAAGGGAGGGAGGGAGGGACGGAAGGAGGGAGGGGAAGGAGGGAGGTAGGAAGGAGGGAGGTAGGAAGGAGGGAGGTAGGAAGGAGGAAGGAAGGAAGGAAGGAAGGAAGGAAGGAAGGAAGGAAGGAAGGAAGGAAGGAAGGAAGGAAGACAAGAAGTTTGCATGGCAAGGGCTCAATAAATGCTGATACATATCTACCTCAGTAGTAGAAAACCATACCTTCTTCTAACTACACTGTCAACATCCACAGAAAATAGAGCTTCCACGTGTATTTTAAGTTACCTAAAAAGGAACTGGCAGAAACACATCTTACTTTTCAAGCTGTTGAAAAATGATATATTCCTTTAAGTTTGGAAATTAAGGAACAAATGTATTCCTAAGGACTAAATTTTTTTTAAAAGACAAAATCTGTGGTGCCTTTTTATTCTATTATCAATGAAGTAAATGATTCATTGTAATATATGTTCTTAAGATTGAACAATTCATTGACAAAAATATATAGTTTTAGGATATTTCTCCACAGACATAAATAGAAACTATAAATACATCATGCAGCATTTTTTTTTCATTTAAATTGAGAAACACTACACGGCATCTTATTTTTACATCTGTTTAATGATTTTTGCCAGTATTTTCTACTAAAATAATTTATTCTCCCAGAAATAAGCCCTACTGACTTAATGAATAAAAAGCATAAGGACGAAATTCAGCCTTTTCTATGACATTACAAGTCCCTGCCTAAGATGAGCTGTCAGCTATAAAATTGGAAGAGGTTAGTTCTGAAAGAAGACTTACTAATGAGCTTGAGGTCATATGAAAAACATCAGTTAATTCCAGATAAAGTACATAATAAAAATATGAAGTTCACAGATAAATTCCAATATATAAAACTACTTATATTATTTATCTAATTAAATTGATTTGCCAGGAGACAATGAAAACTTTTAGAAGAGACAGGACACTTATGGACACAGCTATGTACAGGTTAACAGGAGTGAAGACATGCCATTGGTAGGCAGCTAAAAGGAAGAAAATTGTCTCTTTTACCAAAAAAGAAGTTATGTTCAATTTAAGCTTCCTAAATAGCCTCTCTGTCCCTTCTCTCCTACTGTCTCTGCTCAACCTTGCCTTCTGCACTGGGACACTATTAGTTCCATCCCAGTGCACTGATTACTTAGGACGTATGGAACTTCAAATTATCAGCAAGCAACACATTCACATTGGCTATGGAATGTTCCTTAAGGTAGCAAGCTGAGGAAATAGCATCTGAGATATCTCAGACCTTAAATCTCTATGTAGGAAAATCATATTTAGGTATCAAGAGTAGTGCCCTCTAGATTTTTCAGAGGAGCAATAAACAGACAACTCATTACAACAGTAAGAAGTGCCTTTTCTATTACCAACTAGTACACACATATATGTGCATATGTACACAAACATGGGCGTGTGTGTATGTGAAACTGAAACAAAAATTTAATGAAATAATATGAGTGATATTATTGTTTTCTGTTTTATTCTATATAACATTTTTTTCTAAAGTGCTTTACAGAGGTTCTTTGTAACGTGCTAGAGGGAACAAATACCAATGATTTGATTTTAACAGGGTAGACCTGAGATGACATATTGCTTATTTTTAATCTGTGGCTTCAATGAATACACACACACACACACACACACACACACACACACACACACACACACGGAGGTGGGGAATACCTACCTATTGATTTAGGAAAAAATCAGAATATGAAGAATGAAGACATCTTCGGGGAAATGCCTTTCTAGTTGAACATAACTATTTCCAAATCAGCCCATCTGGGCCCTGAAAGTTACGTGACCTCAATTATCCCAGCAGGAACACTCCTATGTCTAGATCCACAATTATTACCAAAGACTAACATTGGTTATAAAGAATGATGTGTATATGAGGCTATCTCAGCACTTGAATCCAAAAAAAAAAAAAATCAGGCAATTTTTCAAAATTCCCTGAAGCAGTTATTTTAAAGTCCCATATGTGCTGTGGCAGAAAATACTATTTGTTTGCCATTAGTTCTTAAGACTGGAATGCACTGTCTAATGTGCATTTTATGATGCAGAGTTGGGAAGTAATGGAGAACATTCAGGCTTTCAAAAAACAGTTCTTTATTGCTATATGTCTACACTGTGCTACTTCTGCCCTACCCCAAAGACTAAAGCAATCAATTATAAGATCTCAAAAGACTGCCTTTATAAATAAATATATATACATATATTTAAAATATATATACATATCTGACTGCATTTGTTTGAATAATATTTAATGCATATGCTCTATGTTCATGGTTCTGTTCCACTTGCCTATATAAAATTTACATTCTATCTGGGCTGGCAGACAATAACTTTAGAAATGTAATATGATAAATGCTGCAAAGAAATATTAAATGGTATTGAAAAAGCAAAAATAGCAATAAACAATAGTAAAGAAGGAACATTCATCTATAATGGGGTCAGCAGAAGGCTAAACTCTTTAATCTGAGTTCTAAAGGATTGAAAAGAGTTGGTTAAGAGAAAACCAAAGTAGAGAGGAAGGGGTTGAGGGATACAGTATGTGCAAGGTCAAAGGTAGGAAGAATAATGACATCTTCAAGGAGCAGAAAACAGGCCCATGTGACCAGAACACTGGCTGTCCAGGGGTGCATGGTATATAATGCATCTGATGAGAGAAGCCAGGCCAAGTCAGACAGGGCCTTAGAGAACTGAGACAGAAATCTGGCTGTTGTCCTAAGAGCTCTGAAGTTTCTGCTTAAGGCAAACTCAAGTCTGTAAATTCCTCTAAGAAGGAAAAAGACATTTTAATATCTGTATTCAAGAAAGTTCAATCTGGCTCCCGTGTGCAAGCAGATAAGAGAGGCTCCTTAGGGACCTCTCTGGCGGTCCTGCTCTGGATTCCCTCCCTGGACTGAAGTTCTCAAAGAACAAAAAAAATACAGTGTGTGAAAATGCTTGGCTCATTCAAAAAAACCACAGTTGTATTACTGTCCTCTCTGCCTAATGAACCATCACAACATGAAACTCTGTTAGGCTCAGCAAAACTGAAATTGGTTTCAAAGTAAACAAGAACATGGCCAGCTCTACACAGGTATGAGCCTCTCAGGAAGTGGCTGTATTCTCAGGCTCTAGGAGTAACATGCATGAATTTCAACCAGAGATATTTTAAAAAACAAAGTTATTAAAATATAAAAGACAATAAACTCTGAAAATGACTCAGTCATCTCTTTCACTACACATGTTAACTGCTCATCAAAAAACCAAAAGATAAAAATAAAGTTTAATACTTGCACATTTTTTCAAAATAATCCTTAAAGAAATAGCAAAAATAAAATAAGTATTTTAGCTATTTCTGGCTGATATATCAATTACTGTTAAAAATTAACCATCCAATGATATTGTAGTAGACTGATTATTTAAACAGTCTCATAATGTTCTTCTACACATTTTCTACCAACAAACAGCAAACATTTTTCTGAAGAAAAGGTTTAAATCCATAGGTGTTTTAGATGGTTATTCATATTATTATTTAGTATTAATCCTTTAGATTTCAGAATAAAGTCAATATTAAAATGACAAAGTCATTGTTTATTTTGTTTCTTTGTTATTGTTATTATTGTTATTTTAAATATAAGGTCTTGATTTAGAATATTTTGAAACTGCCAGAAAAAAAATACTATGTTAAAACAAATATAGTTGTTTTATTTCATCAATATCATGCTTTTTAAAAACCCTGTTCTTCAGGAAATATTCATGAGAATCTTCATCAGTTTTCTTCATGGTGTAGAAACAGCTTCGAAGCTGCCTGCCAGAAATTTCATAAAATGCTAAAAGTCATACTGAGCTGCTTTTTCCTCTTTTCTCAGGAGCCCAGGTATTAAAGAAAAAAAAAATGCCTTTCCTGCCGTTGGAGTCATCTGCTCCAGATTTAGCCATTTTCCTTCATACCAATTTTCTTTCTATTTCCTTTTCACCCATTTTTTCCACAATCTTCCTCTAGGGAACAAACTCACAATACAATTTCTCCCAGCAGTGGTGCTGAGCAGGCTGTACAAACACAACCAGCTTCAAACACAACTGGAACCACTGAGAAAGGGAGAACAAAGAGTGAGATCTTGGAGGAACAAGATTTTGGGGAGCATTCAGACAAGTCTGAGACTCAAGAAAAACTTTTTTATCTGTAATTGCAACACATTAATGCATGTTGCATGTTAAAGAGCCTTTTAATTTTCAAAGGCATACCTTATAGACCTGTCCTTTTTTCTTTTTTTTTGAAGAATTCAAACCACCAGTTTCCAAAATCTTAGTAATGGAAGGCTTTATTGGAAGGCTTTATTGAGTCTACTAAATCTCTACGAGAAGTGGCATTTTAATAGTATATATTAATATTCACAGGTTCAAAATTGTAATATGTATACCCATTAGACTGAATTGATGTATATTTAACAGAACAAAATTTTGCAGTTGAGGGTGACAGATGACTGCTACTTGCATAGATGAAGTATTTGTGAATTTCATTTTGGTTACACAGCAGTGACAAAATCTTAATTCATGTAGAAATATAACTGAAATTGCCATGTTTTCTCAAGAGCTCCCCTTAAAAATCTCAAAATATTCATAAAACTAATCCAGTAACTTGAAAGAGGGGTAGTAGGGATCTTTTGTTCAAATTAGAACTGGAACATTAATAATAGTTTACTTGGCTTTCTAATTAGTAAATATTCAACATGGATGAAGTCAATGAATAGAAAACTCATCCGTCTTAATCTTCTCCATTTATCAGAAGTTGGCTCCAAAGTATATTTTAACATTGTATGTTCAAAAATATCATTTTCTTTAAAAATCTAAGATATATGTGTAACCATTTATAGTTAAAAAAATTCAAAAGTTCAAAAACTATTTATTCAGGCTAACTCCACATTTTATTTCAGTTCTGTTAATAGTTTCATTCTTTAAATGAAGTCACTTACAAGTAGCTATCATTAAAGAGGCAATCATGGAACTGGATTGTGATCTTTCTTGGCCAAATTCAGCTAATTTTGCTTATCAGCCAGTGTGGGGTGGTGAAACTTCCAATTTAACAATAACCACTATTGTCATGGATAAAATAATATTTTTATATTGAGACAGGTAATATTTGTATTGTACTTGCTAGAGTACTCGCTGAGTTTTACCTGGTATGCAATATGCATACTGTAGTAACTGAGAAATTTTGTTAAAAATTTAAAAGTGTTTGTTAAAAAAATTAGTGTTATACTTGCAAATGAACGAGTATAATACGATATCATGTCTAGTCAACAACACATTTTCAGAAATGCCAAATATATGCCCAGGGATGGTAGAAAAAGTTTTCTTTCAAAAATCGACTTAGTAAAACAGAAAAATACTGATGATCTTCAGTGTATTCAAGTTTGTTAATTAATAGATGCATATTCTTTTAGGGTTTTTAAATGAGTCATTTTTTAAATTAAATTTGAATTAAATAATGATACTCCCTTAAAGTATATGACAGTGCTAAGGAAAATAGCTTGAAAACTAATAATCGAAGGCTTAAAAAGAGGCTCACAGGAGGCAGAAACAGCTAATCTTAGAATGATGACTTAATTCACCAGTAACAAAAACAGAGGGAGATCTACTAAAATGTAAACATATACACTGCCTCTTCCCACACATCAAAATTGCCATTCTTTCCATGAACATTTTTCTCTCTATTCATTCATGTGTGTTTTATTTAATATAAACAGTAGATACTTATTTTCAGGCATGTTTTAAAAAGAGAATACATTTGGGGACATTTTATTTACAGAATCCTTTGAATGGGATAGTGTCAGATATTTACCTGGAAAAATAAAGTAAGCTTTTAAAGTACACTGTATAATATAAAATATGTATAATATTATGACACTAGAAAACAGGTGAACACATCCAGTATTATTGGAATCATTGCATCACTGACATTTAAATCAATAAGTTAGTTAGGCCCAAGTGGATGGAACACTTACCTGATCACAGGAAGGCCACACAAACAGTGATTTGATTTTCCAACTTTCTCAGCTCTATAAGTAAACATCAGCAGTGGTTGATATGATATTTTATAAATAAGATAGGTTGCTTTTAATAAAACTAAACAGCCAATGGTTAGTGATTAAATATAAGACAAATGGTCAAATTTAACAAACATCTAGACACTAGATAACAGCACCATATACATGTTAATTTCTTGATCTTGATTAACTGTATTAAAATTATATAAGTGAATGTCCTTGTTTTAGAGAAAATATAAACAAAATATTTAGAAATAAAGAGGTATCATGTATGCAAATTATTCTCAACAATTTTATAAAAACTATTAGAATGAGAGTTAGAGAATAATAAAATGTGGTAAATGTTAACAGCTGGAGAATCTGGGTACACAAGAATTCTGAGTACGAGTTGTACAAAAAGTTTTAAAAAACTGTCTTACAAATGTCTTTGTGATGATACTCAATAAACAATAACTTACTGCAGAGATCTGCAATGCTATTTTCTATTTTAAGAAGAGAACAAAGCAAGAGACATGGTGCCCTCCTGGAGATTTTATATATGCACATTATACATATATGTATATAATAGGCATGTGCATGTATCTGTATAAATACATGCACATATACACACAAGTAAAGCAAATACAATGTAAATACAGATAAACACTTTGAATTTCAAATTTATTAAAACTGCTTTATTACATTATTTAGATCCATATTTGTTATTCATCACAATACATATCTTTAAAAATAATTATGCCCTACAAAGTTCTGATAAAACTACTGGCTCATTTAAAAGGTTATTTCTAGAACTATAAAACAGTTTACCAATAAAATCATAATTTTTATGCAAGAATCTTTCATACTACACAGAATCATATGATTTGTTTAAGGATTTATATTTTTTTCTTTCTAAGAGGACCACTTGAAGCGCATAACTAAATAAAGGCAACAAGCATGCAAATATTTCACTTGAAAAAAGATCTATTTTAAGATAATCTTTAGAAATACACTGAAAACACAATGATAGAACTACTTGTATTGAGTGTGTAGGGAGAGAAAAAAAGGTGAATACAGAGAGTCAGATATAAAACTCCATCTATAAAATCATATATACAAAAAAGATAAAATAGATTATTTTAACTGCGGTATGGTCAAGAACAGCTGGACTTGAGTCTATCTTAACTATTTCTATTTGGTCCTCTGAATAGCACATTTATATGCCTTATATGTATATATTCTTAGTAAAGGAATGTTTGAGTTTACCGAATAAGAATAAAAATATAAGATTTTTAAAAAGATGTTCAGAAACACAAGAGTAATAGAGGTATGTAGGGTGAGAGCTCATTTCTCCTAGTGTTGAATGCCTCTGAATTCAGTCCTTGATCCTTTTCTCTATTTCATTTAGTGATTTCATCAGTTTCATGACTTATAATGACATCGGTTCACCAATGGCAACCAAATTTATATCTACTGTTTGAATCTCTGGCACAAACTACTAAATGGTTTATACAATTGCTTATTAAATATCTCTGTCTGGATTTATAAAAAGCAACTCAAGCTTCATCTGTCAAAACTGAATTCCTGATATCTTTCCACACTTGTCTCAACAAAGCCCTCCTCATCTCAGTGGAGGCAATTCTAAATAATGAGGCCACAAAAACTGAATTCATCTTTGACTCTTCTCTTGTTGTTATAGCCCACATGCAATATGTCAGGAAACCTTGTTAGTTTTACTTTCAAAAGATATCCACCAGTCACTTCTTGCTGTCTCCACTACTACCTTTCTAGTCTAAGACATCATATCATCATTTGTCACATGGACTAGCCTTCTAATTATCTTTCTTCTCATGCCATCCTGCAGGCTATTCTCAAGACACATACCACATACATGCACAGACACAAACAAAATTGAATGATTCTTTAAAAATATAATTCAGATCAACTGTCCACATGGGATCCCTATTTCACTCAGAGAAAAGCTAAAGTTGTTATAAGGATTACAATGCTCAATGGCCAGGCTCTTGTCTTTTGACTTTATCTCCTAGTGCTATTCCTTGCTGCCTCTCTTCCAGACACAAATGCTCCCATGTTCACACCTTGGAAACTTTGTCCTGGCTGTTTAAACCAGCTGAAATATATTTTCCAGATAGTCACACAGCCAAATCCTTCATCCCTTGTTATGTCTTTGTTCAAATGACACCTTCACAAAAACCATCCTATTTCACCTCCACCCTAGAACTCCAGATCCCCCTTACACCAGTCTACTTTTTCTTTTTCCATAGAACTTGCCACTTTCTAAAATGCTATTTAACTTACTGATCTATTATGTCTATTGTTTAATATCCATCTCCCCTTCTAGAAGCTCCAATAGAGAAAGGGTTTGTTTGCTTCATTTACTAACATATACAACAATGTCTAGCATATAACAGGCATTCAATAAATTGTCAAATTAAATTAAATTGAAAAGAAAACTTAGTAAGAGTTGTGGATGATTATCTTGGAATTACTAAGCTTGATGTCTTAGAGTTGAATTCAGGAGATGAGAGGAATATATGTAAAGATTTCTGCACAGAAATCCAAGAGATTATTCCAAGTGGGCAGGAGTAGTAAACTCTTAAGTAAACTATTCCACTGTCTTCTGTCTAGGCCCCTAAGTCCTAATTGTACTAGACCCCTGAGGTAGACAGCCAGAGACGAAGGAGAAGTGCAAGAGCAGGGACAATAATAATCTGTCTGTGACTTAAGGGACATTGCTCTGAGTCAGAATGACCTGGAAACATTGGAAGTATAAAGGAGACATTACCTCAGCCTATTCACTCTATACCTTTTATTTTTATACAAAAAAGTTTCTGGAATACTATTTGCAAAATGTTAATAATGACTTATTTTTTCCTGGAGAATGGGCTCTGAGGTGGGTTTTTTTTTTTTTTGTATTTCTCTAGTATAAGGATGTTTTTCCCTAAAAATTCTTATAAAATTAAAGTTAATTCTTATAAAATTAAGTCCTTCTAAAAGCCAACATTGCCTTATAAAAAATAAAAGTTAGCACTCTTGAAAGATAAAATTGAATATATCTTATTTCTTTTAAGTTCCTTGTATGCAATATTGAACATTATAAGGGTTTCAGCTACACTATACTGAGGCACAATGACTTAGATGAAGGTATACAAATTCTCAGTGCCAGAGAAAACAGGAATTATTAGTCATCCCTAAAAAGTCTGACATCATATGAGATTTAACCAATAATTTTCTAATCCATTTTATTATATCTATAAAGGAGCCAGAAATAGGCTTCAAAGGAACTATAGACAGACTTTCTAAAGAAATCACATAAGTAATATAGAAAATATTTCCAAATAACATTAAATTATCTTTGCCTAAAATGGCATATCTGAATAATCATAATGAGATTCATGTGTAATCTTGCCTAGAGTGAGGAGACTGGGTAAGATAGGGTCCCTGGATCCCAATCAATAGTATTTTATGATTTGGAGACCATATTATATAAGCATCATGTAAATTTGATTTTTCTCTTCTCTGTTGATATAAAATTCAATCCATGCTTACTTTACAAAATATGAGAGACGAGAACCAAACATACTCGAAAAGGAAACTTCTACCTGATTTTAAAAAAAATACTTAACTATCCAACTAACCAGTTGACTATGAATGTCTTCAACTCAGATGCCAGTTAACAACTCTTTTATCATTTCTTGTCAACTAAGTATACAATGGCTCAGGAGAGTCACTTAAATAAATTATGTTTTGTGGCATATTTGCATAAATATATATGCATAATTTAAATATTTAGCATTATGTTTAGGAGATATTACTCCTTTTTTTGTGTTTTCCTTTGGGTTCTTCTCTACTAAATGAGTGCCAATTTAGAGTTCTGAAGCATTATTTCGATAGTGGTATAATGTCGCAATCGCAAAGCAAGCTGCTTAAATAAATGAAGAGACAAACCAGAAGGCAGAAATCAAGATTCAAATTACTTTACAGAGGAAAATACCCCATTTGAAGCTTATATGGGAATGACCTGCTAAAGAGTATTAACATCCACTGACTGGTTTACTGTGTTTGGGGGATAACTAGTAATATAAATGGAAAACTGAACACCAGGAATATTCTTCTAAATCTCTACCTGATATTCTAGACTTCTACATCACTCATTACAACTCCTGAATTCTGGTCGTAATGTCCTGAACTCCCTGGGGCCTTGCAGAGAGAGGAAGTCGCCAAGGAGCCCGTCAGCAGTAATCTCTTAAAGCTCTGAACCACTCCCTACAAACATCTATCTCCATGGTAAAACTGAAATTAAATATGGCAATATATCATTTGCCATCAAACTATCACCATTTAAGATAGAAAGAAGATGCTTATATTCAAGAAAGGCTCTTACCTGACAGGTTCTTTTCATTCCTTTAAACAGGAAAAGAAAACTTAAGACTCTGGGGTTTTAAAACCTTCCAGTTACTCTACCCAGTGTCACTGGAATGCAGAGAAATGGAGCTGAGCAATGAGAATGTTCAATCTGGTAGGAGGAGGCTGTCAGTGCATATCTATTATACCTCAATTATTTTTCATCAACTGTATGTCTATTCTGCTTTTTATCTTCTGTTGCACTAAGTTATGCACTGCATGGAATGATGTAGATAAAATTCTAAGATTCCAATATGTTCTACTATAGCCTCCTGCAGAATGTTTGCTAAAGCCTTCTACTATTTTGGTAATAAGGAGTATATGAAGCTCTCTGGCTGAGATAGGAAAGTAGAAACTTCCATCATGATTGCTGCCAGAAAGATTCTTCCTTGTTATTCAAATTCCTCCTCTACTAAAGTTGCTCCTTTCCCCTCCTACCAAATTTCACCCTGACATCCCTTCTCATACCCACCTCCCCCATATCCCCTGCACCTCACCTCATTCAAAATCAAATGTTACTCAAACTTGCAACTCTGCAACAATATGCTATGTTGTTACCATGGTGTTATTCTAGCGTGAGTCTCATGCTATTCTCTCATATTAATCTTTTTAAAAATTTGTTCAGAACAGTGGAAGAAAAGGAAAAACAAAAAAGTAAAGAAGAAGGAAATTAAGAAACAACTACAAAACAAAGTGCAGGGAGCCACAATGAAAGAAAGTGAAGGACAGACTGAATAGAGAGAGAAGTCAGAGGAAAAAAGGAAACAGGGCAAGCAGAGAATTATCACCATTCACAAACACCAAGGGCTACTCTGTGGCAAGCACTGTGCTAATTGCTTTACAGGTAGCATTTAAGCAAAATACATGTGTGAATGTGTAGCATATTTACAGGGATAACATTATTTTTGCTTGAGAATTGCCTTTATTTCGTCACCAAATGGTCAGTTGTCAGTTTGATATGTGACAGGGAAAAAATATTTTAAGAAGTGTAGGCTTCCTAAAAACTAAAACAAATATGTCATAATATATATAATTTTTTCTCATTTCATACAGTACACAACTCAATTTTGTATTATTTTTATTTAGTTAAAAAAGCTTAATATTAAAAAGAAAGATAACTTATGTATTCAATATTTTCTGATAGTATAATTGAGTGACTATATCTAGTTATGTGCTCTTAAAAGATATATCACCATGGTAACTAGATCCCATGACAATTATTCTATTTTAGTGCAAAGCAATACAAAAGGGTTAAAAAATATCTTATTCTTAAATCTTGAAATTGATATTCATGCTTAAAGTTTATCCTTTCCTCTCTTGTCATTTTTAAGAGGATGTTTAAGAATTTTTCTCCATCCTATTTCACCCTCATCAAGCTGATTTGGATAAGAGCAGTTTCAAATCATGAAAACTGATGAGCTTTGTGATAGTGAACTCCCAGCAGGAATTTTTGCATTTAATTCAAATGAATAAATGTCTCCAGAATTTGTTACATAATCCAGAAGGTTATTTATTGTGCTTGCCATCTTAGACAAATTTAGATTTTTGTCTTAGGGACAGATAATTTTTTTTTTAAATAAGGCAGCATCTGATAAAGCTGTTCAGTGTGCATTATTTCAGTGCATATAATAACTTTAGAGATGATATGGGCTGTCAATAAACTGTTGTTAAAAGTAAACACTGTCAGAAATTTAATTTAAAAAGTTATCACTTCCTGTTTGTTTTTGCAGCAATTTTATGTATCTCTTTTTTTAGTGATTATAATATCATAATTAAATAATTGTTACAGCTATTTTCTCCAGAAACTTCATCAAATTCATCTGTATAATTCTAACACAGAGCTGGCACTTAGTAGACTCTCAATAAATGCTGTAATGAAAAGCAGTTATAGTGAATATTGGTTTGTTCTTCATCAGTGGCGTGTATTGCTCTAAAGCACATTAAGAACTAGTGTCTGCTGGATTAGGAGTTAAATTCACATTTCAGGGAGGACAGAACATTTAAATAATAAAAAAAAATGATTGTTTAGCAAAACTGTAAAAATATAATTCCTATTCAAGCTTTAGTATCATCCAGGTAAATCAGTCACAAGGTTAACAGTACCTCTTTCCACAAAACCTCGCAGTGTTGGCTGGCCTCTGAAGAACATCAAAACTATTCAGGATATTTGGGAAAATCCATACCATTCAATTTCAATTCTGTGCATTCATGAGTATGTCCACTGTCATCCAGAATATGGGTGGCCAGAGAATAGGAAGATCCTTCAACATTCTGCACACAGCTGCCTCAGCCTGCCCCCAATCTTTTCCTGCCACTCTCAAACTTCTGAGGAAAGAACTTGGTCCACACCCCACTTGAAATGAACTCTGTATAAATCACCTCTGGATGTGGCCCTCTCTACCATATCCGCTTTGTACCCCCATTCTTCCCATTCTGCATCCGGTCTCTGAATTGAACCAGATCCTACTCTGCACTGGATCCTTTAGGCTCAGCTGGAAACTCAGATGCCTTCAGTGAACCTAAATTCCTAATTGACAAAAGGACTCTGTATTTCCTCTGAGGTACCACAGTTTTCTCATTTTTCTCCTTTTCCATGGTCTCCCTGCCACACCAGGCTCTTGCCTCTACCAGATTCCCAGAATATGGTAAACCAGAGATGGTTGGTGTCTTGATTCCTACAAAAATGGGCCTGGCAGTCACTATATAACTACACCCAAATGAAGGCTATTTTAAGGCAGCACTCCAACTGACTCTCCTCAACCACTGTTCTCTTTTCTTATCTTTTTGGCTCTCCACAGTGCTGACAATGCAAAAAGCTTAGAGTGTCTTCATTCCTCTTAGTGTCACATTTAAATTCCCTTCCTGACCTCACCTTTCCATTATACCTATATTCTACAATTTCCCACAGCAGCAACAAGTAAGAGATACTCTACCAGTCCCAGGCATTATGAGATGTTCATTATAGCATCTAGGCATCATTACAGGAGCTAGGTACCCTGTTGCTTTTAAGGCTTTTGTATGCTTTTCCTATCTGACTTTTCTCTCTTTTATCTAAGAGAGGAAATGAAATGAGCATCTCTCAGTGCTGCCTTAGACGTGCTCTTTCTTTCTTCTGCTAAAATGGACCCAACATCTGAGAACATGCATGTAAGAAGGTATGTCAACCCTATCTACACTCATAGCAGAAACTGCAGGCAAATGTAAAATGAGAAAGTACACCCAGTTTTAGATTTTAGAGCCTTCTTCCAGAAACCAAGGAACCCATGAATAGTCGCAAGTTTTGTTTCCACATGCACTCTACATCTAAGTATGCTCAAACACTATCCATTATAGTTCTTCTGTTACTTGCAAACATGTTAATTCGATCAGAATCTCTCTTGGCTCTTTTGCTTCCCTAATCTTTTAAGACCTGGGTCAGCAAACTACAGCCCATGAACTAAATCCTGTCTGCCACCTGTCTCTCTACAGACCATAAGCTAAGAATGTTTTTCACAGATAAATGTTAGCAATAAATCTGATGATAGGGAACAATAGCTTTGAACCACAATTATAGAAGATGTTATCCCCCCTCCAAAAAAAAAAAAGAATTCAACTAGTCTTATTAGTAGACTTGTATTATAAACATTTGTACTTAATTACTATTATATTTTGAATTTCATCAATAAGAACTCCTGGAAATTTGTTTGTATACAGGCATCTACATTATATCCTTTATTATGACCCTCAGCACACAGAATAGTTACTAATTAGCCCTTTAGTGAAAAGGTTTGCTGATCCCTGCTTTAAGGAAGCACAACTGGAGATGATCTATGAAATGCAAAATAATAATAATAACAACAAAAAAAAAACAAAAAGAAAAAACCTCCACAGCAGTTTAATTAAGGTAAGAAATCTCGAAGATTCACATCATATTTGTTTAATGTTTAATGTTAATGTTAATATATTTGTTTGTTTTTCTGCTTGCTACGATGCATATTAATTAAATGTTATAAGTGGTAATGCCTCTATCCTCATTTTCTTACTGAAACAGGTATTGCTATTTTCAAATCAGCACTCAGTATTAGCACTGATCAAATGCTTACTAAGTATTCGGCTTTATAAACTTTACAAACCCTATAGGTAGTGTTTGTACTATTCTGTTCAAAGATAATGATGAAATGGAGACTCAGAAATGCTAACCAGTTTATATAAGAGACAGAGCTGGTGTGAGGCATAGCTTCCTGAGACTTGTGAGCCCCCGAGCCCCTATTCTTTATCACAATAATGTACTGTTTCCACTGCTGTTTATCCTTTCCTTCTCACAGTTTCCTTTATCTCCAGCTTCCATTTGTCTTAAAGGTAGCAATTATTTATTTCTGTTTACTCAGTTCGCCACCCCCATTCAGAAGCTGGCTTATTGGCATGGATATTAGAAGTATAGCAACAGCTATGTCCCAGTGCTTACTTGAACTTCTGGTACTCTGATCTTGTTAAAATCATCAAGTCCAGCATGGAACTCTAGACAAAGGCAAAGATCCGAGGCAGGCTGAAAATGAGCTATGGCTGTCAGATTCAACAAGCTTGACTCGCCTTCCTGAAATTAGGAGCTTTGGTCAGAGAAAGCTAAAGGAAGGCTGGCTTATTGCATCTTCTACATGGGTTCTAATCTATATAGGTTTTAACATGGGGAGCTATTTTCTATTAAGGTGAAAATCTATAGGGTTACAGAAAACATAAATTAATTGACCAGGAAAAGCAATGTTTCAGTAGCAGGTAAACCTAGATTGTCAATTTACTTCAACTATTAACTCACTGAGTGTCACTGGCATCATTTCACATAACAAGTTTTTGATTTGTTTACTATTTTTATTTTGATGATTACTAAAGTAATCTTTCAACTCCATCTTTCCATGATCTTTTCATGATCACTGTATACATGTACTGTGTACAGTGATACAACCTAGAGAATACTGAATAGTAGCACAATATTATCAAATTATTCTGATATTGGCTAATCAGATCACATATTATTGGTTTGTTTTAAAAGTTCATCTGGAATAGTTGGGATAGTCCTGTTACTATGATGTCTCTGAAAACTTAGATGTAATCTGGAAATGCCTGTAAACTCTTGGAAAATAACCACTACATATTCTTTCAACTTTAAATTTGCTATGATTTTACTGAGATCAGATTATTTCAAATTTTTAAGGATGTGATTTAACCAGTTATTGCACTTACACACTGTATTATTTTATGACTAACAATCTCTGGTAGAGAGCAGAGCTGGTATAGGCAGCAGTGCCTATATTACCAAAGACAAGCCCGACCTAGGGCTGATACATAAGGGAGCTCAGTATGTGTGCCATAAAATATATAAGAGAAGGATGGCTGGAACAATTCACCTGGATTTGGTGACAAAGGAGAAAATATAAAAGGTACAGCATGTATTTCAAAAGTCAAAAAGAAAAAGAAATGGTACATAATTATAATTAAATAACAAATGCTTTTGGAAGATACAAAGATCTAAAAATAGTTGTATAAATGATTTGAAGAATAACAAGGGACTGAGGTGGTCTGATCTCTGTTCTCCCTAGGAAGGCTGGGTCTTGGTGCAACCTGGTATATAAAGGAGAAATAGTTTGCAAGGTTCCCATTAATAATTAGAAGGTAACCATAGAATGAAACCCTTATTATCCAGGCCCACAAAGAATCTGGGAGTTCTACAACACTTTCTTCACAGCTCATGCCATGAATGACCTAACCCTCAAGACAGAAGACTAGATTTGGGATTGTGGGCCTAAATGTCCTTCAATCCCTTTTCCTGACAATCATGAATTAAACCAGATTCCTTTTCAAATCTAGCTTAATCTGTTACAGCGTGGAGAAATTCTTGTCTAAAAATATTGTTTCTTCTTTTTAAACACTTTAAATTCTTTAAACAAAGCAAAGCTAATCATTACCTAATAATTCATCCATTGCCTCATTAAAAAAAATAAATAGATGTTTTGCTCAATATCTATTGTACCAACTTAACCATTTAAACTGTACAGTGAGTCCTCGACAGGGCCTATTTTTCAAAGTGCCCTAATGACTTATAAAAACTGACATGTTCTGCCAGAAGAGAAAGAACAATCAGGGAGATCGTTTTATAAACTATATAAATGTCTAACCAATGTATTATATACCTGAAACTAATAATAAAATTAAATTTAAAAAACTAAACACAAAAATAAAATTCAATCATTAAAAATAAACTGACATGTTCTATAACTGCTTGTTGTATGTCCATTTTGTCTACATTACTTACTTGTGGATGAAAAGCTGGCAAGACAATGGCCCCCCTCACAATACCTAGCAGAATTTTCTACCCAGCAGTTACTAAAAATAATGCAACATCGATGTTGCTGTTAAAGAAAATCCATGTGTTCTTAAATTAGGTCACAATTGCATATTCATAGTGGCCTGTGGAACTAAATAGTTTAAAGCAGAACATCTACTTAATAAATGTATTTATTTATAATCAGCTATATTTCAGAAAGAATTTAAGATGGCTTATAAATATCTTTAACATATAGTAAGACACCATAAATTAAAAGCAGGGGTGGGTTAAAAAAAAAAAAAACATGGTGGAGTTATACCCTGTATCTAATTTATTAAGTTTAAGTCTGGATATGGGTGAACAAGCAGAAACAACGGGTTATAATAGGGCCATGTAGTGTAGCTTGACTCATTAAGCTTGCAAAGAAAGGACAGAAATTAATCTGATTTAGTATATTTAAATTTATAATAGAGACCTCTCACATTTACATATCATTTTGCGGTATACAAATAATGTTTACTACATTTATTTTCTTATCTCAATGTATATTAGAAATAGTCTCATAAGAGTTACTTGTCGTGACAAGTTGCCTTTTGTAGATTGTAACACCAAATGTATTCAAGACTTATAGACTGAAGAACCAGAATTAGAAGACCTTTTATAGTAAATCTCCATATAACCTTGCTGACAAATGAGACATTTCTTATTATCATATTTTTAAGTTATTGCTTATAATATTAGGTGGAACCATATGGAATTGCCCATTTGTAGGTCAAAAATGGTTTAACATCTGCCATTTCAAATGTTCACCCTCATAGTCTGAATATCAGTGAAAATAAAATGTGATATGGCTCTTCTGAAGCATCAGAACTTATTAACCCTTTCTTAATTTTATAGCTTGTACACTAGACATGTTATATCTTTACTAAGCAAGAACTATAAACAAAGATACACTGTTAATTATCATTAATTACACAAAGATCCTTTTTTAGAACAGTAATTCAGTTACTACAAACTCTGGATTCTGGTACTATGTTTACTGTAGGAATTTTTATGGGGTGGATATTGAAAACTATTTCTTAGAGAAGGATAAAGAAAGAATTTGGACATCAAAGTCAGCTCAACTGTGTTGATTAGTTGTTACACTAGTTGTTATATTGGGCATATCTCAGTTTCCTTATCTGTAAATTGAAAATAATGCTATTATTTTATCTAACAGTGAATGCCACATAATTGAGCAGTTATCACTTTCTGTTTTGGCTACTGGAAAACTCAGAGCCAAGTTGGAAGCTCAGTTTCAGATACAGCTTTGCACTTTTGGTCTGCATACTAACATTCTTTCCTCAGGTTTTATGATGACTTCTTTATATTTTCCTTGGTTTTAAGTACCTATTTTTTCTTTATTTCACTTTTTCGAGATACAGTGTTTTTAACATTATCTCAAAACTTTTATGGTACAACTTGGGTTACAAAATAATGAGTGAATACATAAATAATACACACTCACTCTAAAAATGCTGACAGAGATTTCCACCAGTAAATACACATTATGTTAATTTTAAAATTAAAATTTAAAATTTAAATGCATATAAACTTAAGCATGATAAAGCACTGACTGTAGGGTTCAGTAACTACAGTAAATTATTAAGCCCTCAGAAGAAACATTTCATTTGAAAAAAATGTTAAATTTTAAAATACTAATAAATTTTTAAATATTAATAAATTTTATATTCAATAGATATTGCTACAAATTAAAACTAAAAGAAATTTAACATTACAAAGAAAATAAACCATATTTATTTATTGACCATATTTATTTAATCAATACTAAATGGTGTTTAGCTATAATACTCACAAAATCAAATAAATGTATTGTACTTGTTTGTGGTATGGCAAACTTCATATATGTGATTTAAAATAGCATTTGCTTCATTAATGAAAGCACATTAATAATGTATATATATATATATATATATATATATATATATAGTACTTAAACTATTCCATTGAATTATATAAATTCTAGATGCAATGACACCTAAAAGAATCCATATTTTTTATTTATTTATTTTTTTTAGGTGAGGCAACCCTTGGTTGACCTTACAGATTTCAAGGGCCTTGTCAGCTTACAATGCCTTATTTTTTTATTTGTTTACACCTACAGCACCTGGTCTTCCTAGGTGGTCTCCCATCCAAGTACTAACCAGGCCTGACCCTGCTTAGCTTTCGAGATCAGAAATTCATATATTTTATGATATCAACATAGAATTCATGATTAAATAGATAAAAAACATAATTAAATGTAATGATAAGATGCATTATTTTTCAGAAATACACAAGCTATGAAGTTCACTTCTGAGAGAGAAACAAATAAATGAGACTTAAAAGAAAATTATTTTATTTACTATATGACGCATGATCTCTGGTTCCAAATAAAGAAAAAGGCAGATAACAGGGTCAAAGTTTTACAACAAAAATGAGTCCCATAATGATAGGCAGATTTATAATTTGAGTCTGGTCAGTTATATGTATACATTAGAAACAAAGTGCTCATATTCCATTAAAGCTAAATAGTAAACAATAATAAATACAGAAATCGATAGGATAAAAATACTGTAGTACTAAATGTTCTGTTTTATTCTAAGAAAAGATCTCAGTTAAGACACTTTTTAGATAAGACAACATACTTTGAAGACAGAAAATGAAGACTCATTTAACAACCGATTATTCTAGACCTTAATCTCATTTCTGATTGATTGCATGTTTTCCTCCTTTCCCTCATTAAAATGTTATGAATTTAATTCTGGATGCTGCCTACATTCTTCCTCCGGAAGAGGCCTAATACCTGCAATGCCAGGGGTGTTGCCTGCTGACAGCTTACAGCTGAGACTCAGGAATCATCTTAAGGTCAAGGGAGTTATCTCATCCAAAGTAACACTCCCTACTGGGGGCACCCTCTACCCACGGTCTGGTTGGTACATGTACAAAGGCTTTTGCCTCATCCAGACTTCTCTAAAGAGCCATATCGACTTTAGAGTTCCCATTGAAACTGGCTGAGCCCACTGTTGAAAGTGTAGTGCAGTTTAACCTCCCCCTCGGCCTAATCCTGCTTCTCTAACTCGCTTATAGGTATTTCCAGAGGCACTTAATAATAAGCCTCCTATAGACAAATCTCCATCTCCTGAGGAACATGATCTATGATATTGTGAAGAAAAAAAGTAAGTAATGTTTGCTATAATTTAAAAGAAATTTTAAAAAGTGTAATCAGTACAATCTTTAAGATTTTTTTGGTAGGAAGAGACAGAATACCAAGTAGAAAAATAAGGTTCTCAAGATTTTTTTAAAAAGATTATTATTTTCACTTAGACATTTAATAGTGTATAACTAATTTCCAAATGCAGATACATATATGACAACAAAAGAAATTCAATTGAACAGAACAATAAAATCCACTGATGAAAAATTTACTGATCAAAAGAACCAATGTTAATGCAGTACAAACAGTAAAATACTAGATGTTTCTGTTCTTTTTAATATGTGAAAGCAACATGAATCAAGATCTGGATGAATGATTTCTCTCAGCCTGGGTAAACCAAATGTTGTTTCCCTTAAAATAAATAAATAAATAAGGTGTCATTGAGTCTATAAAGACGTCATCTACCAACACAAGCCCTTTGCCTCATTTCATTTTTATTCCGATTTTACTATAATTTCAGGATGAGATCAAAACTGTGGGCAAATTCTAATAAAATATTGTACATCTTCCTATGAAAACAGAAAAATTTGAGTCTACTTTTTTATAAGCCTACAGTGCTTCCATACCTGGAATGCTTTTTTAATAATAACTTTCAGGATTAACTATATCTAGTAAAGATTCAGAGAACAACATAAGGGATTAATTTAGGGCCGTATCTATAGAAAAGCATACTAGACAGTTTATGTCCCTGCAGTACATAAAGAGAAAGCCAAAAATGAGATAATCAAGTGTTTAAAAAATAAGAACAAAAAAATATATAATGCATTATTATTCAGCAATTCCTCAGCATACCAAATCCTCCAATATGCCACCCGTCTCTTACCTCTGTATTATCTTTTCATAAGATCATATACTTTAACATTTAAAGGCTCTAGTAGCTCATATCTTTCATCTTAAAAGAATCCTTTTGGCCTCCAAAATAGAGTTACAATTACACCTTATATCTATGTTCTCTATTACTGTCCATAATAACCTACTCAAATCTAACTGCCAATTCCACTGTCCTGTGAAACTCTCCCCACTGTGGTGACTAGTGACTACAATGCTACTAAACCCACTGGGTACTTTCATCCTCACCTTACTTTAATTCTCAAGAGCAACTGAACATTCTTTCCATCTTTAAAAATGTTCTGCTTTTATCTTATGGTTTTCTTCCAAACTTATTGGCAGCTCTTCTTCTTTTTTGGTCATCTAATTTATACATTTGTTTGTTTGTCCATTCATTCATTCATTCATTGGGAAGAATGGAGCCTGGAGATACAAAAATGAGCAATACCAGGTGCAGCTCCTGCTCTCATACAGTCCTTTATACCCTCTCCAGCTTTGTTTTGCACAATTCTTTCCCAATATCACTAAGTCACTGCAGGTATTTTTTTTTTTTTTAGTTCTTCAACTACACAGAGCTCTTCCTATCTCAAAGCTTCTACATGCATTCTGTCCTCTTAGAAAGTTTTGTCCCAGTTAGCTCATCCCTAAAATGGCTTCCAAGTCAGTTTCTCAGAGAAACTTGTCTTAGTATTTGTCTGTCAATCAGCACATCCTCTTACTTCATTGCATGCAACTCTTTCTTATCTTAAAGGCCAGCAAAATAACTGGCATTTTTTTTCTCTTTAAAGTAAATGAGATAAAAAACAAAACAAAACAAAACAAAACAAAATGGCTGCTATTTCACTGTTGGTATAAGAAATGGTTTAGGTGAGAAATCCAAATAGCTTCCTCATTTAAATTTATAGATGAAAGAATCAAAACTAACTTTTGATAAAGTTAATACCAGTAAAGAAAACCAGACTTTTTAATATCGCACATTGGATCATACACATCCAAGAGCAGATAAGAAAGATTCAAACCCAGCAATTTGATTCAAGAGCCTATAATTCAATAAGGCTATCATCCATCCTTCACTATATGGATGGACACACAACTCCTCCCAGCTAAGATATTCTATTCCACTTGCAGTCATACTGATGGATCACAGAGAATCTCAACTTCAAAGCTAAGTAAGTCCTTGTTGATCTCATTGAGGTCACACCTAGGAAAGTCAAACAGACAGCGGTAACACTCAAGACATCAGAACCCCTCAGAAGAGAGTTCAACCACCAATCCACATTCGCCCTTCTCTTTGGAAATAAAGAGTGACTGAGACAGATACAAAGCCAAGTTTCACCTAGGAACACTCTTCTATTACCTACAAAGTATTAACCAAGACTATTCTGGGGTACTTCTCTAAAAAGAGAATAATCTTTCAAAAATTTAGCTACTGTTTGAAAGAAAGGCAACCTATAAAATTGCTATTTTTTCAAAACCCTAGAGATTTTCCAGGGTATTTTTCACCATAGAAAAGTTTTGCTCTGCATTTATGTCATATATGTAAATAAAGAAAACTACATATATATCTTTCTATGAGAACCCACATATGAATGTGAATAGAATTTTTAAAGTACCTGAAATGATACAAACAAAAGTTTTAAGAGTCTTAAGAGCTTTTGATGGGAAGAGGGAGAGCAAGAGGGGAGAGAGTAACACTGTGGTGGATGTCGGAGCAGGTGACTGCTTCAACTGTAATATTCTAAACTTTCTTAAAGAAGAATGACCTGAATCATGTACTGCTTGTGTAACTCTAATAAAATAAATTAAATATCAAAATTAGTGTTTTAAAATGAAGAAAAGTAGGCTGCCCAAAAAGATTTACATCAAGCAAATCAGCCTCAGTATGTTCTCTGTCATAACAGTGTCTTCTAGACTTCTCCAGCAGAGCGATGTAAAAGTATCTGCTGCCAAAATTTCTTTCCACCAGTTTTTCACTCTGGCTCAGGGAAACCCCAAGGAAGACTTCTCTTTGTGCTGTATTTACCACAGAAGGAGTTCTCACAGCATGTGCTAACAATAGAAATCGTTCTTGGTTATGATACAGACCCAGCAGGATGTTCAAAATGCCACGGGCCACTCAGTGGTCCTGCCTGTCGAAGCTGGCTGGTAGGTTCCACATGAACCATATGGAGATTGCTAAAATGGGAAATAAAGCAGCAGGTTCTGAAGCCACCAGATTCCCCTGCCATGCTGGAATTAGCATTAGCCTAAGATGCTAACCATTCCTGCCTTTGAAATGCCCAGTATCCATGGAGTATCACCGATCCATGGATATACTCCAACTTGTATTTAAGTATATTCTGCTGATTTCCTTTTTATTGCTTTGATTGGTGCCTGAAATAACATTTTGAAAGAAAAGAAATGTAAAAAGGAAAACATCCATGCAAGCCATACTTTGCTCAGCTGAATTACTATTCTGTAAACACTACTATTATGATAGAATGATTTTAAAATGCAATGTAAATGCCTCATAATTGTCAACGTATGTGTACTTCCCTCATGAGATAATATCAAGAGGTGACTTTCTTTTTTGAAACATAAAAATTCTCAGACTTGAACTATAATGTGGGGAAAATATAGGGAAACAACTGTACTAACAAGAGACCTATCAGAAAAGTGAAAATCATCCACCAGAAAAATCTCCAATAAAGAGAAAAACACCATTGATTTAAATTTGAGAGATGTCAAATTTAAAGAGTTCAAGAGGTCAGGCTCTCTTGAACAAGAGATCCTTGAAGAAAGAAATTATATCAACATAACATGTACAAAAATACTTTCTAATTAAATAAAACTAAAATAATGTGAGACTACATAAATGCTACAAAGGCAATGAGCGTGAGATCTTTGTATAAACCCAATCTACAGAAGGCACTATATTTCTCAACCCAAGAGTGAACTTTCTAAACCATATTGCTTAAAATTGATTGTGAGAAACATGTTGTATTTATTGTATAAATTAATATGCACATGTGTGAATTATGTCAAAAACTGATACGATATACTATTAACCTTGGTTTTGGTGTCAATGAGTAGGTAAAAATTAAAATAAGAGTGATCAGTAGAAGGAGTATCCCCGATGCTGTTTAACCAAAGCAATTTCCAAAGACAAGTACTCAGCTATATTATACAAAGTTCCTGTCATTCATGTTATCATCAGCATTACATCATTAGTATTATCCATCATATATTAATTTCACGCTGATTTACATAAGAGATTATTTTGGAAAGGTCATTTATCATGTTCTCTCTATTTAAAAAAAATGGGGAGAAGATTAAAATATGACTATTAAGGAATCCCTAGGATTCATTATGGAATAATAGAAACACTCCATATATACACCTTTGGCATTTAATGAAAATGCATCAATAATTCCTAAACATAAATTTTAAAAAGGCCTTCAATTTCATACAGAACTGAATTGAAGCCTTGGATTTACTTACTGCCCAAGCATTCTAGATGCCATTTGTTACAGTGGCATAGAGAATCAACAAATCATTAGGCTGGCACCTTTTACCATTCATTTATAAAATACTTATTACCAAAATGATAACCCTTTTACCATTCATTTATAAAATACTTATTGAACAGCTACTGCATGCTAGACATGGTACTAATTGTTGGGCATTCGATAATGAATGAAACAGATGCTATCTCTAACCTTATAAGGCTCAATGTTAATTAAATAAAACCACAAATAAATATGCAAGTCCAAATTGTGACAAGTTCTATTACAAGTTCTGTGAAAAAGGAGAACACAGTGATTTAATAGAGAAGAGTGGGATGGGGAGGGCAGGAGCAGAAATCAGTATCTGAGGATAAGAAGGAGTAAGGTGGAGAGTAAAAGAGACAGAACTCCAGACAGGAAATGTGTGAAGGCCTTGAGTCCTGAGAGTATTAAGTACTTGAAAGGAATAAGAGTCAGCATGGTGAGAGCATAATGAGCAAAGGAGAGTGAGTTCTAAGAAGAGGCTGAAAAAAAGGTAATAAGAGATGACCACGATGAGAAAAGTCTGTATTTTAGGTTAATCAGAAAGTGACTGGAAGGATAGAAGCAGAATGACATGACCTAAGTCTTAAACAGGCTCTTCAGAGAGTGCCTGTAGAAAATACCACCTCAAATCACCCTAAGTTTTTTTTCTCTGCTGCCAAAAATCAACCTCCTATAAGATTAAATCTGCCCATCCCTTCCAAATGTCTGGGAAGAAAGGCTAGAGGCAAGTGCTCCAGAAGAAATTTTCAAACACCAGTTCTACCAGAGATACCTCAGCTTTACTGCCAGTTGCTGACTTTTTTAGCTAATTGTAGAATCACACCCAGGTTACTGTGATCTTTTATAAATTTGATCCCCTGGAGCCCGTACAACCATGATGGTCACAAAGCTGTGGAGAAATAGAAAGTCATGCCTCAGAAAACTTAGAGACAAGGATGCAGGCAGGAAGGAGATGTGTTATGTAAACACTGCCCCTACATGGAGGCAGGAGGACAACAGGTCAGCAGAAGGGATTCCAGGAAGAGGAGGAGATTCTGGGTAAAGCTGGAAGCCTGCAAAACTGACCAGCAGATGCCTAAATCTTAGGACAGCGCCGAAATTCAGTGTAACTGTGGTGGGGAAAGTTTTTGAAACTTCCAAAGGTGTAAACCTTTCTTCTGAGAGTTTGTCAAGCACAATAATAAAGCATCACCTAATTGCTGTGGTGCTTAAGACTGAATAATTTAACTGTGAGTTTCAAGACTTCAAACAGATTTCTCTTTTACCAAAGCTTTTAAAAACAATGGTTGCTCATTTTCCTAGAAGATTTCTGAAGGGGCAAGTTTCCTCACTTTCCTATGATAACCTAAATTAATGGGAATGACATTTCTAGAGCAGTTCTTCTAGGGTTCTGTTTGTATTCTTGTTATTCAGCACTAAATTCAATCAAAAAGATAATGCTATTTCTCCTCTATCTCCTAGCCAGGGTTTCAAAAGAATTTGATTTTCCTCCCATAGGATGAAAGTAAAATCTGAAAAGTCAAATTGTCCCTTAAACATCAAAAACTCCTCAAATTAATACATTAAGTGAATAGAAAGTTGTCCTAGATCTGAATTCTCTAAATATTGAATTAACCCAACATCAGTAGTGATGGGAGGGGAGAAGCTACAGTGAGAAATTCCAAGAATTTAGAAATGATAAGGTTTCCCTCTGAAAACTAAATTATGAAATCACCACGTAAGTTAGAGACAGATAAGGTTAGTCATTTTGAAGAGTGAGAAATGGCTCCTAGACAAAGAAAACCGGGTATAATGTGACTAAAATCAATAACAGTGCATCATCAAAGGACAGTCAGCAATACACGTCTAGAAAAATGTAGAAAATCAACATTCTCTGAGGCCCAGGCCAAAGGAGGGAATGCTTTGACCAAAAGATGTGTTCCCTCTAGTCCCAAGGACAAATAAATTCTGATTTGCATGAATTAAGTTACCTTGGATTGATGCCAGTCAACCTAAACTGATGTTATACGACCTATGCAGGCTTTTAATTATATTCTTGTCCCCAAGTAGTTTGTCTTTAGGGATAAAATCAGCTCACCAAAAGATGATGGCCCTTTGGTAGTCCTATTTCTCATTATACATTAATACATTGGCATTCTGCTTTTATTCATTAGTTTCTAGGAGCTTGTGTGGGATCCTAAGAGACAGATTCACATTCAGTATGCCAATAAATCAGGTTTTGAAGACTGTAAAGCTGACAACCAGACCCTATCACAAATGTGGTCCTGCACTTTCATCCACATATTAGTGTTTCCAGACAAGCAGGAAAGAGGCAACCTACAGATTTCACAGGTGAGATAACTAAAGGCACATGGCTCATATGTGGCAAAACCAGGACTGGAATCTGGATCTCCTGAATTATTGTCCACCTTGCATCAGAGTTGTACATAATGCACTAATTATGTACTGAATCTCTAAATTCCAGGTTTTGAGATGAACAAGAATCATTTAGGCATTCCAATTTGGGGATCACACTAAAGAAAATTCACTTACCTAAGTGGTTTTCAATTCCCCCTCACCATTTCCCAAGGCATCCTATTTTCTTCCTCTACCATGTATACGGCTGCTTCTGATAGTTTTAAAAAATAGTGACATCATACCATGTCTAACATCCAATATGTGGGTACATAAGGCATTTCACGGGACATGATCCCTTTTTACAAATGATAGAAAGGTTCAAAGATAGCAGCCTCTGTTGTGCAATGATAAGCATGGCAGAGAGCAATTTTTCATTTTTAGTAATTTCAACTGAGGAGCACTTTCGACTGTCAAGACCCATTCATTTCTCATATTTTCATTATGAACAATATTCTAACATATATTAATAAGCTTCTTTGTAACATATTGAATGTTATTATTTAGTATTTAAGTAGCTTTCTGAGAACACAAAGTGTTCTGCCAGTCATGAATACTTTGCACATAATACCATCTCTTTGGAGGCAGGCATAAATCATTCTCTCACTTTAACAGTTGAGAAGCAAACACTAAATCAGAGTAAGTTAATGACAAAACAGTTTAAATAACAAGCCCAGCTAGAATAAAACATATATTTACCCAGTTTTGGCTATTCTACCATATGAGTCTTTAACCCTTCAAGAACTGGCTCTTTTTGAAACTTTCTTTTTGGCTAGTAGAAACCTAATTGATGTACTAGTCCAAACGTATACATGTAGAGGGTAGTATAATGAATAGGGAATCAGTCATCCTGTCATGCCAGAAACCCAGCATGTCAAACTGGAAAAACATTCTGATAAAAGGACTTGAAGTCCTGATATGCAATTATGGATTAAAAATTACTCAATACTCATACAAAATTCCAAGATGAGTTATGCATTCATTGTTAAAGTTTCTTATTGAACAGATAAAATAAAAACTGAACTGTCTTGATATTTACCTGACAACTTCATTTCACATGAATTTCCTCCTCTAACACAAATACTACAGGGCAAAACTCTGGTGTCTGATGCCTTTAACAGTGAAAAATACCAAAAATTCAACAGCCATCAGTAGGCTAAAATTGGTAACCTTCTCCTCTCAAATTTAAACCCCCTATCTCCCAAGTTATGTCTAGATTCAACTACATTTAGCTACAAAGAGTAACAAAGGGAACTGTCAATAGGTACAGAAGCTCTCAGTGAGGGAACAAGTGTTCTAAGCCATTATTGCTTATATCCCATCTTAAAAAAAAAAAAAAAAAAAAAAGAGCCTCAGTTAGTGCATGTGACTGCATCTAACTGAAAACTTTTAGTAGCCCAAAATGATTTGCCATCCATTTTCTGGTAGACTCAGCCAGTCCTTTTACTCTCACATGATACCAAAAGCATATGGTTGTAAATAGTCCTACAGATGGATGCAGATAGCTCAACAGAAGCCAAAGGGAAAATCTGGCCTGCAGATGTATGATTACACCATACTGAGCCTGTGCTGCTCATAAACCATGTGAGTTAAGTATTTACAAGATGAATACAAGAAACACAAAACACGTGAATGTAAAAGACAAGGATTTACTGAGCTACTACATTTTGCCAGCTAATTAGAAATTTACTATCTAGATTCATGAGTAATATAAACATAAGACAGGGCTATTTTATCTAAATCAACAGCCTATTTTAAAGAAAGACAGATACGTTAGTGTATATTTTCAACTTTACTAACTTTATTCAACGAAGCAAATTATCATCACCATTCAACCCCATACAACTGAAGTTATAGCTTCAAATAGCTGTAACTTCCTTTTCATATAGTAAAAAAGCATATAGTAATAAATATTTAAATTCAGGCATTGATAAGCCTAGTACTTCTCATGACATTGTGATTTAACTTATTCACATGCAGCATTTATATATTTAACATATTCACTTTGATAAAGTAGGTCATAATTGTATAATACCTTAGTCTCCAAGCTGTTTTAAAATTTAAGATGATTTCTGTATATGGGAAAAATAGTCAAAGCGCAAAAGTAAAGTATTTACAGAGAGATGTTATCCATATAAGGTGCCAATAAATAAAGACATTTTATAAGTATATTCTGCATATATTAAACAAGCCTGAGCCTACAAATATAGGAATTTAATAATATAGAGATGAAAAATATTATTCTAAAGCCTTTCCTTTCTTCTGTAAATTCTAAAGCAACTGAGGCATCCTGGTTTATCTGTCTAAAAGAAGCTGATTTTATCACATTGCAGCTATTGAAAAGGGAAAATTGTCATTAGTCTCCACACATTCTCCTTTATTATAACAGTGGAAAATTGTGTTTAATTGCACATTAAAAAATACCCAAATAACACTTATTTCAGCACACAGAGATTTACAAATAGAAAGTCTGATTTAAGCAGTCCAGGGATGATACAAGAAGTCTTGGACAAATATTCCAGATGTCACCTAACTCAGTGTGTGGGTTTCATTCTCATGGTCTCAAAAGGGCCACTATATCTCTGGGCATTATTTCTCCATCCCAAGCAGCAGAGAGGGGCAAAAGGAAGGAAAAAGGGAAAAGTATGGGTAGCTGTGTCTCTCATCTTTTCAAAGCTTTCCTGCCAAGTGCCTACCAATGATTTAGACTTAGATATCATTGACCTGACTACATCACATTTTAATAAAAGAAGCTGCAAAGCATAGTCATTTAGTGGCACATGAATGCCTCAACAGAAGTGGAATTCTGACATGGAGAAAGAAGGAATATATAGTGGGTAGGCAACCAGCAGTATCTGTCACTATTGTGAATGCACTGCTTTGCTGTCCAGATGTTTCTGTATACAAAAACCAATAAGATATAGTTTCGAAAGTCTCTAAAAAAGCAAGATCAGTTTATACTAATTCTTTTATCAGGCAGTGATTGCTGCCCCCCAAATCTCCAAGTTCAAATAACCATATTTAACACTCCAGATTGACTCTGAAACACTGTTAACTCTTGTGCTTTTTTCTTTCCCCTGCCATGAACACCACTCCCAAAAACAAAATAAAGATTATGAAAGAAATAGAAGCTTTAAAGTGAGAAAGTAAAAGGCTGGAAGCAAAGAGGAAGGACAGGGAATGAGTCCTTGCTCTATACTGATTCTACGCTAGGCATGCCACATGTTCATTTCATGGGTACATGACTGTAATTCATAACAGAGGTGGCACTGTCTCCATTTACAAAGGAGAAGATAAAAGCTCACACTTCTCACTCAGCAACTTGACTGAAGTCAGACATCTTAAATTATTTGAATTCAGTACTGACTCCAAAGTTCAAGTTATATCATAAAGCAGATTTGAACTTATAGTTGCTATTAGGAAAGAAAAAAGGCACTTTTTATTAAAATGCATATAAAATGAGATAATAACAATGACCAAAATATTGAGTTACACTCTTAAGGCTTCATAAATACGGACGATGTCAATCCAGAATTTTATAGTTGTCTCCATAACTGATATAAACAGAGCATGTTAATCCTCAGGAAATCACACTTTTCTGTAAGGTGATCAAACTAAGTTGTTGAGAGATGTCATCTGCTCTACATGTAGTTATTCATTTGCCAACTTTGCTAACTATAAAGTTTTTCAAATCAAGAAACACATCTCATAAATTAGGAAAGATGATCACTGAAGTTTGTTTTATAAGTTCAGTGAATATCTTTTAGACATATGTCATCAAAAATGCAGGTAAATTTTAATGTTCATTTTAGCTTTGACAGCATAGGTATATGTAATATAAAAATGTCTTAAGAATATAAATCTTTACATTTAAGATAGTAAATGCACATTTGTGACATACAGGGAGAGTGTGTCTTTCTGTATCTAGTTTCTTCAGGGTTTCTAGATATATTCTCAAAAATAAAATTAAAAGCTTATCTTTTGAGACAAATCATTCAATGATCAGATTGAAAATGGAGCAGCTACTTGGTTAGATTCAAAAATCAAGAGATTTCTCCTTTGGATTTCTTTAGCCTGGTGTGACCACTGACAGAAAGTTGAAATGAATGGAGTGTGGCAGACACTGAATTACTCCCCCAAAACCATCAAAATTGCGAGGCTAGAAAATTAAAATAATCCCATTTCCAGCCTCCCTTCTGTCCTAGGAACCCAATTGTGTTCAATGAGATGAGAACAGATGGGGAAACTTTTTTAAAGAAACCAACACCTGGCAAGCTCTTTTTAGTCTTTGGCCGTTTGTTCTCCCTTATTTCTGCCTGAAAACTGATGTGACAATGGAGATACAGCATCCATCTTGCCACCATAAGGAAAAAGCCAAATAACACAAATAAATAGAAAAATGGAACTTGCAGGCATGCCCAGGACCCTGTGAATCTGTTGCTTTAGCTTTGGATCGTCTGCCTCTGAACTTGCAGTTACATATGAAAAATCACAACCATAAGGTTAAGCCAGAATTAATCAGGTTTTCTAAAATTTGTACCTGGAACACATTCCTAACTGGTACAACCCAGTTCAGTTTACATCATGTGTATATTCACTAAATACTAGGTCAGATCTCTGACAGAAAGTTTTAAACATTATTTAGAAATATCTAATCAAAATATATTCTAATATGTTTTAATTTTTATCTGAAGGGATTTTCTAAAATACATTTGTATTTGTCCTTTACTTATAAGATGAAATAAAGATAGGAATGGTAAATAAAATCTAAATCCTTATTTTTACCAAAATTCTAATTGAAATAAGGACACACAGGTGGTGACTCAAAGGTAATTCATATGAAAATACAGCATCTGTACAGTATATATGATTGTCTTTTTCCCCATCTATTTTTAAATTATCATTGTGGGGGCATTGTTTTATGAACTATATAGATGTCTAACCAATGTACTATCTACTTGAAACTAATTTAAATAAATAAATTTTAAAAGATTATCATTGCTGCGAAAGCAACATTTCTAAGTTCTCAAAAAAAAAGAAAGTTTCATTCTTTGTCACATAATTTACAAGTAAATGTGACAAAACAAGATATGTTTTATGCAGAATATATCTACATATCATGTATATGTACACATATAAACATATATATATGCATACTTTCAGAAGATAATAAGCTTAAAAAGTAGATAGCATATCAGTTTAAAGTAGAAATTATAAATCATGAATTATCTTTGTTGTATAGCTTTTTAGATTATTCGAAAAGATAATGGAAGGTCTCAACCTGTTAAAACTTTACTGTGCAGTAATCTGTTGTGAAAAAAAAATAGAAAATTCAATGCCATTTTTTCTATTAGAATAATTGATACTTAGACAGTTGCCAAATGTATGTAATCTTTTTCCTCTGATGATGGATAATATGATAACTCTGACAATGAACAACCTCAATGTAAATTTTGAGAACCATGTTTTGGAAGTTTAGCTTCAGCTACTCAAGCCTTCTTCATCTGATAAGCAGAATGAGAAAGAGCCCATTTGGGAAATCCATTTATGACTGGATGCCTGCCCAAGCAGGAGGCAAAAGCCATATTCAGACATGTTTGAAGTAACCAACCTTCTGTTAAGAGTATTTATTTAGGACTTGAACTGTTTTTATTGCATTTGCTCAGAAACATTTTAAAGACCAAAGGGATTAGAAATTGTTTCTTTATTAAGGATCCCTCAGTATTTTTTTAGACATTAGAGTTTTCTATTAAAATATTTCAAAAAGTTTATATTACCATGCAACTCATTTCCAGCAGCCAGAAAAGTGTATGGAAAGGGAGAAGAGTTTAAGGAAAGAGAGAGAGATGATTGAATTAATTAGGTGGAATTCTTTTTAGCATTATTCTTTAAACTATTAAAACACAACTTGATTCTCCAGGTTATATTCCAAATGTAGAAAAAATAATACCAACTAGAGGATTCCTTAGAACCTAGAGAACTGCTACCATAAGTGTTGCCAATATCAAGCACAGCAGCTCCTGCCTTCAATCAACTACTTCCCCTGTTCCCATGTTAATGGGATCAAATCCTTGGAAATGCAGAACACTTTTTTGCCTACAGATAAATTATTGTGGGCCCTGGAGGATTTACTGTGAGAGTGCAGGGGATCCCAAAGTGTGTTACTCTCTGGAACACACATTTGATATGCCTAAAAAGCAATATAAAAACACTACAGGCATTGTCCTCACAGGCTTGGCTCTAGAGGGATTCCTTGGGGCTGACAGGGCCTGCACAACTGTGCAGCAGGAATCTGACTGTGTCCTTTTCCGAGTTCCTGCACAAGCTCCTCTCTACTGACCATATCATCATTTTCTTCCAAAAATACTCCTTCCTTCTTGAACCAAATATTCATTGTCCAGGTTAACCCTATGAAGAGTGACTCACCACTTTCTTTTGTAATTGGAAGTACTTCCCAAAGACTGGAGCATGAGTTTCTTTTTAACATGTCAATCCAGTATAAAATAGATTACTTCAAACAGTCTCAAGGTAGTAAGTGAAAAAAGGTATATCCCCACAATTTCTTCAGTAACTTATCAGTGCCATGTTAAGGAACACATTTATAAGGAACATAAATTCAAAGAAACTCTCATTGTCCCTTTTAGTTTGTCTTCACTAGGATATAATATGATGTAAGACTCCAAATGCGCATCTACTAATGCTGGTGTGTTGTCAGTAACAGTTTTCCAAGTTGAAATGTTGAAATATGGTTGGTTGTTTACTCCAGCAGAATCAGCAGCAAGGCCAGGGTGGAAGAAAGCAGAGAGAGTGGCCTGAACCTCTGCCAAATACCACTGTGTCTCCAACAGATGGATTATTTTACAGAACAGTTTTTTCCAAAGAAATGTGTCTTACTTGGGTGACAATAATGTTCTCAGCTCATAAGACTATATACATCTCCATGCCCTCTTCTTTCACCATACTTTAGCAATAATATTCTAGATTTACCCTGCAATGATTGTTTGCTATTATTCATATTATGGCATTCACACTATCAACAAACTCATTTTTCCTACCCCTAAAATGAGATCATGTAAAATTATGTCACTTCATAAAAACTATAAATGAAAAGTGTAATTTAAAAAACCTTTTAAATCTTTATAATTTACATCATTTTATGTATTTTTCTATAATTTGTCTTTCTTCTCCTTTTCCCTCATTTCATCAAACATAAAATACTTTAGTCCCTAGATCTGAATTTTTTAGATTTTTATGACATTTACAAAAATGTTCAATATTAATATTTTCTCATTTATTCTTAACTTTTGTAGATTTATTGGTGGAATTTGATGTATTTAATTAATATTAACTGAATGTGTAGCAATTAAGTTTTTTTGATCTAGTGCTCCCCTAATATTTTTTTTCTTCAACATATAATAGAACTGTGAATCAGAAATTTTTTTTAAATTAAATAATTTATAGGTTAGTTAAGCTAGCCACTTCACAAGAATGATAAGATTCTTGAATGTCTAGAGAGCCTTCTTTGCCTCATGAAAGTAGATCTTTTGAATTAAAAAAAATATTCATGTAATTGAACAAATCGGCATTAAATCCACAACAGACTCATAGATCACTAGTGCTAAGAGAAAATCTATTACTCATTTTATTAGGTCGAATGAGAGATTGTTGGTATGCAACTATTCTGACCAACAAAAATGGCAACATCATACGCTTCAACTAATAAAAAGAAAATTGCCTCCTGGGGGATTAAAAGACTTGCCCAAGGTTATTAACAGAGCTGGAATCTAAACCAAGACCTCTGAATTCCCACACCTGGTGGTCTTGCATTTTAAGCACACAGAGGCTCTTAATAAATCAGTTGTCTTTCTATACAGTTTCTGTGTTCTACCATTTAAGACATTTCTGTCACAGGCACAAGAGAGAATTAAAAGAATTTTCTACCTGAGGAGTAACAAAGATAGTAAGAATATTTAACACTTGACTGGCTATCATATGGGTTTTAAATGGGTTAAATATTACAACTCTAATATATATGAAAATAACATTTATTGAATTTCTCTAGTAATTAGAAAAGTAATACTTTTGGTTGTCCATTGTAAAAGTAAGAGTAGAATTATAAAGAAAATTAAAAATTTTGAAAAAAGCATATAACAGAAAACTGATGTAGGTATTTTAATGCATACTCTTTTATTTAAAATTTTCTGTGCTTCTCTGATTAGTTCTTTAAAAGAGATTCCTTGAAGTGGAATTACTGTGACAAACGTTTACATTAGGGGTTTCCAACCTGTGGTCCAAAGACCGATACCAGTCGATGGCCTGTTAGGGACCAAGCCACACAGGAGGTGAGTTGCGAGCTAGGGATCAAAGCTTCATCTGTATTTGGAGCCACTCCCCAGCTCTAGCATCACCACCTCAGCTCCACCTCTGATCATCAGGCATTAGAGTCTCATAGGAGCACCAGTACCTGGTGCCAAAGAGGTTGGGGGCCGCTAATCTAGGATAAGAAAACAGGACTCATTATCAGAAAGACTAGGAGTGTGTATCAGTCTGAAGTCTGTGGTACCCTGGAGGCTGTAGTCTGCCAAGAACTCTCTGATAAAGTCTCACAGAGACCCAGGATCTCAGATCCCCACCCCACCCCACTCCCCGCCGGTGCCGATAAGCTTGGGGTCCACTGCTTTACAAAAACAGCTGGTTTTTGATAAATACACTGACAAGTTGCCCTCCAGAAATATTTTCAATTCATACATTCATTAGCTTTGCTTTGAAAGTGCTTGACTCTCCTCCCCTTCACAGTGATTTCTCACATTTATAACAGCCATTTCTTTTTCTTTTATGAACCACTGGGTCACATCACCTGTACATTTTCTGATTAGGGTAGCCCCACTCCTTTCTATGAATGAGAGTTGAACAAATAAATGAAAACATCTTAATAAAATGTCCTTTAAATCACAGAGAAGATAGTGTTTATAAAAGATATCCCTTAAAAGAGGAAGTACACAAAAAAGGTACCATCATAAACTAGATTTATTTTTTAAAGTTAATCTTGGTTTATCAAAATTTAGTTTGGGGTGTGCGTATGTATTTGTGTGTGTGAATGTATGTGTGTTTTATTACCTTCGAGTCACATTTTCTTGAAATCTAAAGAATTTTTTGGCATCGAGTTAAACATTTGATGAATGTACTATCTATCCCTTCTCCAATACTATCACAACTTATATTTAAACTTATTTTCACTTAAAAGTTACTGGTAGAAATCATAAAATGTTCAATCGAGTTAATTTATTCATTAAGTTATGTCACCCAGAAAGAGTAAATCCAATTCAGAAGATTTCTTCATTAAATTAATTCTACAGGTTTTTACCTTCCTAAACATTTCACATTCATACTCTATATATTCAGGCAAACCTTTTGTATTATTTCAAATTAACAAGTTTAATGCTTCTATCTGTCATGTGAAGTTAAATGCCTCTTCCCTGAATTCTTCACGAAAAGTACTCAATCTTCTCATCTTGTATTTCTTTTCTCTTTTGTACCATAGTCATTCTCTGTGTTTTTAAGGCTTCTTAGGTATGTAAAAATAAGATCATAAAAATAAAGACAAGAAAATCTTATCCAATCATTAAATTCTATTAGACCTAAAACATAAGACAAAAACATAAAATTTATGCCATTTAGCAGAAACTTAAATAATTCAAGTTCTATTCTCATGAATTTAACTGGCATGCTGAAAGACCCCTTTTTTAATAACAAAAAAAAATAAGTTATGGCTTTTAATGTAATTTCTATGTTTGAATTTTTTAATAAGATGGACAGAAAACACAAATTCCTAAGAGGGAATCGGTTTTCCATGTGGTGTTTTCATTATCTAATTACAAATAGGCATGAAATCAAGAATAAATTTCTATCAATAAGTACCTTAAATGGAAAAGAATTAAGTGCTCCAAACAAAAGATAGGGTAGATGAATGGATAAGAAAACAAGACTCCTACATATACTGCCTAAAAGAGACTCACTTCAGATTAAAAGACACACACAGACTAAAAGGAAGGGGATGGAAAAAGATATTCCCTTGATGGAACTGCAAGGTATTGCGCTGAATGAAGTAGGTCAGATAAAGACAAATATCATGATTTTATGTACATGTGGAATCTAAAGAACAAACAACACAAATGGGGGGAATGGGGGGCACAGTGAAAAAGGGCAAAGAGATTAAAAAGTACAAATGGATAGTTACAAAATAGATGTAGAGATATAAAGTTTAGCATAAGAAAAATAGTTAATAATGTAATAAATATGTAGGGGGAACAAGAATTTAGTGAGGTGATCACTTTGTGTGAGTTAAATAGATTTCTAATCATTATATTGTACAACTGAAACTAATATATTATTGTATGTCAACTATAATTGAAAAAAAACTCATTGAATTATACAATGTAAATACGAGCAACTATCTATTTCAATAAAGCCAGAAAAAAAAAAAGAATAAATGCTTCTCTTTGGTACTGCCATATTTTTGAGATTTGTGATTTAAAATTTAACATTTTAGTCAAAACATTTAATTCTATAACATAACTCTATTATCAAACACAGAATTAGTTTGATGTTTCAGTTTAAAAGCAAGTGATATCACAGACTTCTGTTTCCAAAAAGATGGAGTTGATATGCTTTATTATTCTCACTAAATACAACTAAAAACTCTGGAACCCTGGACATTATATATAAAATGAACATGACGACTCTAAAAGAGAGATTCAAGAAAGAAGAACAAGAGATCTCATAGCCAAGAGGGCAAAAAGGTGATGTTTCTTCCTCTTTTGCTTTATATATCCTAAGCTTGTTACTGAAAATATCAAGGGGGTAGGCAAAAAGGTCCAGCAAAAGCCTTCTCCCTCTGGCCAAATCACCAGGAAAAAAACAGCCTAACAGGACAGAAAAATTTAGACAATAACTGCTCTACTCCAACCAAACACCATAGAAAATGGTGCTCCCACTCTCATCTGCACCAATAAAGGCCAGACTTCCACTTTGAGCATAGACTTCTACCTTGAGAGGCTATAAATAGGTACTCCAAAGCTGCCACTGTGGTAGTGTCAGAAAATGTTGTTATAAGAGCTCTAACTGGAAACAATCCAGGTGTCCTTCAATGGGTGAGTAGTTATACCATGGAATACTAACTAGTCAGCAATAAACAGAGACAAACTACTGATGCACATAAAAACCTGAATGAAACTCCAGAGAATTATGAATGGGGAAAAAAGAAATACCAAAAGGTTATATATCATTTGATTCCATTTATATAAGAATCTTGAAGTGATAAATTGTAGAAATAGAGAACAGATCAGTGATTGACAGAAGTTAGGAGGGGTGGGTATAGTAGGGAAGAGGGTGAGGATATAAAAAGGCCACATGAGGGATCCTTGTGGTTTTGGAACTATTCTGTATCTTGACTAAATCAATGTCAATATCCTGGTCATGATTTTGTACTACAGTTCCTCCAGATATTACCACTAGAATAAATTGGTAAAGGTACATGTGGTCTCTCTGTATTATTTCTTATACTACATGCAAATGTATAATTTTCTCAAAATGAAAAGGTTAATTAAAAAAAATGGTACCAATTTATTGAAGGCTTTGGTAAAACAAGACATAGAAAAAGTATATCAGATTAGGTATAAAACAGTCTATATCACAATCAATAGGGCTTATTTTTTTATTTTAATTAAAAATCAAACAAGCAAACTAATAATAGTTTCAAAAATTAACCTTAGAAAACTGAATACTATGTGTTTTCCACATATGAATTAAAAATAAAAGTGAATGAGGAGGAGATTGAACACTTTATTGAATAGTTAATTTATTAGCTTAATTTCCATATTTTATAATGCTATTTACACTGGTAATTGTGTCATTTCAATTCACTGATTAATCAAATGCTCCTGATAGATTTTATCAATGTTTTATAATCTTGAAAATCACATCATGCCTTTAAACTGGTATATAATTTTAAAATGGAAATGAATAAAAATAAAAATTGAAAAAGAGTGTATGTCCTTAGGTTTTGTGTTTAAGTTAATGCAGAATATCTGAGAAGAAAAAATGATAAAGGTATAGTATTTCTCATACATTTTCGGGCTAAAAGAATTCAAAGAAAATTATTCACGAGGCCTAGTCATTTTCTACTCTTCACGTGACCTCTCATGCGATACTCAATGTGACTGTAGATAAACATTAAAAACTAAATCTTGATATAATTTACACCAACATCTGCAAAAGGCTCAGTAGTAACTCATGATGAACAAGTCCACTGTGATTGGTCTATAATTTGCATGATACATCATTGCTTCACTTAAGAGTACATCAGAAAATCCATAGCAGGTACAAAAGGCAGATGTTATAAGTACATAAATAATCCTGTTAATATTAGCATTTGCCATTATCCAAAATGCATGACAAACATGACAAAAAGTATACCTAATAACTAACATGTTTGGTCCTTTTATAATTTTTCACTAATAAAATGCTTTAAATTCAGAATTATTATTATTTATCTTAATATTTTTTTCTGGATCTATAGAAACCAATTTAAAGAAAAATGTAAGGCTAATTGTTACAAAAACTCAATTATTATATAAGATATAGGAAAATACTTTCAAGTCCACTCTCCTAAATTAATTTAGACTTTCCTAAAGTATAACAGTTAAGATTTCACTGTAAATGTAAAAGTTGAAGTGTATAGTTGCTTATTTAAAATGGTAACAAATTATCTATATAAAATTATTGTACTCAAGTCAATCAATTATATTATTTCAATCACTGAGAAAAATTATTTTCCTGAAGTTCAAGGAAATAAAAAATCTGTATCTCTTCTTTCCTAGACATAGTCATATTTCTCATAACAACTACATATATACACATATATATATAATTTTGAAATATAAGTATTATATTTAAGTTATGTGACATGTAATTTAAATTATATAATTATAGAAAATATGTATGTATATATGCAATTTAAAACAATTACTTTAAATACTAGACATCAACTTTATAATTTTTCTACTACCTTACTAACAGAGAAAATGAAAAATAAAAATGTATATGACACATTTTATTCTATAAATTCAAAACAGCATTATATCATTGTCTTCTAATTTATGTAGAGAGAAGAAAGAATATATTCTAAAACTCCCATATTCCTGCAGCTTATAATTTTAAGGAATAAAATAATTTTTTTACTCTCAAACCTTGATCTGACAATCATTTAAAATGTTTTGTACATTTGTCTCACTTTTAAAAACAGAGTATGTTACTGGCAATTTAAGGTCATTTGGATAACCTGAATAATTGAGGAATAAAATTATTGCTCCTATAAGACAGTTGTGCATTTGCTTGTTTCTTAATACTCATTCGGGGTTTGTCCTTACTGTTGGGCTGAGTGATTTTGTTTCACACCACTGCTAGTATTAAAATCTCTAGGGAGAAAAGAAAATCTGCAACCCATTCTAATTTGGTATCTATAATTTGCTATGGACTGAAAAATAAGATTGTTAATATTCTGTGCCAACTAAGACCAAGTTGGAATTGAAACAAATACGTAGATATGTTTTAATGCGTGATATTTACACAGATTAGTTAAGAATCACTTTAGTCAATTATAGGCATTTCTTTTCTCCTTAATTTCAAGTTCTTATCTATGTTCTGACATCTGAGGTGGTCAGAAATTTGTCTTCATGATAAACAGTATATTATTCTATTTAAGTTTTGACAAGCACAATCAAAAGTGATGTATCCATGAATTTATTATAAAGGTGCCAATAAATTTAAGTTTCTTCTTTTTATGACACATTCTGACATTTATTCAGTCTACTTGATCAAGAAGAGTGTCTTTTAAAATTGTTCCACAGAATACTAGTTTTGACAGATGCTCTCCAAAAAGCAGAATCCTTACTCCAATAAGTTTGGAAAATAATGACAAATTTACTGAGTTTGGCAAAACCCCTGTGTATGTAAGAAAGTGTGATATGTGTATTTGTGTGTGTGTGTGTGTGTGTGTGTGTGTGTGTGTGTGTAAATCCTATTTAATGAAATAGATATGCCATAAACCTTACTCTGAAAAACAAGAATCTGGAAAGAGTGAAGTCATAATCAAAACAATACCAGGCTTGTTAAGTTCCAATTATTTTCTTCATAATGGGTTTATAAGACTTCATCTCACTTGCATTTAGGTTAGGGCTACTGTTCTGTATGCACAGGCAATCTGTGCCACTAGCTGACTAAAAGAGTGTGGGTATGAATTCTCCTTGAATTCCTTTTTTCCCCTAGAAACAATGTGTTGAGATGGCAGTATTAGAGTTCGGACCAGAGCAACTTTTGGAGCAGAGCTCCTGCAATTTGCTTTGGAGAGTATAGTGTGTTTATTTGAATTAGATTTGGTTCACGTTGAATTAAACAAATGGGATTTCAGGATTAAGCTATTACTACAATATAACCTAATCCACCTTAACCAATACAAGCTGAATTCTGAAATAATGAGCGAAACATAAAGGGACTTGATTGATATAAGACTTACATTACAGATGTTCAGATACTGAAAATTCCTTACTCACTCTTTATCTGCTAAATATACCTGTCAAGAAACAAATGTTATATTTTACTTTTACAGGTCTTCATTAAATATACTTTGCTAGGCTATTACATGATAGGCACTACTCTAAATTAAGTGGGTAAAGTAATGTAAAAGACATACAAAATCCTTACTCTCAAGGAGCATCCATCCTGACTATAAGAAAGAAAATGCCCAGTAGGTAAAAATACGCATTAAAAAAAAATGCAGTTTTCCTATTACGTGATTATAACTGTAGTTTTTGTTCTTGTGCTAAATTCCATTTTAAAATATATTAATATTAAAGCAGTCATAGCATCAAAAATAAACCATTAGTCATTTTTGTTAGAATGATAGTTTGGATACTAAATCAGATTTGGGTATTTCTTGGTTCCTTTTAGTAATGGAAACCTTTTTGAATCTAATCATTAATTTCAAAATTTATTTAGGGAAAATATTCTAGATAAATGGAAACAAATTCCACTAAATTCCATAAAAATGGTACAATTTTAAATTTTCTTTATCACTAATCAAATTATTTTTTGATATTGCACATTGAAGCAACTTTTTTAAGAACCTTTCTTAAATTCACACAAACATACTATTTTTATTATATTTCTAGCCATGTTAATGTATGGAAGATATTAACATAATGCATTATTTTTATCCCCTTTTCAAAAAACTAAAAGATCTTTCACACATTTCCAGAAGAAGTTTATAATGCGTACATGTATACTAAATACTTCTCTTATACTAATAATGGAGCCAATATCTATAATGATATACGGTTAGTATAGAATGAAATAAGATAATTTTATGTTCTAATTTCATAGGCGATCAAAGTTTCTCACTAAAAGATACTTAACTGGTTCAGCTTTCCTTGCAATTTAAGACAATCACCTGCTACTCATTTAGTAAATAATGGCCTACTTTCAGGTTCACTAAATAGTGCCTTGCCTCTGTACAACAGAAGCTTATTACTACATTTTCCATTCAATGTGCTCTGTTTCTTTTTTTCCGCTGGAACTCTGGTTCAGGTGTTAGTACTGTTTCATTGAATCCCTTTTTCTTCATCAATTTTCCTGAGGAAAGAAGGATCAGAAACCAAAAACAACATAATACTGTAAGAAATGTCTCAAATCTTACATAATATGGTTAGAAACATCTCAAATCTAAGAGCTAAGTAATACACTAAAGAAATTAACTCTTATAGGGTAATACTAAACTATCAGTATACAAATTGCAACCACCTTTAGTGGAGTAGTAAAAAGAAAAGCATTATGAATAAGAATTTGGATTGTTTCTCATTAACATTTTCCCAGCAAAAAAAAAAAAAAAATCTTATTACTGTTACTGACCAACCCAGTATTCAAGACAGACTATATCAGAAACCAGGTAATCTAAGATGTTTTGGAGAGTAATGGAATTCATTAAACATTATATTTATTAGTATTAGTGATTTCACAAAGCAGATGTTAAGCTGTCAAGCATATTGATGCAAACTGTCTGTGATTAATGAAACAACACCAAAATGCATGCTGTGCCATATTATTCCGTAAATTTTAAAAAATGTGAGTTTCCCCAAGGACATACAATACAGCCTTTTATGAACAAGGTTTAAGTACTGAATATAAATCTCCCTAAAAAATGTACAGGGTGAATGCTGAGGTTTGAATTCCATTTTAAAATGCATTAATCATTATAATATCAAAGTATTTCCAGGGAGTACATAGAGCTTTGAAAACAATATCTCTGTAAGTCACTGAAAGCAATTTATTCTTTCCATTTTCTTAATTCATCTGGTGATGAGCAACTGAAAGAACAATAATCCAAATGGTTTAAAAACTTTACAGCATTAATCCAATATAACATTAGAATATGTCAGTATAGAAAAATTAACTTCAAACACTAGCTTCTGATTTTTAAAAACTGGTAAACAGTAATAATTTAGTTAACTTTACAATTTAAAATTATATTCTATATAAGCTAGCAATTATTAACATTATATATTAAATGATAATAGTATATATTATTTCTTTTCACTTTGTTTTTCCTAAAAATATTTTGGTTATATCTTAAGGTCATTTGAAACTGATGTACTTAAACGATCTTGCAATATATTAAAGCAAAGTGATGCAATTATTTAAATGTTTTAATTTTCATGTTAAAAATACTCTTCTAGTTGATGTAGTTTATTTTTTTAACTTTGCTCATATTTAACATGTGGGAATCTTTCTGTTCATATCTAAATTGCCCAACTAAAATGTAGGCTTCAGCTACAAAATTTGAAAAAAAAAATTGCAACATGGTATAGTCTTTAAAAAAAAATTCCAAGAAGCCCAATGTTCTCCCTGACTAAAATAAACATATTGAAAATATGAATATAAAAATGCAGACATCACCAGATCCCACAGGTAAAAGAGAAAATATGTTTTTCACGTAATACACTGAAAGTTCAGTAACTGGACAATATAATCTCCTGAGGAAAACAAAATAATATAATATCAAGAATGCCCTATTTCTATATTAACATTTGTTCTTCAGTATCTGAATGGCTAATTATAAGTACTCATATTTTTTAACACTAGAGGGAGTATGTAAAAGAAAAAGAAGACAAGCCAATATTAATATTATCTAGTTCTTGAGTGTTATACATAATATTGGGTCTTTGAAACAAACTGCTTGCATATTTCTTATAGACAAAGCAGAATTAAAGCTCATTTAAATGGTATGCAATATCACTTTTTATATGCCATTTTCTAGTTAATTTAAAATTTATGACCAATGGCAAGAAAAATGCACAATATTCAAGAAGCAGAAAAACAGTGAATGTTGTAAAAAGTAGACATTTTTCTTTTTGTTTTAGTTTACATATTTTATTAGAAGAAAGTAGAATCATACTTGACAGAGAAGATACAATTCTCAGTGCTTCAAAGAGTTTTAAGTGATATCCCTGAGTCTAAGAGAATAAAGGACACTTTAAAATTAGAGCCAAACTTTTGTCGGAAGGTGAAGAATTGAGGTTAGAGATAATATTTAGAATTTATATAAACTGGATATCTCCAGAATTTTCACATGGTGGGGACAACATGGTAGCCACTATTTTGGGGACAAGAGAGGTGAGGACTTGATGAATTGATTTTTTAAACAGTTAGAACTCTGTTTGACACAGTAAGAATTTAAGGTGTTAGCTATTATTGAGAGATCCTTTGTCAATTTTAAAAAAAGAATATGAATTGGGTTTAATGGAATGAATTTAATGAGGGTAACAGATTATGAAATCAAAATATGGAAAACAAGAGCTCCCTCCAGTCAATGTACAAACTACTACTACCATTTGCAATAGGCAGGAAGATAACAAAGCTAAGCAAAAAGTGTGTAATAAGCATCTATTACATGCTCCTTCTCTGTAACTGGTAGATACGCAGTGAAAAAAAAAAGGTGGTAGTTTTGATCCTTGAGAACTTTGGTAGAACAATAGTTAGAAGAGATCCAGTTATTTACTAATTCGTTTAATGACCACCTATCACATGCCAGCAAGTACTCCAGGAACTTGAATGCATCAGGGAATAAACCAAAGGTCACTGACCTCCAGGAACTAACACTCTCGAGCTGGGAAACAAATAAGTAATAAAAAAAGGAAATTGAGTCTTCAGTCTATTAGACACTAGTAAGTATTAAGGAAAAGAGAAAAAGTGAAAGAGGAAAAGAAGAAAAGGAAATGCCATCAGAGTATATAACAAAATATGGAATTGCCAGAATGGGCCATGGTGGTGTGACACTTGAGCAAAACTTAAATGAAGCAAAAGAGTTAGCAGAAAAGTGGAGTTAGCCACAGAAGAGTACAGTCCTGGAAGAGCAATATTACTGCAGCCAAAGCAAGGGAGAGAAAATAGCAAGGAAACAGAGGAGAGTGATAACGGCGAGGAAGGAAAGTGTTTTGAGGCCTCTTAATTGTAAGAACTTAATTGAAATGGGAAATCGCTACAGGGATTTGAGAAGAGTATTGTGATCTAACTTTATCCCAACTTCTGTGCTGAAAGAAAAAAAATAAAGGTTAAAGAAGCAAGAAAGAAAAATAGTCAGGAGGTTACTACAGTAATCCAAATAAAAGAGGATGTTGTATTGGACCAGGTGGTAGCAGCGGAAGAGGTGAAAATTGTTCAGTTTCTGAAAACATTTGGAAGATACAGCCAACCAGACATTCTGATGAACTGTATATAATGCATGAGAGAAAGAGAAGTTGATAATGTCTCCAAGTCTGGAAGGATGAACACACCATCAACTGACATGGGAAAACTCTGCAAAAAAATAGGTTTGGTGAGAGAGCGGGGAGATCAAGTTTCAGTACTGAACATGGTAAGGTAAAGATATCTCTTAAATATCTAAGTAGAGATGTGGAGACGACTGTTGCTTATATAAATTTAAAAGGAAGGTCTGGGCTGGAGATACGAAATTGGAAGTATGAATCTAAAACTAGAATTAAATTACAAACTGAATAAAAACACCAAGTCAGAGAGTACAAATTATTTTCTTTTTTAAAGAGGATCAAAATTTTAGTTCAGACATCCCAGATCAAGAATAAGGAAAGGTAAGAAATAAGAAAAAAACAATGGGTAAGAAAGCTTAGTATTCTCCAAGTCAAGTGAAGAAATACTATTAAAGAGACTGAAATGCTGCTGACAAAGTAAATAAAATTAGGCCTCAAAATTGACTATTTGATTAATGGAATTACTAACAGCCTTGATAGAGGCAGTTTTGGTGTAGTGGTTAGAGTGTAGGTCTAATGGGACTGGATTTAGGTCAGAACAGGAGGAAACAGGTGATAACAAGCATAGACAACACTTTTAAGCTTTTTGTAAAGTGGAGGTAAGAAGTGGGATGGCAATTTTGGGGGGAAGTAAGGTTAAGAGAAGATTTTACTATCATCTATATTTCCACTTGTATGCTGATGGGAATCATCTGCGGGGAGAGTGAAAAAGATGGTACAAAAAAGGCAGGAGAGGATGCATAGTTACTTTTCTTAAGTAGATAAGAAAGAACAGGTTATACACAAATGGAACGAGCGGCTTTTAGCCCTTATCCTCTCTAAAAAGTATTCCTTGGAATTGGATCCTCAACCTCAAATTTCTCATCAGGTAACAAGAGTAAGACTTTAAAAATGTTTTACTGAAGATTACATGGTTAAGTAACTAACAGAGAAAAGTTACTAGATTTTTTTTAAGGCACAAACAAGGAATAATTGTTAAGTAACATAAGCAAACACAATGCAGTAGCACAGTAACTATAAACATGAGGAGTACAGGATTCAAGTTGGGTAAAAAATTGTAGTGGTGTCAAGATTGTCTGGGATGGTCTCTCTGTCACTTACTGAATAGAAGACAGAACTAAGGCCAACGAAAAAGCAGGGCAGACTGCTGGATGTCAGGCTACAAGGCTAGATTTGTTCATTTGACATTTTAAGTAGGAGTGGCCTGAAGAAACCAATGCATTAGAAGATTAACCTGGTGGTATTTAGAGAATGAACTGGCAGAGTAAAAAAAAAAAAAAAAAAGAGAGAGAGAGAGATTAGCTCTAGGGCTATTAAAACATCATCCATGAAATTAATAGCATAGGAATTAGAGAGGCGGCAATGAAAAGAAAGCAGCCAATTGTAACGCCCGTTTACCAAAAATTGACAAAACTTATCAATGATTTTATGCTCTTGCAGCACCACGTATTTTTCTTTCAAAGTTTTTAACAATCCTTAATAAATATTATTTTTGTTATTTGAAAAAGTCTGCCCATTAGCACATGTTTCAGATAGCAGAGGCCATGTATGTGTTGCTCAGTATTTTATTTCTATTGCCTAACACACTGCCCTGCACAAAACAGACATTTAAAGAAAAATTTTGGTAAGTGAATAATTTATTTAGGCATGTCACAGAAGCTGACAAGGAAGAAGAAAAAAGAGAAGAGGAAACAAAAGGACTAAGACAGGAGGAGAAAAAAGGAAGAGCAAGAAAGGGGCAAATGACAAAAAATGCAGAGGAGGTAGAGAATGAGAGAGAAGAAAAAGATTATTCTGAAGTTAAAATCATGAAAAATAGCAGAGTCACTATGTAGCTGCTGGAAAGTGGGAAGCTGGATATGAACAATGGTTCAAAAGAGAAATGCCAAGAGTCCAACTCAATCACTTGCTCTTTATATTAGTTAACCTTCTTGTCTCAGTTTCTCCATATGTAGAACAATTATAATATTCTCAAAGGGTAACTGTGAGGATTGAATGAGTTATCTCAGAACTGCTCCTGGTGAATAGTGAGCCCTGAACAGATGTCAGTCATGTTCATCATCATCATCACCATATTTCTTTTATAACTTGTCCCATAACACCATTCACACCTCTCCTATCTCTACAGAAATAGAAGAAGCAGAAGAAGCAGAAGACAAATTGATATGAAGATGAAATGAAGAGCCCTTCCAGTGAAGGTTGCCATTGACCTAATTCAGGAACCAGCAACAGCAAAAAGACTAGCAGCTCAGCCTTGGCCTTTCCCATGGTCCCTTCTGAGTTGCCCTTCTTTTTCCCAAATTGTAAAATAGCCATATATACCAAAATTCTTTAAAATGTTTCAGTGTAATTTTTATTTGATTATGAAAAATGAAAACGGAGAGAGGGGAAGTGATGAATGGAAATGAGAAGGTACATTTTAAAAGTACGTTCAGTGAAGGGTAACAAGAATCATGTAAAGGTAAGAAAAAAAAACACAGATAATGCTTCATTTAAAAAAATACAATATATGAAAAACAAAAGGGTCTGGTGCTTAAAGGATAAACACCAAATAAAAAGCATAAATAAATAAAAAGATGGATAAAGAAAGTAATATTAAGTAATATGGAATAAGAAGGAAAAGCTAGAGCAGTAGTTCTCAACTAGAGTGATTCCCTCTCCCAAGGGACACTTAGCAATGTCTAGAAACATTTTTAGTTGTCACACTGACATTTTTGGTTGCTACTGGCAGCTATTAGCACAGGCCAGGGCTGCTGCTAAAAATCCTACAATGTGCAGGACAGCCCTCAACAATTATCTGCCCAAAATGTCAATAGGGCTATGTTTGAGAAAACCTGAACCTGAGATTAAAGGTAAGGAGAAAAAGATGGAAGTGGATCACATCAGTTCATTCTCTTGCACAAAACTGCAAAGTTCCCATTTTACTCTAAGTAAAAGTTAAATTAAAATTCTGAGACATGTTTTCATGTCCCTCTGACCTTTACTTTCACTCCTGCCACATTGGCCTCCTTACTCTTCAAATATATGGGACACATGGCCACCATAGGGTCCTGGCCATTTCCTCGACTTGGAAAAATGATCCTCTAAACATCTATACAACATCCTCCTTCAAGCTTTTCCTCTGTTGCAGCCAGGTCACCTCCTCACAGAGGTTTATTCTAGACCACCCTATTTAAAATTGCACCTCCTCCCATCAGTGCTCATCCCATTATAATTTTCTATTGTTTCCTTGCACTTGTAACTTTGGACTAGTATTTCACATAATTTGGCATTTATTATGTTGGTCTGTCTTCTCCATGCCCTCCCTACACCCTATTTAAGCTCCATAAAGAAATTTTGTCTATTTTGTTAACCACTATACCCCCAGTAACTAGAATGGTGCCTGGCATACAGGCAACATAATGCAAATGATTATTTGTTGAATAAATGAATAAAGATGCTTGAACAAATTCATATAATAATAACAATTAAAAATACACATTTGGCTCTCACTCTATACACAGGAACAGTTCAAAGTACTTTATATATATTAACTCATTTAATCTCCATAATCAGTTCATATTGTTGGTAGCATTATCACCATTGACATTTTAGGGAAAAAATGAAGGCAGAGATTAAGTAATGTGCCCAATATATTGTAGCAGAGCAATTTGAAATGAAGAGGCCACTTTACTGTGCAACACAATCTTAAAGATCTCCTATTATTGGAAGGAAGGAAGGAAGGAAGGAAGGAAGGAAGGAAGGAAGGAAGGAAGGAAGGGAGGGATGGGAAGGGAGGGGAGGGGAGGGGAGGGAAAGAAAAGAAAAGAAAAGAAAGAAAAGAAAAAGGAAAGGAAAAGAAAAGAGAAAAAAAGGAAAAAAAAGAAAAAAGAAAAGAAAAAAAGATTTCTAACATTTATCAAAAACATTGACCTATCCAATTAAGGGATAATCAATTTCATACTTTATTCTACATATAATTGAATGTATGTAACTTATCTCTGATATTTGAGTTTTAAAGTTACAAAGTTACTTTTAATTCATTATGGTTGCCCTATGATGTTATCAACATCATCAAAAGTAAAAAGACAATAGTTAACCTTTTTCAGCAGTTCTGCACAATTTTAGCTGTTTTATTAGAATTAAGTTAGAATGTAGAAATCCTATACCTACAAAAGCTTGACTGTCACATGTATGTAAAATATTAATGATTTATTTTGATAAATTTTAAAGAGAATACTGGTTGCTGATTATTTTCAAATGCATTTATGTTTCTTTGGCAACAGAGAACATTGGGAAAGATATGTTTCACAAAAGTATTAGTAATATGTGTTGAAATTTTATAATACGTTAATATAATACCTAAGAAAAATCTTCTAATGTGGAATAACAAAGCAACACTGCATGAGTTTGAAAGGCTTGTTCTCCTCATATCCAAAAACTATAATGTATTATAACAAGAGTAGCCACACATCTTATTAGGCAAAGTTTAGAATTCATTAACTCAGAGAAAATCAATTAAAATGGAAAGTGAGATGAATCCTTCTTCCATCTTTGTATTCTTGCTGTAACTTAACATTAAACATTCAACATTACTTTAGAGTTACTTCTTGTACCCTACTAGAGGTAAAGCTGACTCTACTAGAGGTGAGCTTATTAAAGAGTAGGTCCTTCAGCTTATTCATGTTTGCATCCTTTACAGTCTTCAACACAGTGTCTTATACATATCAAGAATTCAATGAATCTTTCTTGATTTATGAATTAATGTTACATAGAAAACAAAACAAAACAAAACAAAACAAAAATTCTGTTCTGGGACCAGTTTTAAAAAGAGAACATGCTTAATTTGCAATAAACTCTGGGAACATTTTGTCCTTCTACATAGCGATGTACTCTAGCACACATGATAAAATTGTGAGAGTTAACCTTTAGGCACATGAGCATTCCACACATTTTGGAGAGTAGTGAATTATACATATATTCTTCCCATGTTGAGAACACATCTACCAGGGCCTCTCTTAGGACAAGTAAATGGCTGATAAGCTACTCCTGGCTCCCTGAAATAAAACCCATCAGATTATAGCCATCGATTTTTTTTTTCCTTTTTGTAGAGCCAGGACTTTTGATCTTAAAATTATGGAGCTGGTCTCAAATGACTAGCTGAAATTTTTTTAAAATGAAAAGAAAGGCAATTAATCACTACTTTAGTCTCTTCGCCTGGGATATTCTCACTCATCCGAGTCCCTGAACATGTGCAAAGACTTAACATTGTACCAGCTTTTGTTCCAGGAGAAATACCCACAATTTTATAAACTTTCAAAGTACTCTGTGATATTATGGGTGTGTATGTGTATGTGGAGGGGTGGGAATTAAGAACTACTGCGAAGAAAATTAATTTAACTGATAAATATATATAAATATATATATAAATATATATAAATATATAAATATATATAAATATATAAATATATAAATATATATAAATATATATATAAATATATATACATATTTTAAACCTGGTATTTTTCTGTCATAGTTCGAAATCTTAGGACAAGATCTGTTATTATGAAAGAGGAAAATAAACACTTGTTATTTCTGTTAGTTTTCATGCAGTACTAGAGAAGGAATCCTATTAGAAATCATGCAAATTTGTTTGCTCTAGACTAGTATGGCATATGCTATCTGTAGTTGGAAAGCTATTTATAGTGTGCCATACACCATAGTAACTGGCATATTGGGCATAGGTATATAATTTGACTTACTTCAATTATTCTAAAAGTAAACACTTATCTTAAACAACAGCCTGAAGTAGCATTTGCAAAGCAGGAGGATGGAAAACAAAGATCATAAATATAAGTTCTGTTTTAACCATGTTAATGTTTCTTACCTAAAGTGGAGTCTGATAACTTAATTCTTTTAGAATCTGCATGTCCTTTCATTCTCAAAAATAAAATTAGCTTATGCCCTTGAGTACCTCAAGAAGGAATATACCTGCCAAGGATTCCTTGAGATTTACAACTCAAATTCATAACTAGAGTCTAACAGTCACTGCTGACAGAAGCCTCTCACACACACCCCATTTCAGGGAAAAGCTACAGACTAAGCTTTCAGCCTCTGGCACCATACTCCTGATATCTTTACAGAGGAATTCCTGGTATTGTCTTTTGACTAATGGACTGAGACTTGCCTATCCAATCGGAACCGCACAACTATATCCTCATTTACATCTTTACTGACCAAACAGAGCAGCTCCATAAGGACCAATTAGAACACACAATCCCAAACAATCAGGAGAGTGGCATTTGGACCAATCAGACTTTGCAAATTGGGATTCCTCATTTGCATAAAAATGGACCAATCAGGGACTAGGGCAGGGACTTTCTTGATAAAAGACAATTCCCCTTTTTTTCTGTGGAGTGCACTTTTATTTCCTTCAGATGCAATGACTCTCTGGTTTGCAAACTGTTTACTTGAATAAAATTTCTCCTTTTGCTGTGCTCTAGATTGAGGGCTCTTGTTGGCATTAGATAAGTGGCAGCAACTTTGTTGACAACTTATAAGGCAACATCTGTCCTGAGTTGACAGGCCACCTTGTGAGCCTACTTTGATTTGGACATTTACTTAAATATACCTATTTTCTCAACAACTAATGTTACTTTCTGGCTCTTGTTCAGAGCTGATGTACTGCTGACTTTGGTTCCCCAGATCTTATGGGAAATCTTAATTTACAGTATTTCTTCCTAATGAACTAACTTTCAATATAACAAAAACATTTTTATCTATATTATACTGGAAAATAAAAACATTTTATTCTAGAATAAGTCATTTCTTGTTTCTCTCATATGTGAGAAGAGGACAGGGTAGCTTACAATCAATAGCACTAAAATTAACATGAAAAATCTAGTACAAAAATACAAAGGACACTATAATCCAGCTCAATAATATTGTAACTGGTAAAGAATCCCACAAGCTTCTCTATTCATCAGTCATAGCAAAAAGTGGAACTGTCAAAGTCTAAACATCTCAGAAAATTTAAGAATAGTATCGCTCTTCTAAGGCCATTTGATAACAAAAGAAAATAAAAGTTTCCCAAATTCCTTTAAATTCATTTGAAATAGCTGCACACAATGCTAGATATCAGCAAACATCCATATTAGTTGTGCCTTTATTTTCTAAGTCATAATATAAAAAAGCTATGTAATAGTGTCATCAACATTTTTGTTGAAGATTAAATAGGTCAAAAGTAATTCACCACAGCACTTATTTATGTGGAAAATGCAAATTGTAAGGCCTAATTAATTCATTATTAATTTTGCCTCAATCCTGGTGCCCGAAATTGGGTATAACCCACAAAAACAATGATTGTTACTACAAAGAAATAATAAATTACACAACAAGACTTAAAAGCCTTATTAGGTTCTCTCAAAATTTAAGAAATAGTACTACAAAATATACTGCAACTAGGTGTAAATATTTGTAAAAACACCCTGGAAGACAGTTTGGCATTATGGATTGAAAACGTAAAGCTTTTGCACCTTGACTTCTAATAAAATGTAATAAAATAAAATTAGATAAATGTTATAGAGCTTAGTGCTTAAATGCCTAGGTTCTAGCACTAAAATGCCTGGCCTTGAAGGCTAACTTCTCCACTTACAAGTCAGGTGACCTTGGGCAAATTACTTAACATTTCTGGCCTCTGTTTTCTTATCTGTAAAATGGAATAACAGTAAATTCTTTCTCCTATATCTGTTTTTAGGATTAGAAATTTCAAATATAAATAAATGCACTTAGATGAGTACCAGGCAGAAAGGAAAATCTATCCGTGTGAGCCATTTTTAATGCCAGAAACATTTTTTCAGTGACATTTAACCACCACAAAAATCTGGAAATAAATAGAATGTTCAATATTATAGGAACTATAAAGTAACTGAGCAGGTCTATATAATGGTTAAATCTAATACTATTTAAGAAATCAGAAAACATTGTATATAATTTCATAATTTTGTATGACTTCAACTATGTTAAGAATAGTCATACAAAAAAGACTGAAATAAAATATAGCCAAGTATTATTCAACATATCTATCTCTGTGTGGCATTAAGAGTAACTATTATTTCTCCTTTACAATTTTCACATTTTTCAAAACTTTCTATAGTATTCTTATACTGTATTACTGCTGAAATCAGAAGAGAAATAAAATTTACTCTTTACCTTTGGGGTTGGGGTTGGGGTTGGGGTAGGGAGAGGAATGAATCGGTGGAGCACAAAAATTTTAGGGCAGTGAAAATACTCTGTATGATACCATAATGATGAATATATGTTATACATTTTTCCAGATTCATAGAACGCACAACACCAAGCGTGAACTATAATGTAAATTATAGACGTTGTGTGATGATGATGTGTGAATGTAGGTTCATTAACTGTAAACAAACATACTACTCTGGTGGGAAATTCTGATAATAGGGAAGGCTATGTATTTGTTGAAATAGGAGGTATATAGGAAAACTCTGTACTTTTCCCTCAATTTTGCTGTGAACTTAAAACTTCTGTAAAAAATAAAATAATCTCTTAATGAAATAAATAAATTTAATTTTTTAAAGAAAAAAATACCTTTTGTTTTCTAATGTTTTATTTTCAACTTAATGTCAGTTATGTGCATTTCAATCAGAATTGAATTAGCAGTCCATGGAATTTTATCCCCTTAACTCTCAAAAATTGCCCATGAAATTTTCATGAATACTTCTATAGAAGGTTCTGTAGTTAAATTTTTTGGAAAAAAATATTTTACTCAAACTTGCATTTCTATCTTTCCTCTTCCATTTTGATTTAAATACCTGAGATCCTCAGAGCAGTAAGGGTGGGGGGAAAAAAAAAACAAACCATAATCTAGGAAACAATAAAACCTATTAAATTGGTTTTATTATCTATTACTTATTATTACCTGAAGCAAGCGTCTATTTATTACTTTAAGGCTGCTTGAACTTATCAGCTAATTCTTTGAGTCTTGAATGGTATAATGAATTAGAAATAGACTGTGAACAATGTTTATTGGTTATTCTTATTTTCTCAGAATCATTCTTTTTCAGTAACATGTCAAGTTATAATGCTTAAGAAAAGAAAAATTAAAAAGCACTTTAGCATTTGGTAAACATACTCCAGTTTGAGGAGGTAGACTGCTGAATTCAGGAGTAAAAGTACAGCTATTTCTACAATCAAATGAACTGTGAAATTTCATTCATTCGCTACTTTAGAACTTGCAAAATACTCCAGAGATTATCCTCTATAATTTGTTCTAGTAATGAATTTTATACGCACAATTTCATTAACCAAAAAATATTTAGTAGAATTTCCTAGAGCAATAAACTACAGAATTTAAGTAGATAAGCCATTAAAAAAGAGAAATACATTTAAAAACAAAAATACATTGAAGATAATTGTTAATTCTGTTTTTATCAGTCCCCAAGTGTATCGTTTCCTATGGGTTTTTAAACTTTTCAAAATTAAACTTAAGTTTATTTCTGTTTACGATGTTATAAGAAAAAACATGGTTCCTTCCAATCCACAGCCACAACGCTGACACACCTTTCCACCCATGTAGTCCAATCACTGAGTGATTCCAGGGCACTGACAGAACAACTCATCTTAACTGGTTCCCTGGTTCCTACATGATGTCTACTCACAAGGCTTAGTAACAAACAAAACAGAAAAATTCCACTGTTGTGTGTGTGTGTGTGTGTGTGTGTGTGTGTGTGTGTGTGTCCCATAGAGAAGTTTTGTTACTTAAAATAATAAATTAAAAGACTATGAAAAATGTTCAAGTTTATAAACAGTCTAAACTAAAAGAGAATTCACCTAAAGCAGCAATAAATTTTGTTTCCAAAAAAGGGCTCTTTATCACATACTACAATCTCTAACAAGATCAGTGATCCTTTATAAATACCAACATTTGATGCAAAACAGCTCACCAGTGAGAATGCCATAAAAGAACAGGCAACCTAGAAATGTCAAATTATTTGAGAACTATTTTTAAAAAGTAATAGCTCTTTTTTCTACATTTCTAAAAATGAATCACCCCACACCTAAAAACCAGTAATAGTTAATTTTATCCCTAAAACTCTAGAGTTACATCACTATTTAAATTTTTTTCAATTGTAGAAAAAAGTAGCATAGATTAATTTTGTACTCCAATGCTATTTCCTGGTAATTCCTTCCCCTTCTACATCTTCACATATTATCCACATCTCAAAGATCCAAAATCTTTCTTTTTGACTTTTAATTTCCCCCCAAAAAAATTATTCTTCATAAAAATCTCCAATATTTAGTTGTAACACCTGGAATATCTTATATATGGTATTAGTCCATTGGTGTTAATCATGACAATCTGAACAAACTATGTTTCTTAAAATTCATGTCTTACCATCTTTTTAAAGCTTCTCTTCACTAAGTGCTTACCATAGTACTAAGAACACAGCAAGTATTGGTTTATTAATCTACTATGCTCACTCTTATTCTCAATTCTGCTTTCTTCCCCAGGCCTGTTAGATCATAATTAGAGTGACCACTAAAGGCAGCAACCTTTTTACACTATTGACGTTCAAAGACACAATAAATGCATTCCAAACTTACCTTTTGAGCTCACTGAGACCAGAAACTATAACTTATTCATCTTATCTTGGAAAAAAATAAAAAGGTAATCCAGCTCACAGTAAGTGCTGAATAAAAGCTGAATTATACTTTTTTTTCCATTGCAGTACAGAAGACCAAAAGATCTCTATTATTTCTGTTATGTGAGTCACGTTATGTGAGGTTTTACTAAATTCTGAAGGCAGAATAAAACTGCCCTTAAGCTTTCTAGAAATTCTGTTCCTCTTCCTCCAATATGTAATCCAACTATAAATGATTAAGTAATAATAATTAAATAACTAATCATAAAAGACATGCAAAATAATAATGAAGTTGTTACTAATTATTACTATTTCATGCAACTATATGTTCAAATCGACTCCACTAACTAAACTTTCAGATGACTGAAGTCCGGAAAACTTCTAAAAAGAAAAGTAATTTCAAAATAACCTCAAACTAAAGTCCAATATTGTTGGTGCAGAGTATATGTAAATGTTAAAGACAGAATAGTAAAAATAAGATATTGCACTTTAGATAACATTAAAAAAACAGAAAAGAAAAATAAGTGTCATATGGAGACTAATATAGTGATCTAGCTATGATCACTTTGTTATTTCTAATTTCAGTTCCGAGTTAATAAGAGCTCTGCTAATTTATATCAAAATATATTAAGGCCTATAGCATAGCATTGCCAATAAATGGATTATAATTCTAAATATAACAGTTTTATTCAATATATACCAATGATAAACTGCTAGAGTATCAAATGTAACAAATGACATTTGTAACAAATGTATAGTGACATTTGTAAGTCTTAGGTATAGAGAACAAGATTTGTAATTTAAAAAGTTTTTAGTTATTTCTCCATTCAAAACTACATCAAAGACATGTTTAGTCACATGTGCAGTATTTATTATCTTAAAAAGATAAATGCTGAACAAATGCAAGATGTCATAGGTTAAATATGTCCTATAAATATTTTGTTCTCAAAATAACTATAATTTATATTATATAAATAGCCAATGTTTTGAGATTCAGACACAGGATAATACAACTCTGTGCAAACCTAGGATGATGATATCCTCACAAAAGTAATTAACAATCAGGTCACATCATTAATCATACATAAATTATACTCTCAGGGGTGAGATTTTTACCCTAACAAACCCTGGCATCCAATCAAAGCTTTCAAAGCATCAAGATAAATCTTATCTCTAGATCTGTTTAGAAAACAGTTCCTTTCATTTACTTGATTGTACATTATCTATGCTTTTCCATTCCTTCTATATAATCTTTTTTATTTAAATATCCTCCAGTAAATGAAGACACAGAAAGAGTGAAGAAAAGATTCATTCATGACTACCCGATTTTTCTTGAGATTCTAACCAAGAGTCACAGGGAGGTTAAAAGTTTCACTATAGATCTGCCTAGTCTCTAAATGTTTACCGAACGATAATGCAAAGCAGCATCAGGACCATGTACAGTTTCTTGTCATTTATTCTGTTTCAAGTAGGGAGTGGACTGACACATCATAGGGAAGGATGTGCCCATAAATGCAGTTTTGATTGACTACCTTTCTCTTAAGCTCAGCCTCCTGGCTAAGACAGTAAACACAGTTACTGTGCTGATGTAGGTTTTTCCCATATCCCCCACCTTGAAACATCAACAGCTATAAAGCACAATTCTGCCAAAAGGAACATGCCCAAATTTGTTCATTTTTTACAACGCCATAATGTTTCAGATGAAAACACAGCCTGCCAAAAATGTCAAATGAAAGGATAACAAAGAAACTACAGCATCTTTAGACTTGAATTTCAATGCATAACCTCGCCATCTGTCAACCAGTTGTGAAACAATGATCCTAGAGAAACCCTGCAAACATGAACAAGTTTTATCCTCACATCTATCATCT
>PVKZ01002080.1:0-229931 GCA_004027375.1 Macroglossus sobrinus
GCTTGGACCAGGCTGTGCTTCTAAGGGGTTGTAGACCCCAATGGCTTCACAGGATCCTAGCCGTTGAGTGCCACTGCCACAAATACAATTAAAATAATAAAGCTGACATATTTAGAGCATCCGTTATGGCCCGGGCATTGTAAGAAGCCTTCTGTATGTGCATTCCCTCGATTAATTTGAAAAGCAACCTTATAGCATCAATTATATCATGTTATCTACATGTTAGAGAGGAGAAAGGTAAGATCAAGATGCTTCATGACTTTTTAAGGTGGTGGAGTCAAAATTTGAACTCTGGGTGATCTGGCTTCAAGTCCATGATCTTCCTAGACACCGAGCCAGCCTTACTGGGAGAGAACCCACAGGGCAGTGTCGGTGAATGAAGCCAGATGTCTCGCATTCAGTTTTCCTTCGGCTAAGTTACCTGGCTCGTGGAACTTCCATGCCAGTCCAGGCAGCGTGTGGCAGTGCCAGACACTTCTCTCCTGCCAACTCTGAGAGCATTCGAACCCTTTGCAGCAATGACAGAAATCTGATACAAATAGAGGAAGCAAAGAAGGGCATTTGTCGGCTTATTAAACTCCGAAGTCCTGGGGTGGGCTAGCTTCAGGCACAGCTGGATCCAGCGGGTGACATGATATTACATAGAGTCCGTCTCTTTTCTCTTCTCCGCCCTGCTTGCCTTTGTGTTGACGGACTTTCTTGTCAACACAAAGCTTGCATAGTACCAGGCTGGCAACCCCACTGGAAAGAGTGTCTGCCTCTCCCAACAGTGTTAACGAGTGTGGGTGCTGAGACTCGCCGGCTTTCCGGAGTGAATCAATCACTGTTGCAGGGCAGGGAGAATGAGAATGGTCTGAAGGTCCAGGCGTGGATCATATGCCCGACTGTAGGAGGGAGGTTGGAGTCAGCTTCGTGAGAACCAAGTGACTTGGAAATGTGGGAGCAGTGATTTCCCAAAGAAAACTTGGAATATTGTTCACAAAAAGGGAGAGAAATTGGATACAGGTCAGGTAGGGAAGAAAACAGGTCCTCTGCACTATTTTAGCTCCCCCTAGAGGTCCAGAAAAGCAGTAGGACTTCTGTATTAGGATGGCCACTTCTCCTGAAGGGGACGGCCCTGCACCCCAGGTCTGTTCCAGTGCAGTAATGCCTATCTTAGGTGATTAGTTCTGGGGAGACTAAAGCCACTGGGGTTGGAGTCTTCCCTCAGGGGCTGAGCCGTTCACCTCCTCATCCCAGAGAGAAGTCATATCACAACTAACTTCTCATCTCATCACATCCTATCTCATCTGCCTTTATGCAGCCTAGTGCATCTCCCTCCACCCAAAGCCAGTTTAAAGTGTAAGGGACAGAGCCGCCTGCCGCAGGGGAGATCAGACAGAGGCTGCGGGACTTAAGGGAAGGCGGGTCAGTGGCTGTAATGCAAGGTCTGGCCATTGCATGCCACGCTTTGTCACATGTGCATTGCTAAGGAGTGAATCTAGTAGTTTTCATCAGATCCTCCAAAAGATGGATGGCCCTGAGTTTAGGGAGCATTGGCATAGGGAAGGTGCCACTAGAAAGAACATCCAAGAACGCGTCAATCACCCCTTCAATGTCCCATATGGAGTGGAGCCCTCGCCAGACAGACCTGGCCACACCACTCTGTCCTCAAAGCAGTGGGGGACAGCAGCTCCTAAGTTATCCCAAAGCCAGTTCTTGATGGATTGCCGTATATGTGAATATGGAATTTAAATTAATTAACTCTTAAGAATCCCTGCTGAGACGCTCGGCTGGAGAGTATGCAAACCTAGATATGTGTCTCTGTATGGAATTTCCACTATGCAACACGGAGATCTTGCCTCTAACAGTATTTTGATAAAAGACGTGTTGGGCCACGTTATCTGCAAAATACGATCACACCGGGAGTCCAGAGACCTGGGCTCTCAACAGCTGTTGGCCAGGTGTATGATTTGCAGTTTTGAGCCCTGTCCTCTCTGGATGTCTGTCCAACAGGGTCACTCACCAGGTCTTACCTACCTTTTAGGGGTGGGGTGAAGCTAGGATGTGAAAGCTCTTTGCAAAGACAAAAATCCTAAAGGGTCACATGATTGCTCCTTAGATATTTGTATGAGTGCTTCTAATTATATTAGGAATCTTAATTTGGTTCCGTGGTAAATCATCCCTGATATCTAGCGTATTAGATAATCAATCATACATGAGGATGCCAAGTCTCACAGCAGCTAAGGGACAGGGTTCCCAGCTCCTCCCTTTAAGACACGTATTAAGTGCCTGCAGTGTATTAGGCACTGTGCTTAGAAGCTCATGATACCGAAATGGTTTCTCAACAGAATTTCCCTTTCATCAAGAAGGCCAGAGCCAAGACACCAGCTCATGGCCTCTGGCCCCACGTCCACAGGTCTTTACATTTGCTGCCACCGCTGTGAACAGGGTAGCTGTTGTGTCGTATCTGTGTCGTGTTTGCTGTAGTGAGCCCAAGAGTGCCACTGATTTGGATACATTTTGATTTTGGATACAGTCTGAATACATTTTTGCTCATTCTCACAATGAGTAATCGTTTTCTTATCTGCGAGGCTCAGAGAGTTTGCCCAGTGTTATATACGGAAATGGTCAAACCAGAAAATAACAGAGGCAGAGGAAGCATTTATTAAGTGCTTCCTGTGTGCCAAGTACTGCGCTTGGAGAATTGATGGATTATGTCTGAAAGCCTTCATCCACGACCCATGAGGAACGGGTTACATCCTTCAGAGAGACCTGCCCAAGGCCACAGAGCTGGTGTTCAGAGGCTATTGCCTAGTGTAGTGTCCTTTGGGGCAGGGATATTGCCTTGGTTATGTCTCTGTCCCATCCCTGCAGAGGCTACTCAGGCACCACAGGTATTTCTTGAGAGGACATGCTAATCCAAAGGAAGTCAGTAAGTGTGAAAGATTACTCTGTGGATAGCATGGCTCCTCGTCCCTCTACCCCTTGGACATGCAGCCCATCACCCTGTTCCCACAATGCCGTGGGCACACCAGTCACGCTCCCCTTGTCGGCCCACAGGGTCGCCAACCTGAAGATCCAGCTGGCCAAGCTCGACAGTGAGGCCTGGCCTGGAGTGCTGGACTCAGAGAGGGACCGGCTGATCCTCATCAATGAGAAGGAGGAGCTGCTGAAGGAGATGCGCTTCATCAGCCCCCGGAAGTGGACCCAGGGGGAGGTGGAGCAGCTGGAGATGGCCCGGAAGCGGCTGGAGAAGGACCTGCAGGCAGCCCGGGACACACAGAGCAAGGCGCTGACCGAGAGGTGGGGCTGGGCTGGGCTGGGCTGGGCTGGGGGGAGCCTGGGAGCCTTCCCTCACTGCTGCTCACTCCTCCAGCCCCCCGGTGGGGGACAGGGTGAGAGGGATCGCCTGCCACATTGGGCTCCACCCTGAGGACACTCAGTTTTTGTGGTCTCCCAGTTTTCCAAAGTCACCAATGGAGGTGGAGGAGGGGACGATTCACCATCTAACAACCCCAGGACTTGACATAGGGGGGGTCGCATTACTAAAAGGGTCTGCTGATGTGTAGGTTTTCAGAAATTATCTTCTGATTAAGTAAGGTAAGCCACATAACTATATAATGTAGAGCAGCTGTTTTCCAACTTTGGGACAGTGACTCACCTTAATGCAAAAGCGTCACAAAACGATGTATACTTTTTTTCTCTTCGCATGATGGCCCTGTGATGTTTTGTGTCTCATTTTGCATTTCTTTTCGTGCTGGTCTTGACCCGCTCAATTGGTTTCTGCCCCATGCTAAGGAGTTGCAATTTATGAAACACTGGTTTAGATGGGGGTCAGTTGGGTGACTTAAATGCTGGAAACCCACCTGGCCATGGGCTGAGTCAGACTGGCAAGCGTAGACCCCACTTGTCTAAAGTGGAGGTCACCCCCTTCTCCAGCAAGTGGGAGTGCAGGCCCCGGGTTGCCAGAAGTCCCTGTTTTTCTAGAAAAAAAGTTGTTTGGCTTTTTTCTTAATATTGGCAACTAATCCAAAGAAAAAATTTATTAATACTCTGAAAGCTGGATCAGCTTCATCTGTGAGCTCAATGAAAGCTGAAAGCCACTGGTTTACATTCTCTGGTTTAGGCCTTTATTTCCTTCAGAGTCCCACCAACCTGCCCACACACTGTGCAGAGCATAGCCTCGTGTCCACAGGTGGTCCTGCAGTCCCCGGCTTCTCGTTCGTTCGTTCCTTCCTTCCTTCTTTCCTTCCTTCCTTCCTTCTTTCCTTCCTTCCTTCCTTCTTTCCTTCCTTCCTTCCTTCTTTCCTTCCTTCCTTCCTTCCTTCCTTCCTTCCTTCCTTCCTTCCTTCCTTCCTTCCTTCCTTCCTTCCTTCCTTCCAGTCCGTCTGTCAGCCCTATGCTTATTCATTTAAGAAATGATTTGTTGCCCATTTTCTGTGTACAAGGCAGTTTGGAGGATCGAAAATTAATAAGCCACGATCCCTGCCCTTATTAAAATCTGTTCCCATTATTTTCACTTTTTCTGGCAGCAGACGTTATGGAGCAAGGTCCCTGCCCTTAAGGAGCTTAGATCTGAAGATAGTGATTTTCAAACGTGTGGGGTGCAGGGTGAGCGAGGGAAATCTTCCTGGTGAAACCGGAGGTAGACGCCCAGCTTATGAGGCGGGTAACTTGCCTGTGCCCGAGTGGAAGCAGGTCAGGAGTCCTAGGTGCCTGGATGTGGTCTCTCTGCGTCACCCAGTGATGGGTCCTAAGGCACCTTCAGGGAACCTTCTGAGCTCTAAGGCCCCCAGGTCACAATCCCATCTAGCAACTGAGTGAGCTTTCTTTGCACCTGGTGAGGTTCTCGGTGGATCAAGCTGACCAGTCTCTTCCTGGCCTCTCGCAAAACATCAGAGTCCGTTGACCAGTCAGTGTTGGGGACTGTCTCCCCACCAAGCCCTTTGTCAGAACTGTGACCAGGGACTTGACATTTTCCTCTTCTCCATCCTCCCCTGGGAGGGGTGGCTGATGAGTGCTGACCCATCATCACCAGGCAGGTGAGAGGAGGAGGAGAATAGGTCTTCAATAGTTGGTGTCTTGCACCGTTTGGGAGCACCTTCTAGAAATCCCCCTTAGCGCCAAGATTCTCTGTCCTGCTTTCTCTCAGACTATGTGCCTCGGGGACAAGACCTGTGTCCCTATGCCTTCATGCCTTCCGTGTTAGTTGAAAGAATATGTGCATAGCTGGCCTGGGCAGACCTCACTGGAGGGCCTCTGCATGCATCTCCTGGTCTGTCTGTTCACCCTCTGGGTCCCTCACTTGTTCCCAGACTCTGCAGCTGCTGCTGGGAAGCCCTTAGCTATGTACCCTGCTCACAGCCAGCTCCTGAAGAGAGCAGACTCATGGCAGCTTTACTCCTTATTGGCTTAAAACAAAGTCCATTCCCATGGCTTCCCTTGAGCAAGTCATGGCCAATATAGACTGCAGTTGCCTCATAGAGGGAAAAAATAGGATAATTACATCGAATACCTACCTATGTGGTCTGAAGGCAGGTGGTTGGACCAGATTGAGAACTGAGGTTCTTCTCTGCTATAGTAATTTTGGTTTCTAGAAACTAGAATGGGATGTTCTCTTAGAAACTACTATGCTACATGCAAAAGGTACCATTATGTACCAGACCCTGTAACTTATATATCGTCTCGTGTAAACCTCCCAGCAACCCTGAGGTTATTCTTCATCTTATAGATGAGGAAACTGAGGCTCAGCCGACGTCACTGAGCAGCAGAACTGAGATTGAGAACCCAGGCTCGCTGGCTCCAGAGCCCGTGCTTGCTTTAGGCTGCTGCCATGTACAAGGTCATTTGTTATGGTCTTTGGCCTCATCTTTCAAAGGTCCGATCGCTCCCCGTGAACAGTGAGCTCACACAGTCAGTGCAGGGAAGCCAGAATCTCCACTACTCAGCAGCTGCTAAGCAGGTCACTGCAAGGTCCCAAAGGGTAGGACCATCTGGGGAACATGCAGAGGGAAGCCTGGGGCCATGTGGGCAGGAAGAGGAGAGAGAGCCTGGGGAAGGGCAGAGACCGTCTGGATGGCTGTGAGCCTCCTGCAGGACAGAGAAGAGAGAGCCAGCCTAGCAGTCTTTGCATCTCTAGCTGTTTGCTTCCCGCCCCATGCTTGTCTGTCTGTGTCCATCCCTCCAATTTTGTCACTCTAGGTCTCTTTCTTTATTTCTCATGCTCCTCTGTCTCTCAAAATGGGAATATTGACACAACGGCCTCTCCATTCAAGGTGCCTTTGGGAAGGACAGGGATAGACACCTTCAGGAAAGCCACACCACGGAACCTGGCAAACTCCAATCACAAATCACAGACATGCTGACTCCCCTCGTCCTACCCCTGCTTCCCCCTCCCTTCCCACGGGCCCACCCACTGCTTCTGGGAGCTGCTGTGCTATCCTGCAGGGCGCCTGCTGGAGCATGGACGCCCTGGCCCCACCCCGGGGACCGGTTCCCCTGGCCTGAGATGCAGCGGCCCAGGTGCTGAGCTAAGCTTGTGGGGATTCCAGCCCCGACTTCTGGAGGCTCTGCCTTCTGTGCTTGATGCGTCTGTTCTTGGCCTCCCAGCATGTGCCAGGCAGCACACACAAAGGCCATCTGGCCTGCCGCGCCCAGCGCCTCTGGGTGGAAGCCTTAGCACCTGTGTGTTACTGCTGGTGGCTACACCCCTGAGCTCAGAAAGTCAAGGCCACCGGACCCCTGGACCCCTCAGCATCCTGTGGGGGCTCCAGCGGGAACCTGCATTTACTCCCAGAACATGCCAACGTGGTTTTCTCCCAGAGAGGAGTAAAACGGAGGTGGACATGCTAGCCCCGGCTGCTCCCTGACCCAGAGCTCACACCAGTTCAGGGCTTCGCTCTTACAAAGGGTCAGGAGGTCCTATGGTCCTGTCTGTTCTGTGGCGTGTCAAGCACCTTGTTATTGACAGGCTTCACCTGCTGACTGCCCTACCCCAGGCAGGACAAGGGATTAAGCTGGCCAAGGACCATGCCAAGGCTCCTCTGCCCGCTGCCCTGGTTGTCTTTTTGCAACTTTTTCAAGTCGCTGCCCAGTCCCGGGCCCCGCCCACCTCTCACCTCTGCTCATGTGCTCTGGAGCCAGCTCTGGTCTTCACGGCAGGGTCTACAGTGAAGGCCTGGACGTGTTGGTGGAGGGATAGTACGGTTAGGTTTTTTCCGTGGAAATGAACCCTTTCTCCCAGGCCCCAGGCTGGGTTGGCTGGGCTCCAGGAGCACTGGGTCAGCATCCTGCAGGATGGCATAAGGGGCCACCACCCAAGGGACCGACAGTGGAACACACCTGCCCAAGGGGGATTTAATGTCGTGGTCTTTCGGCTGAGCACATGAACTGGGCCTGCTTGAACTGTGAGAAAGTCCTCTGTTTGGCAACTACTTACTGAGAGGCCCACGGGTGGGTGTCATGCTAGGGGCCGGGAGAGAGATGCACACACAGCTCCTGCCTTGCAGCTCATAAACCGAGCGTGCCTAAAAATCCCCAGGGATGCTCAGTGCAGATGTGGATTCCTGATCCCCACACCAGACTTCTGGGTCAGGAGACCTGAGTCAGACCCGGGAATGTGCATTTAACGAGCGCTCCTCCCTTTCTGATGCAAGTCATCCACAGGCCACACACCATGATCTCGTGGATACACGGGAGCACCCCACGTCATGGGTTTGTCAGGGCAGAGCCTTGCTTGATGGGGCCCCTTCCCTCTCTGAGATCTGGGGACCTCAGAGTCGGCCCACTCCAGGGGTTTAGAAAGAGCCATTCCAGGCGCCAGCACATTCCCTGGACCCCACCCAGGCTGTCCTCTCTCTGGGGGAATTTCAGGAGAAGCTTGGGGCTAAGCAGTGGGCCTGTATCCAGCACTCTCTTCCAAACCCAGGGGTCTTGCTACCAGGGAGAGGCAGTGAATTGGGCTTTAGTGTCAGATGTGCCTGGGTGCAGACGTTGGCTCCTGGGATTCGTGACACTCCATCACACACGCCCAGACCTTCCCTGGGCTCCCTGGACCCATTCTGTCCGTTTCCTGGTGCTGACTGTCACCAGGCCATTCAGCCTTGGAATGCTGTACATACTCAGAACGTGGTCCTGGGCCCTGCCTTTGTTTTCATTCTGTGTGTTACCCTAAGGTGGTGCATTTGTCCGTCAGGGCTGCTTAGCCATAGTTCCACACACTGGGTGACTGAAACAGCGGAAATGTATTTTTCCACACTCCTGGAGCCTGCAAGACTGACGCCAAGGCGTTTCCAGGGCTTTCTTCCGAGGCCTCTCCCCTCAGCTTATAGGTGGCCGTGTACGTATGGTCGTCTGCCGTGGCTTCTCGTGGCCTCCGCTCTGTGCATGTCTGTGCCCTAAACACCCCTCAGATCAGGGCCCACCCATGCTACCTCATTTTACCTTGTTTAGAGCCCCTGTCACCAAATACAGTCACATTCTGAGGTGCTGGGTTGTTAAGACTTCAACATATGAATTTGGGCTCGGGGGACACGATTCAGCCTGTGACAGATGGTGATCTCTTTCCATATGACAGTGGTCCCTACCTCTACGGCAGCCCACCTGTCCAGAGTTCACACCCACACATCCGTAATGGAGCCTTCTCTTCCCCCGGGTTGCTCTCCCTCCCGTCTCCACATCCTCTCAGGCGCCGGTGGCGGTGACCTTGCAGTCCCCTCACTTACTCCCTGGTCCCACCCCCTCCAGTGCATGCACTGGTCTGTCTCCTCCAGAGTCACCTCCGTCCACAGCGTCTGAATCATACATACCATGACCACCACCCTATAACTCTTCCCCCTGCCTTCTGCCTGTAGCCTCCTGCCCCTTTTCTTCACAGCAGCCATGGTGACCTTGAAAGAGGTCTCTGCTGATATTTCCTTCTTGGAATGTTATTTCCCCTGCACTTTTCCTGGCCAACTCCTCTTCATCCTTTGTATCAGCTTAAATTTCTCTACTGGTCTGAGAAAACTAACTGCTGTAAGAAATAACTGCCCCCCCCCCCAGCTGTGCTCCAAATCTCTGTGGCTTAACACAATAAAAGCTGATTTGTTGCCTCCATAAGCCTCCAGTTGGATAGTCTTCACTGACAGGCAGCTTTCAGCATGGTTGGTCATTCAGGGACCCAGCCTCTTCTTATCTTGTGCCACCTCCCCTTTTAGGACATAAGAGTCGTCCTCCAGGGGACAAGGGACTGGGGAGAAGACCTACCCACCTCTCTTAACCACCTCAACCTGACGCTCATCACTTCTCTCACATTCTATTGGCCAGAACCTGGTCACGTGCCCCACTCACTCAGCTGCAAGGGAGGCTGGGAGGGAGGTCCAGCTGTGGCCCAGGGAGCACAGATCTGGGTGAGCACCAGCTGGCTCAGCCACAAAGTGACTTGCTCAAAGAGACTCATCTGCCAGTCTGAATTGGGTCTCGCCTTGTACTTTCTTTTCTATAACTCTGTACTTTTTCCTTATGAACTCCGTCATGCAGTACATTAATTAGATATGAGTATTTCTTAATGTCTGTTCCCCCCCACCACCCTCCTCAGGAGAAGGTAAGCTCCATAAGAGCAGACATAGATTCTGTCTTGCTCACAACTTTATCCCCAGTGCCGACAACAGGGTCTCGTATAAGGTAGGCACTGAGTAAATAAATATTAGTGAGCAGAGGCCTGGATGGATGGGAGGAAGAGCGTGGGAAAGGGAGGGGGAGATGCTTGGGTGGAATCCTAATTCTGCCACCAAATCTGTAGCTTGAACTAAATTATGTAACACTAAGCGCCTCAATTTTCTTGTATGTAAAGTGATAAAAACCGTTTTACCATGCAGGGTTATTGTGCAAGTGAATTAAGGCGAAGTCATAAATTTCCTAGCACAGCACCTGGCATACTGTAGGTGATGAATAATATAGCAGCTACTTTGGGATTATACTGGAGACCACACCTCCCCAAATATCATTATAAAATGCCTCTAGAAAGTTTGTGTATGTGTGTGTGTGTCTGTCTGTCAGCCAGTCTAACATAACATACTGTGTGTATATCACAGTACACGCCTGTGATGCCTGTTTCAGGGAGATGGAGCCTGGGTCCCTTAGGGCTCCCCTCTCATGCCTTGTCTCCCTTCAGGTTGAAGCTGAACAGTAAGAGGAACCAGCTGGTGAGAGAACTGGAGGAAGCCGCCCTGCAGGTGGCAGCTCTGCACTCCCAGCTGAAAAGGTGAGTTGGGGGACAGTGGGCTTGTGGGGGGCTGACCAGATGCAGGCGTCCCGAGGTGGCCCAGCGCAGGCACTAACCTGCACGTGCCCTCCGTGGCTGGAGCAAGCATGTTTAGAAGCTCAGCAGACAGGCGGTTAGTCTGGCGGACTCGGGCTGGGCCTGGCGTGGCCGAGGGCACAGCCCCTCAGTCCTAATGACAGCCCCGAGGCGGGGGCCCAGTCAGGTGCCAGTGTGTCTTGTCCCCGTCTCTAGTACCTGCCAACCCAGTTCCACCACACAGAGAAAGCGGGCCTCAGGCCTGGGCCTTGGTGGGCAACAGTGTATCGCTGGAATTTAATAAAGTTCTGTTTTCATCAGGTATTTTTAACAGTTGCCTTCTATTTGTAGTCAGTGAAACTGTTTTTAAAATTGTACTTAGGATATGAGGTTAGCTTTTAAGATACATGTACTGAAGTATAAAAAACTTAGGTAACGAAAAATATTAAGAAGTAATATTTCAGGCTTGATTCAACTGTGGAGAAGCATCGTGAAAGTGGAATGCAGCCAGTGGAAGTTTGGGAAACAGAGAGAGAGAGAGAGAGAGAGAGGGAGGGAGGGAGAGAGGGAGGAAGGAAAGAAGGAAAGAAGGAAAGAAGGAAAGAAAGAAAGAAATGGACGTTGAAGGCAGTTGGCCTGGTTTGGAATCCCAGTTCTGCCACTTTCCGATTAGGTGGCCTTCTCGGGGTACCCGTTTCCTCTCTACTGAAATTGGGTGCATGGTCAACCCTGGAGGCTATCCACAGGGCCCACTGAGATAATCTGTTCTCAGTGCTCGTGATGCTTTTGGCAGTCAGGCAGGAAGTTGCCGGTGGCTCGGCTGCTCTGCGTGTGCTCACCCTGCGTCCTCTCCCTGCCCCCAGCCTCTCAAGCAGCATGCAGTCCCTGTCCTCAGGCAGCAGCCCCGGGTCCCTCACGTCCAGCCGCGGCTCCCTGGCCGCCTCCAGCCTGGACTCCTCCACCTCGGCCAGCTTCACTGACCTCTACTATGACCCCTTTGAGCAACTGGACTCGGAACTGCAGAGCAAGGTGGAGTTTCTGCTCCTGGAGGGGGCCACGGGCTTCCGGCCCTCGGGCTGCATCACCACCATCCACGAGGACGAGGTGGCCAAGACGCAGAAGGCGGAGGGGGGCGGCCGCCTGCAGGCCCTGCGCTCCCTGTCCGGCACCCCGAAGTCCATGACCTCCCTGTCCCCCCGCTCCTCCCTCTCCTCCCCGTCCCCGCCCTGCTCGCCTCTCATCGCGGACCCCCTCCTGGCCGGAGACGCCTTCCTGAGCCCCCTGGGGTTTGAAGATCCGGAGCTCAGTGCCACCCTTTGCGAACTAAGCCTTGGCAGCAGCACCCGGGAGCAGTTCCGGCTGGAGGAGCCAGGAGCGGACGGCAAGCAGCTGGGCCAAGGTAGGGAGCGGCACGGCCCAGGGTGGGAGGAAGCTGGGCACTGGGCTCAGGCCTGAGCTCGGGCCGCGGTGAGAATTGCGATACCTGTGCCCGTCGCTTACTGACTGCTTGCTGTGTGCCAGGTCTTTACGTGGTGTATCGCTTTATTTACTCATCCAGTCAGATATTTATTACGTACTTACTATGTTCTAGGTCGTGGGCTAAGGGTTTTTCTTTAGTGGGTTCATTCATTCAATTATTATTAAGTACCTCCTCAAACTAAACGCCAGGTCCCGAGCTAGTGGATGTACACGGTCCATTCATTCAGTCGACACATGGGCCGTGTGCCGGGCACCGGTTTAGTCGCGAGAATACCGTGTTGAGGACAGACAGGTCCCCGTTCCCATGAAGTGTGCATTGCAAATGAAGGCACAGACAGTCAATAACGGTGCACCCAGACCGATCAAAGCACTGGGGTGTGAGGGAGCCTTCCAGGGCGGGGTGGGGGGTGGCCTGCCAGTTCAGATCGGGTTGTGAAGGAAGGTGACATTTGAGCAGAGGCTGCAGCAGTGAGAAGGAGCCAGCCTCGGGATTAGCAAAGCAGGATCTCTGAGATGGAGCAAGGGGCTGCAGGGGGGCCAGAGGGAGGGCCCCCCCCCCACAGGGCCACGTTAGGCCTGCAGGGCTGTGGTAAGGACCTTGGATTTTATCCTGATCGCAGTGGGGACCCGTGTGTCTGACTCCCGTGTTCTGCAGGGGCTCAGAAGGAGCGTTGCGCTGTGGGTTGAGATTCCAGTGGGAACCTTCCGCAAAGATGACGATGCTGACGATGACAGCCACGGCTTATTGAGAGAAACCCTCTTTATCTTTAGCAGCCACCCCATAACGAATCGTAATAGTTGACATTTATTGGGGCGCGTTAATGTGGCGGGCAGTGTGCTTTATACGGAGCCGTGAGTTACTTCTACTCTGCCCGTTTCACGGATGAGGAAATGGCAGTTCGGAGAGGTGACATCACTTGCCCTAGGTCCCCAGCTAGCAAGGAGTAAAGCAAGGATTAGGATCCGGGTCATCACTCATCACACTCCTCTTAGGACGGGAGTGTGTTCATTCCTGAGATAGTCTGGTGCTCGGTGGCCCCACCGCGTCCATCTGGCCCTGGGTGCGAAGGTCAGGACGGAGCAGGGTGCTCAGGAAGGTCACCTGGGTGTTCCTGGCTACGACATAACAAGTTCAGGTATACAAGACACAGGAGCCTTTATGCGTATTTACTCATTTTAGCCTCGCAACACCTCTGTGAGGTCGGTGCTGCTTTATCCCCACCTGACAGATGAAAGAAGTGTGAGGCCCAGTGAGGCCTAATGACCTGGCCAAGGTTGGGGTCACAGCTACAGAGTAGTAGCATCAGGATCGGTGCCAGGACCACCTGCCCCAAACCCCTGTGAAGGCACATGGCAGCTCCAGCGACCGCGGCCTCCTGCTCCTGGCTCCTTGTGAGGCCAGCTAGGAGAAGCTGGCCCCGTCTCAGCCTTACGGCTCCGGGAATGAGCAGGAGGGCCGCCCCTGTGCCCGGGGTCACCCACAGGTGTGCCAGGGCCAGTGGCAGCAAAGAGGGAGGATGAGATTTCCTGGTTGGTGGAGGGCTCTGCTGGGTGAGTGCCAGCCATTGCCTTAGAAGAGATCCCTGGGGCTCCCTCATCAGGAAGGCAGTCACGCTGAGTGCACTCACACAAAAATAAAAACGGGCCTCCTGCTACAGCAGGTGGCAGACTCCAGAAGATTGCTCCCTGGAGAGGAGGAGGAGGAGGTGCAGTTGGAACCTCTGACGAGACTCGAGACGCGTTCCCCATGCTGCCCAAGCGCACGTTAAACCAAGCCGGGGACGGGGGACAGAGCCCAGCGCCGGGCGACTCCCCCCGCTCCCCTGCTCCCCATAGCGTCCTCGGGGCTGTGGGCCAGTCGACACTGCATGTGTCAGGATGGCATTTCCTCCGTGCCACCTCCAGAGCCCTTCTTGCAGTGAGCGATGCCAGGCGGAGGGCAGACGCTAAGCAGGTTATGCGATTAGTGCTGCTGTTCAGTCAGCGGACACATTAATCTCCTTACGTGGCTTAGCGGAGGCTGGAGACGTGTGGGTCTGCAGGCGGGAGGCCTCCGTGGGCCGCAGCAGGCGCGGGACACAGGCTGGGAGAGCTGCACCCGGACAGCCCCTTGCAGCTCCCAGGCTTGTCACCAGCCTGGTCTCTTCTCTGGTCTGCCGCCGGTGCCTGGCACCCAGCAGGTGCCCAGTAGTGATGGCCTGGAGGCTTGGGGGTCGTGAATTTGGCTTTCCCTGTCATGCAGAGGGCAGGAACTATCCTATTCATGCTGGTGGCTTTAAACCTGGCAGTGAGCCTGGCACGCTGTCTGCACCCCTGGCTCCGGGCAGGAAGGAATGTGTAGCCTGTGCCCAGTGCCTGGCCCGGGCCCCGGGTCGGAGACTCACGAGGGCCTCTGCCAGGGGCAGGGAGATGAGCTGAGTTAGGAGTGGGTTGGGATAGGCCAGGTGGGAGAGCCCCTGCTTCAATCCCTCCCGTCCTCCCCATGCCCTTCTCGAGGGTCCAGGGGCTGGTATTTTTGCCCCAGTGTGTGGGGATCCATAGTGACAAGAACGACAGTCACAGTGGATTTTATAGAGCAGTCTCCCTGCACCAGTCTTGGGGCTACAAACGTCCATGTGTCTCATTGAGTCCCCCCCCCACCCCACAAACAGTCCTGCAAGGCAAGTATTATCATCTCCATGTTACAGATGAGGAATTGGGGCTTGGAGAGGTTAAGTCACTGTCTGAATATTACGGGCACGTAGGTAGTGGAGCTGAGATTTGAACCCAGGAAGCTGGGCTCCAGCATCTGGGATGTCAAACATAGAATCAGGAGCCACCACCTCCTTCACCGCATAGCAAGGCGGGTCCAGGGCCGTTGAGTTCAGAGGTGGTTGGAATTTGGCAGGACCGTCTTAGGATGGAGAGTGAATGGGCCAAAAATGTGTTTGCAAAAACCGTGCCCCGATTTCTGAACCCCACCTTGCCATCCTTCCCTTTCCCACCTCTTTCTCCAGCGGTCAGTACAGCCCAGGGGAGTGGCCTCAAAGTGGCCTGCGTCTCAGCTGCCGTGTCAGATGAATCTGTGGCCGGGGACAGTGGAGTGTACGAGGCGTCGGTGCAGAGGTGGGTGCCCGAGTCGCGGATCTCTGGGAACTATGAATCGGCGAAGTCTGGGCCCCCAAGGGTGTGTGCCGGGGACCCACGGTAGGGCACACCCAAGTGGTACGCCCTTCCTCTGGCAACCCTGTTTGGAGTTCTGCCAAAAAACACAGACATCGCAGCTCCTCCTGGGGCTGGGGGCGCTTCCCGTGTGTGCACGTGCTCGTGCTCTGGTCGCCTGGAGGGGGCATGAGGCTAGGGCAGCAAGCACTGGGGGGACCGCAGCCCCTTCCGGAGAAAGTTCCAGAGTGACCCTGGGAAGTGGGGGGGGGGGGTCTGGATCCAGCCTGACGTTCCTCCTGGAGGAAGCACCCACCTGCACCTTCCCAGACAGCCTCGTTTGGGGGAGATGACTTTGGCCCCAGGTCATCGCAGGGAAATCTGACCCTTTGTCTTCTCCCCGTTGCCTTCCAGACTGGGTGCTTCAGAAGCTGCTGCGTTTGACAGCGACGAATCGGAGGCAGTGGGTGCAACCCGGATTCAGATTGCCCTGAAGTAAGTGAGTGACGGGGACGGCGAGGACGGAGCCATGGGGTCCACGCAGGGCCCCTTCCTCATGGGCAGCATCGTGCCAGCCTTCGCCTTCCCCACGGCCCAGGGAGGAAGGCTGAACCCCCGGGACCCGCTGACCGTGGCAGGCTCCTAGCCGAAGGGGCTTCACTCGTTTCCCGCCTCCCAGATCCCTATTTTTTTACAAAAGCAAAAAATGAGGTTTTGAAGACATTGTAACTGACCCTGACTCACTGAGCTGGCCAGTGGCAGAGCCAGACCGGGTCGGGGACCTGCTGCCCATTATTCTGTGCGGTCATTGCTGCTGTGGCCTTTGTCGTCCCCTCCCATCACGATTTCGACCACCTGGACCGAAGTCGGCCCCTGGAGGCTGCAGCCCAGATTTGTCGTTCTTGTTTCTTCTTAATGGAGGATAGCCTCAGTATTTTTTTTTTTTTTAAATCGGAATGCATTGCCAACATTTAAATATCAGGAAATTTTATACGAACTTCTGGCTTCTCTTTTAAAATTCTGACCAATCGCTCCTACATTCCTGAAGGGCAGCAAAGCACTAGGTCTGTACTCTCCGACTCACCGCTGTCCCCAGAGCAGCCAGCAACCAGATCTGTGATTATCGAGACAGAGGGAAGGACAGAGACAGACAAACAGACAGATAGAATGTGTTACTTACTGGTGTTTCGTATGCTCCTCTCCATTTCAGGTATGACGAGAAGAGTAAGCAATTTGCAATATTAATCATCCAGCTCAGTAACCTTTCTGCTCTGTTGCTGCAACAAGACCAGAAAGTGTGAGTATGTAGCTGATCATCCTCTCACCCTCCGTGGCCATCCCCGGGGTCACGCTCCTGCTCATTCATGCTCTGACAACAGGCCGTAAACCCACTGTGGGTGTTTAGCTCTCTGTGACCACGACGCAAAGTGTCAGCACTGTGAATGTGGACAGAGGCATGATGGCAAACACGCCATCACTAAAGAGAAGCGCTCTGGACAGCTTTGGTTTCTCCACAAATATGTCCTGAGCACCTACTGTGTGCCAATGTGAAGAACAAAGTGGTGAGCAAATCCCTTGTGAACTTGAAGCCTCACAAAGAAGAATGTCATGGCCGCTTTTGTCTGCTCTCAACTCAAGTATTCCACGCAGAGAGAGACAGGTCTGCCATTCTCAAGAGTCAACACCCATCACTCTGCTTTTGTTGGATGTGATGGGTGTTGCCTTGAAATCGATAATACGGCACGTACCTGCACTGCCTGCCTGTCAGCCCTTCTTGGCGCAGACCAGGTGTGTTTCCCTGTGTCCATCGGCCTGCATGTTCTCCTGTAACGACACCCTAGGCTTCATGGCAGCAGCAGGAGCTGACATTTCTGCGGTCTGCGCCCAGCCAGCACCCGGGGCTGCAACGTGTGGGAAGCGGGGAGGCAGGAGGAAGCAGGCCAAACAGAAGGAAGATGAGGTTGGACACTGGGGTGGTTTTCAGCCTTTTGCTCGTATACACAGCACCAGAAAGAAAAACTTCATACATCATTAGTGCCCGTGCAGGGGTGTCTGTACAAGAGCGCCTCGAAGTGAGCTGTGTGGTCCAAAGGATAAGTGCATCTGTGACTTTGTTAGGACTGTCACACTGATCTCCTCGGGGGTTGTCACATGTCACCTTCCTACCAGCGATTGCATGAGGGTTCCTCTGCGTTAACAAGCAGCCTCACCGTGGAACTGTGCACGCCACTGGCCTCAGGCTGCGTGTGCTTTCAGGTTCTGAGGATCTAGGGGATGCAGGAGAAGGCAGAGCAATGTGATACCCTTAGGGGCCCTTTGTGCAAATACCTGCGTGACAACCTGAGACAGACAGACCCTGGTCCACTGTGACGACCTGAGGCAGACAGACAGACCCTGGGCGCATTTGCAACAGCTGGTCAGCCCTACACTTGAGCCCCAGGTCTGTCTGGGCTGACCCTGGCTCTCCCGTGTTTCTGTCCCCTAGGAACATCCGTGTGGCCGTCCTTCCCTGCTCCGAAAGCACCACCTGCCTGTTCCGGACCCGGCCCCTGGACGCCTCGGACACCCTCGTGTTTAACGAGGTGTTCTCTGTGTCCATGTCCTATCCGGCCCTTCACCAGAAGACCTTAAGAGTCGACGTCTGCACCACAGAGCAGAGCCGTCTGGAGGACTGCCTGGTGAGGGCCGTGTCTGTCTGTCCATCCATCCGTCTGTCTGTCTGCCCAGACTTCTGTCCACCTTGCACTTTAGGAAAGAGGAGGCTTAGAGAAAACACAGATTGCAGGGTCACAGCGAGTGTCCTCTGTGGTTCTAGGCAGGGACTCGTCCACAGGCATTTCGTGGGCTCGGGGAGCTCCCTTCACGGGAGGAGGAGTCACCGGCCTGAAAGTGTTTTTTTAAACTGCTAGGACCTGGAGGAAATAGCCACACGTACCGTAATGAGGTGCATTGGAGGAGAACAAACAGGGGCTCAGATCCCACCTTTACCACTCGTGGTGTAGCTGGGTGACTTTAGGGAAGTTACTTCACCTCCCTCATCCTCATTTTCCTGGTCCATAAAATGCAAATGATACTGCCTCCCTCATGCCCACTGGAAGAGTCATGAGGATTCAGTGAGACAGTTCATGGAAAGCACCTACTCTCGGGTGTCTGACACCCAGTAGGTTCTCATTGGACGGGGCCACTGCTAGTACACAGAGCTCCTCCAACTTCCTCCTCCTCCTCTCCACATTAATAAGAGTCAGGATTGGAGACGAAGTAGCCCTGGGTCCCTAGAGACAGGCAGACCCCAAGGGCAGGTGGCTATTGCTCAGCTTTCTCATGTATAAAATGGGGATTTGTCGCTGACTCAGGCTGCTCGTGCTGCACAACTGAATTAAAAGAAGTGAAGGGCTTTGGGAACCCTTTTAGATTTCCGAGTGGTTGAATGATAATGTGAAACAGTGGAAGCCATCTTTGATGGAAACCAGCAGAGGTAGATGGTACGTTGTGTCGAGGGCCGTCCTGAGATGAACGGGTTTAGGTAGCAGCAAAGGCGGGCAACACGCAAAGGACAGAAACAGAACGTGTGCGCCTCCTGGAGCTTCTCCTAGCCCCCGTGTCTGGAACCACACCTGCCCCTAACCTCCCTGCTCTTCACACTTGACCTGGATGTGCTTGTGCTGTAAAACCCTTCTCTGCCCGGGCACTGTGGGGCCACATCCCTTGTCCCTGAGGCGGAGTCAATAGCCCTGCTCTTCCCCGCCATGTCACCTAAGACTCTTCAGTTCTCGGTCTCAGTTTCTTTAAACTTTGGCTAGCACTGCCTACCTCACAGGTGGTTCTCTGGGGAGTAAATGAGGCTCCAAAACATCACTTTCCCCGCGGGTTACCTGGGGTTACCTCAGAATGCAGATTCTGGTTCAGCGAGGTTTTGCATTTCTAACAAGCCCTCAGGTGATGCCAATGCTGCTGCTGGTCCCCACATCTCACTTTGGGGAGCAAGGATGTAAAGCAGTTGAAGAGTCTGTACTGGGTGCCAGCTCCCATCCCTCTCCTCCTCAGCTAGTATACATGGCAGCATCATTGCCACATGATTTTGTTACCACTGACAGTAATGTAATAGCTAGTGCTGATTAGGTGCGATTTATGTGGCTGAGCTAAACGCCTTACATGTATTATCTCATTGTTCCTCACTCAGTATCATCAATTAGGCCCTGTGAGGGAACCGAGGCCCAAAGATGAGAAAGGACTCTCCCAAGGTCACACGGACAGGAACAGAGTTGGCACCCAGGCAGTTCCACCTCTGCAGCCCACCCCCGGTGTTTTCTCTGTGCCAGCACAGTGCCCCCTGGAGCCCACAGGTGGAGAAGGGGACACAGGAGTGTGGCAAGCATGGTGGACGCTGGATGACAGAGCAGAACGCTTTTCCAAACCCCAGGCTTCTCCCGTGAAGCATTGCCCTGACCCTTCCTGAATGAGAAGAGACTCAATTCTATTCTCCTCTCCTAATTGGATGCCTTTTGTTTCTCCTGCCTAATTGAAGTCTGGCCATTGCTCGGTTGCCATGGCAGCAGCCAAGCGCTCATATCACCGTGGCTTGTCTTCACTCGTGGCCAATGGAAAGCCTCCTGCTCCGTATCCTGTGGGGACATGGAGTGTCAGGCTGTCGTGTTTGGGTGGCTGAAGGAGGCGAGGAAGTGAGACACGGGGAAGGGCTGTCTGCTCCCACACAGTCTCCCCGCAGAATCCCTCGTGGAAGCCCCCGTCTGTTTTGACCCAGGCAGCAATAGTGCCCGTTCTGAGCAGAGTCTTTGTATCTAGGCCTGGACTGAGACCTTTGCGTGCAGTACCTCGTTTAATCCTCTCGACCGCCCTAGGGAAGAACATTGGGATTACTGCCAGTTGACAGATAAGGGATCCAGGCCCCGCAAGGCTAAGTAACCTGCGGGGGTCATCCAACACAGGTTAGGGTGACTGTGAGTGTCTCTTACATCCCCAGACCTACCTGAATGATGGGTGTGGAGGAATGCATGGCCTGCTTTTCCCAATATCACAGGCATCAGTTCTACCAAATGCTTTAGCGTGGCTTAACAGCGGTCACAGGCTTTCCAAAGGGGCCCTGGGTGCCCACCCCACCCCACCAACTGCTGAGCCCAGCGCCACGCAGCCCAGGTTCTGTTGGGGCAGCCCGCTTCCCAGGCCACGCTCGTGTCCCGTAGCTGACCATTACAACAGCCCCTTGGCCCCCTCTCAAGCCAAGCCCCATCAGCCAAGCCCCAGCCCTGTCAAGAAGTGAATTCCACTTCCTCTCCACCTGTGCAACTGGAGAAAAACCACATAGCCATGCCACATGGGGTCACTTGAAAATTGTGGGCATGAAGCTCCCCTGAGCCGTAATGCTGCCCAGGATTGAATGCTGCTGCTTCGTGGACCGTTTACCCTCTGGCTCGTCTCCATGGCGACTTCTTGTCCAGCATCTGCCTCCCGCATCTAGCTGTGGGCCGTAGGTTTTGCCATTTCTCTTGATTCTACTGATGGACCCTCCCCACTCCCGTCTGAGGCCACTCTCCCTCAGGGACGTGACGCCACCAATGGTTATTCTGCTTTCTCCTCCGTCTTCCGATTTTCCCTCCTCCACGGGACCTGTAACACGTTGTTAGGCCACACTAAGACCTTGACCCTTCTGTTCCTGTCACACCCAGCCCTTCAGGAGCTCCTGGTAGCTCCCCCTTGGGAAGCTCCCCAGACTCTAGCCACCTCCCACCAGTGCCCCGACAACCACCATCGTCTCTCACCTGGTCTCACCTGGCTTGTCGAAGCTGTCTCCCTCTGGGTCTCCCCACCTGTGTCCTCACCTCCCTTCCTCTCCAGCACTGTAGCCAGAGTGATCCTTCATTGCAAATCAGTGCTTGCCACTCCTCTGCTTGAACCCATACCATGGATTCTGTCTCCACCTAGAGTCCACACCTGGGCCCTCTGCCCGGCCTCCAAGGCCCTCTGGGATCTTATTCCTGGTTATCTCCTGGATTTCATCCCTAAGACTCTTCCTCTAATACACAAGCATGCTCCCCGCTCCTGGCCTTTGCACATGCTGCTTCCTCTGACTGGAATTTTCTTTTCCCAAATATTGATGCATAAGGCTTGCTCCCTCACCTCATTCTGGGCTTGACCCAAGTGTCACCCCCTCAAGGAGGCCTTCCTTCCACCCTGCTGACAAGCACGTGCCCCCTCCACTCTCCTGTCCCTTTTCTCTGTATTATTTTTCTCTACCGTTTTTCATTACCGAACATTTCTCTGCAGCAGAGATTTTCGGGCCCATGGTATTTTCACATTTTATCATCTCTGAAGTCAGAATGCAATTCATCCTAGATGGCAGCTCATCGTTTAATTAGCAGCTTCTTTTTTTTTTTTCTTTCTTAGTGGTGCGTGAAGTAAGAGTACATTTTATAATGGGTGTCATCTTAGCTTCGATGTAATACAATAGAGAATTTACTCGTTGATTTGTGTTTCTGAGTCCCGCAGACTGGAATGTAAGTAATCTCATGAGGACAGGGATTTTTATCTGCCTTAAATCCCGACGTATCCCCAGCAGCCAGAACAGCGCCTGACACGTGGAGGCTGTCAGCAGAAGTGTACACACTGAATGAACGCATGCATAAATGCCCTCAGGGTCCATCCAGTTCATGAGCTAGGCCGTATGCACACCTGTGAGCCAGCCCAAAGTAGACAGTGTATCTTGTTGAAGTTAATAGGAGTATGGTGTCAATGTTACACCTCAAAGCTGTGATTTTATGCATTCCTCTTCGCCCCTCAAACCCGTACTATCTGATGCATTAGTCTGTCTCCCCAGGAAACTGTGAGCTCCTGGGGGGCAAAATTATCTCTCTTTCTGTGGCTCCAGTCTCTTCACTGGGCTCAGAGAATGGTAAATGAATGAACATATGTGTGTATTTTTACCCTTTCTCCCGGGTGCCTAAAATGTGCCAGGTGTGTAATACCTGAGCCGACTGGTCCTCCCAGCAGTCTTGCAGGTAGGGGTTGTTTTCCCATTTGCCAGGTGAGGAAGCCGGTGCTGAGCAAGTGAAGTGTCCCCGTGGGTTTGTGTTCTTTATCTGCTCACAGCTGTTCTCCTAGAAGTTACCTTTAGCCATATCAGGACTTAGCATCGTCTGCGCCATGCTCTGGTCCATCCTGATAGAAGGAAAAACTGGAGGAAAGGACTCTAGGTGCGTCAGAGAGCCCCCACCTTGTCTCAGGTGACATCCCAATCCTTTGCTTGTCCGCTGGCTCACCTTGCAAACTGACTTGTGGTATTTCTGCCACCCACTGGCACGGCCACTGTTATGTTTGGAGAACATGAATGAGCTAAACCCCAAACCTCGTCAGAGCTATTTAAAAGAGGATTTTGTGAAACAAATAAGACGTGTCATTTTTTTTTTAATAGTAAGGAATAATTAAAATTATTTTGTAGTTCTTTTTACAAGGATAAATGGTAAAAATACAGTAAAAATATATTAAGTCCGTTGAAATACATCCTCTCTCTGTGAGGTAATATTCAGTTAATTTAATTTGTTATAGTTAGTTTTTATCTTAAGGGATCCATTTACATGATTCAAAGAGCTGTATTAAAAGTTTACTGAAGAAAAATCCTGCTCCCCGTACCTCCTTCCATCCCAAGTCCACCACCTACCTATACAGGTGACCAGTTTGATTAGTTTCTTCTTTATCTTTCTCGATGCACATGTGATCACATGACCTTGTTCACCCTCCCTTGTACCTGAAATACGGTACAAAATATACAGGGAGAATATGTATATTCTTATCGCTCTCTCCAGTTCTCGTACAAAAAATAGCATACTGTATATTCTGTTCAGCACTATCCTGTCTGTCCCCTTAACAATATAACGTGAAAGCCTTCCAGACCAGTATCTAGAGAGAAACTTTTAACAAACATTTGCAAGTGAGTAAACCGTCGAATGAATAAGTTGGTGACTCAGTGAGCAATCGGAAACGATGACCGACTAGCCCTCTCGTCCTCCCAGGAAGCTTCCAGCTCACCTGGAGTGGTGTTTTCCATACCTGTCCCAGGAGCCAAATTCCCAGAACACCTGCTCAGCCCCTGCTCATACTCTCCCTTTTCCCGTCCTCAACAGGGAGGTGCCCAGATTAGCCTGGCTGAGGTCTGCCGCTCTGGGGAGAGGTCGACGCGCTGGTACAACCTGCTGAGCTACCAATACTTGAAGAAACAGAGCAGGGAGCCTGAGCCAGGGGGAGCCTTGGATCCCACCCCAGGGCCTGAAAGCACGGTGAGCTGGGCCACGGGCTGCGCCATTTCCTTCCACATGCAGCACTGGGATGGAAGGAAGGAAATGCCTGTCCCAGAACTGGAGATGGCTGGGCGCCCCATGTGGAGGAAACGGGGCAGGGGGCAGTGGGGTGGAGAGGACAGGGTAGGAGGGATCTCTGTAAGGGACCAGCACCCCCATCTGTAGCTTCCCCCTTTCCATTTGTGCTCTCCCCGTCTCTACTTTGCTTGACCTGGTATAACTTGCATGATGAAAACCAATTTAATTCAGGGTTTAAAAAAAAAATAAAGTGAAGAAGGAAGGAGAAATCAGTGGAATGTAGAAAGTCAACCTTTATTGAACCCCTACGATGTGCATAGTGGTCCATAGTGGAGGCTTTATATAAGAGGCAGAGGGAGGTCACGGGAAGGACAGTCAGAAGAATGACTGGGTGTTTCTTAGTTGAGTGACAGGGGTCAATGTTTCACCTCTCTGAGCCTCCATTTCTTCACGTCTCATCTGAGTCTAAAAAGGTTATTATCATGTTTTGAGGAAATAACAAAGTTTTAACGTGCACATGGTAAGGGCTTGATAAATAGTATCTGTTTCATTATTTTTTCTTCAAAATCTTATATTTGCCTATTTTGGGTTAAGAAATATATTGTTTTCATTTTAGTGCAATACATTTTAACCTGTTCAATGTCCTTAAACTGTTTCCTGCATTTAGAAAGCCCACACCTGCTGGCCAGGTAGCCCAGCGTGGACTCAGTTGAGCACTGAAATTGCCCTTGAACGTAGAGTGACACAGAGTATGGGATCTTCGTGGGATCCCAAATAGTTGGTTACTTGGGACAGTCACTGCCCAGAATTTCAGTGGAGGGGATGGGCGAGGTCACATAGGTAGGGATAAGAGTAAAGGTTAAATCTGTCTTTTGCCTTCTCATCCTTCTCATCCTTCTCCTTTTTCATCATTTTCTTCACTTCCTTTTACATCAGGCGCTGCCCTGTTTATTATGTGCAGCTTACCAAAACTCAGAAGGTTAACTTAAGGGCATAACATCTAATGAGCAACAAAGCTCGGTCTCAAACCCAGATCTCCCTCACTCCAAAAAAGCGTGTCAGTGAGCTGGCCAGAGATCTTCCAGACTCACCCCCCTCTACTGTCTAGAACCTTATTTTTTTCTGGATAAGTAATATCAACATTAAACATGTTAGTTTTCTCATTCCCATTTCTCAAAGGAATAATCATGATCTCCCCTTAGGATGATAAGATTTAAAAAGATGCCAATCAGTGCCTGCGTATACCAGGCCTTCAGTTGATTTTAGGTAACTTTCTTCCTTCCCCAAAAGATAGTTTCAGGAATTATCCAGGCTCTGGCCCACACTACCCAGTGTTTTTGCAAATGAACCATGTGCTCAGAAAACGACAAGATAGTTTTACTTTGCTATTGGCCGCCATTTAGTGAGTGCCAGTTACATGCTAGGTATTCTGCATACCTTATGTATATGTTCTCAATCTTCATAACCACCTTTCACAGTAGGTATTAGAGGAAACTGAGTCTCAGAGAGGTTAAATCATTTCCTGAAGTCACACAGGCTTTTTCACTGTAGACACCATTCAGTATAGATATTCTTCCTCCAGGAAGTCTTCCCTGAATGCAGCCTCCACCACCCCAAGCTGGCTTTGCTGTTTTCCCTGTATACTCAAACATCAATACTTACCTCTCTCTCACAGTTCTTCTCACATTTTGTGATTGATGTTTTGCATGATGGTCTCTCTGACTCCAACTGTGATCTCTTTACAGCCAGAGACCGATATTCCTGTCTCACTCCGCTACTGAATTTGGCTATCTTCCAAAACTGTCCACGCATACCAGGGGTATTCTCAAGAGAACTGCTAGTTAGAAGAACCAAGCGCTGTATTTCCAATGCACACGTGACCCAGGGGCAAGACCCTTAGCCACTCTGGTCTTTAGTTTTGCCCTCAGTTCACGGGGAGGGCCCCCCTCTGAGAAGCTCTGACTCTTGCCGGCAGGGGTGGCGTCCATGGTACGCAGGTGAACCCATGAGCCCTTGTCTCTGTAGGACGCCGTGTCTGCTCTGTTGGAACAGACGGCAGTAGAGCTGGAGAAGAGGCAGGAAGGAAGACACAGCGCCCAGACCCTGGAAGACAGCTGGTAAGCGAAGGCTCTCTGGGGCCTCAGGAGTTGATCTGGCTTGGACCTCGGCCTTTGGGGAAGAGATCCCCAAACACCAGGGCAACTGAGAGAGGTGTTCCTCTGGGAAAGCTGAGAACTTCTCTCCTCGTGGGGTCTCTGCAGGCAGCGACACAGTATCATCATCTGGGACAGCACTTCCTGGAATCCTTTCTTCATTTGTTATTTTTTGTCCTGTGAATCAGTCACGCTAGTTCACGTCTAATATTAGTTTCCATTGATGCACTTACATTTATTTCGGTCAAAGAAAAAAAAAGACTTAAAGACCTTTTTTATCACTATAAATGGAAGGTAAGTATAGCTTGCCATACATTGAAGATTTCTCAGTAAGGAATTCCATTTGACTGCTAGAAACAGGTAGCAGAAGGTGGAAGCTTATTTCTTTGTTCCTTGAAAAGAGGAATGGGAGAAGGCAACCCAAGGCTCCACTGTCAGCTCCAGGATGGTACTGGGAACCCAGGCTGCTGCTCTCATTCCGCTTTGCTGTCCTTACTGTGTGACCCCCATCATCAAGGCCGCTTTATAGCCCACCATGGCTGCGGAGTCACCAGCCATCAGGCAGCCATCAGGAAAGAGGAAAGACAAGAGAGTGGGTCTCTGTGCCTTTTAACCAAGGACTGTTCCTGAGAGTCTCCCCACTGCCCCACCCCGAGAATTTTCTGTTTGCTTCTCATTGGCTGAGCGTAGTAGCCACATGGCCTAACAAACTGCAAGGGAGGCCGGGAAATGAGGTCTGTTAAGTAGGGTAAAAAAAATCAGAGTTCCATTACTAAGGAAGAAGGTGGGAATAGATATGGCCACGTCTGCCTCAGCGACTTCCCCCGGATGTGATCAGAGGGTCTGGAGGAGGCCGCTTCTCGCAATGCCGACCTTACTCTTCAGCCTGGCGGATCCTGGCAATGGTCTCTCACACCTTAAGAAACAGCAATATCGTCACATCTTAGCTTTCTCATGTCTCCTGTGTAGCTTTAGGCAACACATTTTTCACTTTTTTATTGCAGTATAACATACGTACAGAAAAGTTCACCTAAGGGTACAACATCTCAGGGAATTTTCAGAAACCAAACTTCCCGTGTAGCCAGCATCCAGATTGAAAAACAAAGCATTCAGAGACCGCTCCCCTGAAGCCCCACATCATGCTTCCTCCTCGTGTCACTGCCCCGCACCTGACGAACAGCCACTGTGAGGCAAGCCCTCCTAACCTTGCCTGGTGAAAAATGGGGACGACACACTGACCCCAGTGGGGTGTCGGAGAGGACTAAAGGAAAAGCTCACAGTAGACACTCCATAGAGGGTAGAAGTCAATATTAGGAAAACAAGAAGGAACACTGCTAACCCAGCTAAAGGAGAGAAGGCAGAGTCCCCCTAGGAAATGAGCACAAGCTATGAATCTTGCCATTGGGGCAGAAGTGTAGCTGGGCTTAAGTGCATGGGCTGTGAATTCAGACAGGTAGCGATACAGAGTCTCACTCAGCCAACTTCCTGTGGGGTCCTAGGTCTGGGGGCAGCCTGAGCATCGGTAAGTTTTAAAAGCCGAGTGATTCTGTTGTGCATTCTGGGCTGAAAACCCTGGCTCTCCACCTCCCATTGTTCATCGGTGAAATAAGGATTTGAAAAATAGCCGCTCCACGTGGGTATTTTGTCGACTCAGTATAATTATGCACGATAAGCGCTTCACTTAGACGCACAGGAAGCACTCAGTAACTCTTCTGTATTGTTCTGTTAAAGCCCCAAATTCTACATTCGGTCTCAGAAGGAGGCTTTCCTTAATATCTTTTACTCCAGGGGTCAGCAGATGTTTTCTGGAAAGGGCCAGATAGCAAATGCCCATTTTATGGGCCATACAGATTCTGTTGCATCTGCTCATCTTTGGTGCTTTACTGCGAAAGGCACCGCAGACCCCACACACACCAGCCACTATGTCCCCGGCACTGAAACTTCCATGAGGGACACTGAAATCTCACATCATGTACACAGGTCATGAAACATCATTCTCCTTCTGATTTTTTTTTTTCCCAGCCATTTAAAAAACATAAAAACCATTCATAGCCTGGACTGCCCCAAAGTGGGCTGGGTTTGGCTCCTCCGGCTGACCCACTACTATCCCTCCATGTGGTGAAGGGTATGGCAAGCATCCTGGATTTTTGCATCTTCATTTTGTTTGTTTGAGGATTCTCTCGAAATTGTCTCAATTCCTCTCTCCCTCTTTCCTCTTCCCTCCCAGCCCCCTCTGTTCTCTTTCTTGCCTCTCCCTCTCCCTTCCACCTCCCTTTCTCCCTCTATTTTTCCGCCCTTTCTCCGCTGTCCCTCTCTTTGCCTCTTTCTAGCACGCTGCTGGGCTGGGCTGGGCCGGGCTATGACTCACACAGGCCCAGTGCGATGCCGGAAGTCGGCCCAGGACCCGTGCTCCAAAACCCTGGCACAAGATCAGTGGTTCGCACCAAATTCCAAGCTTGTGTTGAGACTTTTCACGCCATCGCCTAGCAACCGCCTTCTGTTCTCTCTCCCTTTGTGGCCCCCTCGGTCCCCACCCCTTGCCATTCAAAGGTCCCCAGACGCTGACTTACAAAGAGGGCTGGGTAATCCCAGAGCTGCGCTGCTGGGTAGGTCCATCTGCAGCTCCCTCCCCCAGACCGCAGGCTTCTTTGGGTCCTGGAATGTGCACTAGCCTTGCCCAACTCTGGAGCCGTGTCTGAGGCCTCCAAAGGCCAGCCCTCCGTTCTGATTTTTTGCCCTCCTTCTCCTTCAGCACCCAAGGCCCAGGGTGCCATTGTCGCGCCCACCTTTCATTTAATGAGGTTTCTTTGCATATAATCAGACGGCCGGATTCTTTTCTTTTTTTTTTTTTTTTTAATGATTCACAAACCCAACAAAACTCTAAAAGCATTAAGCAATACTTTTACGATAGGAGAATGTACTCACAAACAATGCTAGAGTGCAACCCTGGAGTTGGCCTCCTTCAGAACCTGCGCGTGTTTGTCTGGGGCCGATGTGGAGAATGGCCTTGCAGAATAGCTCTCCGATAAGACGGTGCTATATGTGCTCCCGCCAGCAGTGGCTGGGAGTACCCCTAAGCCTGCACCCTCTCTGACGCTCAACATAACCCACCCACAGTACCTAATCGAGAGTATGTGTACATGTTTGATTTGAGCAGACACTGCTAAATTGACTTCAGAGTGTAAATTGGCTGCTCTGATTGACACTCCCCACAGGGTTTCTCGTCCTTTCTGGAAATATTTAGATCAGATTCACAATGGAAAGAAGAGAGAGAGATCTCTCTCTTCTTAAACCCTCAGTAAAAGCCGGTTAATGTGGCGTCTGCAGAATCCTTAGGGGAGTTCTCCTTGCATGTTCCCGTGTTTAATGGCTTCTGTAAGGAGACAGGCCGCGGGTGCACAGAAGGGGAGAGCAAAGCCCCTTCCATAGCAAAGTGCCCATCTAAGAGCACAGGAGGTTTTAATGGTGGGCTGTGGGGGGAGAGATCCAAGACCTATTCTTCCCACTGGGAAAATCCTGAGGGAGATTTTATGTTTATTCACAGTCTCGCTGAGCGGGCTAACTAGATGTCAGATTTCCTGCTTTTGGCTGGAACTCCTTCTGCTCAGTGTGGTGATGCTGTCTCATGCTGATCAGAAGCCTGGCGGTTGTGTGTGTCTTTGAGAAGGAAAGATGGGAAAAGAGATAGATTACTAATTAACAAATGCAACCCATTTGTCACACCAGCTCCTTCCAACCGTGGAGTCCATGGGGAATGGATAATTAGGAAGAGTATCACCCAAACGAGAGTCTCTTTAACAAATGATGCTGGAACAATTGAATATCCATGTAGAAAAAAAAATAAACTCTGAGCGTCATGCACAAAAATTAATCTAAAACGGATCGTAGAGCTAAACGAAAGCAGAAGCTATAAAACGCCTAAGAGAAAATCTTTTACAACTTTGGAATAGGCGGAGGTTTCTTAGGTAGGACATAAAAAGCAAAAGCCATTTTTAAGAACTGATCAATCGAACTTGATCACAAGCAAAAGCTTCTGTACTCGGGAAGACACCATTGAGACAATGAAAAGTCTAAGCCCCAGGCTTGGAGAAAATATTCGCAAAGGATTTACATCCAGAATACAGGATGATGAACTCTCACGAGTCAGTCATAGACAGAGAGCCCAGTTTTTAAATGGCTAAAGATTCTAAAAGACGCTTTGCGAAAGAAAATCATGCAGGTGGTCAAAAAACGCACGAAAAGATTCTCAATGGGAAAGTGCAAATTAAAACCGCAGTGAGACATGAGTACACACGCAAGTTAAAGACTGACGATGCCAAGCCTGGATGAGGCACCGGAATTCTCATGGCATCGCTGCTGGGAATGTAAAGGGGCATAACCACGTCGGAAAACCAGTCTGCCGATTTCTTAATGGGATGAACTTATGCTTACTGTATGACCCAGTAATTCCACTCCTGGGTATATATCTCTTATGATCTGATTTGTGTACCCTGCAACATTTATATATTGAAGCCTTGACCCCAGGACCTCAGAATGTATACTGTGTTTGGAGATTGGACCTTTAAAAGATGATTGACTTAACATGAGGTCGTTAAAGTGGGCCCTAATCCCTTATGAATGGTGTCCTTGTAAGAAGAAGAAATTGGGGCACACAGAGAGGTACCAACAATGCACTCAGAGAGGGAAGACGGTCTGAGGACACAGCAAGGAGGTGACCATCGGCAAGCCACCGAGAGAGGTCCCAGGGGAAACCAAACCTGCCCCCAACTTGATATTGGACTTTTCGCCTCCAGACCTCTGAGAGAGAAATTTCTGTCTGTGGTTTTGTATTGCGACCGCCCTAGCAAACTCACACAGTATCCAGGAAAAGTTTAAACTTGCATCTACACACACTTGTAGGTGAATGTCTGTAGAAGCTTTATTCATAATTGCCGAGAAATGGAAACTCCAAATACTCATCACCTGCTGAATAGCTAAATAGGTGGTGGTCTGTCCGTCCCATGGAATATCAGCTATAAAAAGGTGGGAACTGTTGCTACAATCACCAGCATCGGTGAATCTCAAAAACATGCTGAGAAAATGAAGCCAGAGACGAGAGAACACACGCTGTCTGATTCCATGTATATGAAAAGCTAGGAAATCACGTTTCATCTCGAGTGGCAGAAAGCTGATCCATGCTGGGCTGGGGGTGGTGGGAAATTCGCTGAGAAAGGGTGCAAGGGGATGGTCTACATCTTGAGTGTGATCTTGGTCACACAGGTGCACACGTTGGTCAAAACTCGTCATACTGTACACTGAAAATGCATTTCGCCGTATGCAAATTATACCTCCCTTTTTTTCCCAAAAAAAATGTGTCCTCAACCCTGAAAAGGCTTGGAAGCCCTGCCCTGGGTGCATTTAAAGGCAGGTGAGCAGATCGGAGTGGTCTCTGGGGCGGGGACCAAAGTTCTCTGTCATCACAGGAGGTTCGAGGAGGAGACCAGCGAGAACGAGGCAGCAGCAGAGGAGGAGGAGGAGGGAGAGGAGGACGTCTTCGCCGAGAAGACCTCACCAGACATGGACGAGTGCCCAGCGCTAAAGGTCAGGAGGGCTGGGGAGATGGGAGGGGCGGGCTTGAGGAAACAGCCCACGGCTCTTGAGCAGGGTAGTCAGTCAGAAAAGGCTCAGGGCTAAGTCTTGCCCTCCAGAATCAGGGGACACGCCCTCAGAATGGGGTGGCCTGTGGTAGTGTCCTTGCCTGTCCTTTGGCTCATTTCGGTGACAGCGAATGAGGAGAGACTGACTCAGCCCCTCTTCTCTCCGCCATGTGCAGTCCCCCTGGTTCGCTAGCTTTGCTGTCATGTGGGTCTGGGTTCAAACGCTGGCCTGCTGCTCCCTAGCGGTGTCGTCTGAGGCAGACGACTTCATCCCTCTTGGGCCTTCATTTTCTCTAAACTGGATACAGTGATGCTCACCTTGCAGCAAGTTCTTGGATTCAGAGCATGCATTCCTTCATTTGGGTACGCCCAGAGTGCCATGCGAGAGGGGAATCCGGCCAAGGTCCCCTCGCCCCTGCTTCCCTGATGCACAAAGGTGACTTATTACGACAGCTTTCACTCTCCACAGAGATCTCTGTGTTCTCTCCCAGAACTAGAGCACCCTACTGCGTCTGAGCCAGGGCACCCCGGGGGCGGAGCTGCTGGCATTGCACAGAGGTGCCTGGCCAAGGGGGACCACACAGGAATCCAAGGCCACCTTCGAAATGCTCCACACCAAGGGGAAACTTTTTTTGCAGTTTCTCTAGCCAAAGGGAGTGCCTTTTTCAAAATTACACAAAGGCACTGTTGAGGCTAACAGAGGCCCCTCATCTAGGTGTTTTTGCTTATCTTTTACTGGTGGCTACTGTGAAAGGGAAGGTAGAAAATCTAATTATATAGTTTAAGAAACGAGATTTGCTGGTTACCTCGCAATTCCAAGGAAACGTCAGCAGTTCTCGGCTGGGGTGGAAGAGGCTTTGGGTGTGGCTTTGTCAGATGCTCCTGGCACATGAGTCTTGAGGGTGTGAAGTCCAGGACACCTGTGCTTGAGGTACTTCTGCTGCTCATGTGAGCTTGATTGGGGACTAAATATGCTGCCACTAGCCTCAACCCACAGGAATAGGGGCTGGCACTGGGGACCTCGGGCGCCATCCTGGCTGGGCATGGCTGGGGCTGAGGAAGCCCCTAGCTGTGTCTAATGGGACAAAGTTGAGATGACAGGAGTGGGGAACAGCTGGAGAGTCTTCCCCATGAGTCTCGGGACGGGTGGCTGGGACTCTGGTTATTGGCCTCAAAGCTGTGGCTTCTTCCCCAGGTGGACAAAGAGACCAACACAGAGACGCCGGTCCCGTCGCCCACAGTGGTGCGGCCCAAGGACCGGCGGGTGGCTACGCCATCCCCAGGGCCATTTCTCCGAGGAAGCACCATCATCCGCTCCAAGACCTTCTCCCCCGGACCCCAGAGCCAGTACGTGTGCCGGGTAAGCAAACAGATGGTTCCTTCCTTCTCTCAGAGAGCCCATTTCCCATGGGGGAGCCGGGAGCCTGCAGCCTCGCACTGTTCTGGGTGCAAATCCCGATGACGCTCATGTCACCAGGCACCTTCAGCACCTTAACGCCGCCAGGCCCCAGCCTCCTCGTGTGGAGATAACGGGCCGACTTCGTAGGGTTGTCGTAAGGACCGACTTGGATAAAGCGTGAAGAAGGCTCCGTGACCCATACGTGGCCAATGTTATTGTAACTCCAACCGGCCTTCCCCTCCTGCTTGTTCATGCCCTGCCCGTCCTCAGCTGCTCACTGAGATGATCAGATTGACCTCTCGCTGCCCCCGGGCGGGCATGCAATTCCAGCGTGCAGCCTGAGGCGACATAATAGCAACAGGCCTGTGTTACTTCGTCACAGGTTCTTTTTCTATCTGGCGTGGTCGCTAACATTGAAATCGTAGAGAAGACGATGACAGATGAACTAAGAGTAGAGGTTTCACATAAAATTTCAGTTTCCCTTGAGGAAAAGGGATGGTCTGGCCCCACGGCCCCACGTTCTCTCCTGGCAGCGAATGGCCGGAGCTGAGTGGGGAGGCAGCTGCCTGTGGGTGATGGGAGGGGAGGGACCACCTGGCTCTCTTTATCTCCATGGTTGCCAACCTGCTCTCGCAGACCCCGCTGGTGTCTAGAAGCCCTGAGGTACACCCCACCTTGTTGTCCGCTTGGTCTCCCCCTTCCTAGGCCAGCCCACTCCTCTTTTCTACCCAGAATGAGGGTTTGAGCACTTACCACGCCTGCGGTGGCATGCTTGGTGGCCGGGGCTGGAGAACCAGACCCTGTGCTGACCTTGCTCAGGGATGCACAGATATGACACACGCACACCTCACCTGAGTCCTGGGTTCCCCCACACCATGCAGAACAGTGAATAGTAACCAGATGTGCAAACAGTAGCTTCCTGCCTAATGTGGTTTGCGGGGCTGAGGGCATACTGAGGGCCTATTGGGTATTCAGTATCCAAGGCCTGCAATGATGATAAGATCGAGTAGAGAAGCTAATTTCTTCAGCCACATGAACATTTCACTAATTTACTGGCTACTTAGGAAATTAGTCCCCATAGAAATATTCTCTGCGGTGCCTCCCGGAAATATTATCAACCCCTCCCTTCTCCGTCAAGTCTCCGAGGAGCTGATTGTCTGCGCTTGTGAGCGTTTGCACAGACAGTGTAAGCACAACGCACCTCGGCTGCATGTTCTGTGACAGGGAGCGTGTTTACTGAAGTCACCGAATGTGACTGTGGTGTTGGGGATTCCTGAATCACAGTTCAAGAATCCTGCAGTTAAGCCAGCTCACAGCTGAAGAAGAGAAAGACCCAATCCATGTTTCAAATGTGAATAGTTGGAAGGATTTAGAGAAGCCCTTAGGATAATGAATACTAAAACCCTCTGATTTGGGCAAAATTGCTGCCTTTATGAATACGCGGTAGAAATCAAGCACAAAGTGAAGAACAGCAGAAAAATCGCACCAAATTAGTGTGTGATTCATTCTGTTTCATCGGCATTAGCATGCAGTTGTAATTTTGTTAAACGGAAGACAAAATATAACTTTTGCAAAGTGTTTCTCTTTTCCAGCTAAGGACTGAAACTTCTCCCCCACCACAACATTTACTATAAAATTCTGGTCCCCTATTTAAATGGATTCCGTTTAAGTGGCCCTTTTCCAGGAAAGTCATATTCGAATAACAAGGAGCTCCTGTCCCCTTAAGCATCTGTAACATGCCTAGTGTTACACTGGGTTCTTCCCATACTTTTTTATCTGGACCAGTTTCCAACCCTGCAAGCCTGCGAGTTAAGAAATTCCCCATCAGCATGGATCACATGCCACAGGAGGAGGGTCCTCGCTTAGCAATGCCGTGTCCTTCCGTTCCTTGCCTTCCGACTGGCCCACCTTGGCCCAAGCTTACCTCCTGATTATATAGTCTTTATCGAAAGCTACAAGAAGTAGCCAGTGTCACAACATCCTGACTTTTTTCCCTATCCTTTCCTCTAAAACTCCTTAGGCGTGCAGTCTGCCTCCTGAGATGCAGCAAGTGACAAATTAATTCTCTGTTTTGCACTCACAAAATGAACATTACTGATTCTCCCTCCTCCCTTCAGTACACGGCCAGCTCCGTGTTTTCCAGTCTGTGACTTAGGGCACACCACTTCCTAGCACCAAGTCCTGGACTAGTCAGGGTTCTTGATGGCAAGCAACAGAACCAGACTGGGATCCATCAGTATAGGCAGGAAAGAAAATTTTGCAAAGGAAGTTGAGAAGCTCACACATTTGGAAGGCTGCAAACCAGCCTCAGCAATCAGGAGCAAAATGGACCAGACCACAGCCAAAATCATACCACAGAGGTAATCAGGTGAGACATTGCCAGGGCCACTATGGAACCTGGCCCCAGCTGGCCCCACTGCTGCTTCCACTGGACCGCAGGAGTTGGTGACCTGGTTAATCCAAGAAGCTCAGTAACAGAGAATTGGGTCCAGCTAACCAGGTTGTGATTCAGGGATTATGGCAGTTTTATCTAATTATCAGACAGAGTCTAGTCCAGTGCCTGCTTCTTGCTGCAAGGGAGGCCACCAAAGCAAGACTGGCATTTTCGTCTTCCTTAGAGGGAGGTGAGCTTTGTCTCCCACCATGGATCATAAGGTAGGGATTTCCCCCACCTCTCGGATGGATTTTCAAATGCTTATTAGCAACACCCTTCCCCCTACCAAAAAACAAAAACAAAAAGCCTATTTTCTGTGTCATCTAAACTCACAAACAATCCTGAAAGGCAAGTAATATTAACCCCATTTAATACATGCAGAAACCAAGACTCAGAAAGTGAGAGCACTTTTTTTAGCTCAGGAGCTACTAAGAGCCCTCAGCCTGTATGTTACTCAGAGCCACCTCCTGGAGGACTCTGTCCTCCTCCAGTCTGAATACAAGTCATCCCTTCCAGCTCTGCACACCCAGTGCCCTCTGCAGGGTGTGTCCCTTCTGCGGTCTTTGGCAGAGCCTGTGTCACTAGGTTAGTTTCCAGGCCTTAGGCCCCCACTGAACTTTAAGTCCATGTGGGCAGGAACAATGTATTACATTCCCCACAGCTCTCCACAACCCCTGTGTCTTCAGCGTCCATGTGTTTATCAGCAGCACAGTTACAGGTACTGGTTGGCTCACTTTGACCTAAAGGATTCGTCCTTCCCGAATCCTCATTCCTGAGCTAGCTCCCTGTGACTTTATTATTTTATAATATGTTTTATATAATTTTTATATATGCTTATATAATACACAATTATTTTATAATGTAATCGTAAGTTGCCCTTACTCTTAACATGGAAATAATAACAAAGCAACAATATATTCTACCGTGTTTGTAATCAAATGCATCGAACTATTTTATGTAAGAAAAAGTTCACTTCAAGGGCTTCATATAGCTTTCATCACTCATTTGTAACATGATCTTTAACACATAAATGGACTATGGCTTAAGGATCAATCCATCTTTGGATTGAAGCAATGCAGGATAACTCCCCTTTCTGGTGTGATAGTCAGCCTGTCCTTGCACACAAATTCGCCCCAGTTAAGGTGGCCCATCTCTCTCTCTGCTTATTTAGTTTCATCTCTGAGCTCTGTGTGCATCCTGGGGGCCAGGAGGGGACGTGGGCTTGGAGTCAGACTAGATGTTGAACTCTTGATTCTGATACTCACCAGCTGTACTACTTGTGAAAGTGTCTTAACCTCTCTGGGCCTCCCTTCCCTTTGTGAGGATTCTTTGAGGATTAAATGAAACCGTTAGTGAAGCACATGGCACACAGTAGGTGCTCTGTCCACGTGGCTGTAATTATATTGTTACTGTTATTCTAGTTCTGGTTGAGATTCTGCCTAGCACAGTAACCATTTCATCATGTCCCGAGTGTTGCTGTGTTCATCAACATAGCAGGACTATCAATACCATTATCACTAATAATTATTAATAACCGCAGAAATGATGGCACCCAGCTTCTCAGGAGACTCGTGCAGCAGTGAGCTGACAGCTGCCAGAACAAACAGGCACTTGTAGTATCGGCCTGTAGTGGCGATTCCACTGACTTGAAAATGTGACTCAAGAAAGAAGCCCCCTACCCCACACATCCTGGGATGCACTCTTGTCCCAGCCTCCCCTCCGGTCCTCTCCTCCTGTGGGGACACACGCACTCGCAATAGAAAAGCATCGACCATGGCCACAGCCCTGATCTCTGGCCGTGGTGGAGAATGTTAGCTTTCTGGGGAGAGTAATGACTAAATGACTGAAGGGGTTCCAAGGGGAGAGCTTTGATCAGCACAGCCCTCGCTGAGCCTGTCTGCCCCATCTTCTCCAAGGACACTGTCCCTGAGGCTTTGCTCTCAGGCTGCTTGTGTGTGTGTGTGTGTGTGTGTGTGTGTGTGTGTGTGTGTGTGTGTGTGTGTGTGTATTATATATCTCAGTCTTGATAGTGGCTCCATTCGAGCTATAAAGGCTGGCGCTGTGGACAACAGGGAAGAGTCGATACAAATAGGTGTTTTTGTGGTAGGTCAAGGGGACAGTATATCCTGGAGTCACACTGTCTGGTGTCAGCCCCACTGTGTGCTACCAGCTTCCCAACCATAACCCTTAAGCCCCCACTTTACCAATGTGCTCCTGTCACACGCAGTTGCTGGAAGGATTAAGTGAGATGTCACACGTACAGCTTGTAGCAGCTCACATCGTGTCGGGTACATGCTCAGGAAACGTTCATCTAGAAGGAAAAAGGGGAGTCAGAACGAAACCCGCCTCCCACAGCCCCCAGGGATCAGAACTCTGGGTGATCGTACAAGAAAGGACGGGGCCGATGGGGGAAACCCACACCCTTCAGGCCCCGGTGTGCCTTCCGAGGGCACTCGGACCTTCATTCCCTCCCATGACTTGTTTTCTTGCAGCTGAATCGCAGTGACAGTGACAGCTCCACGCTGTCCAAGAAGCCACCTTTCGTCCGAAACTCCCTGGAGAGGCGCAGTGTCCGGATGAAGCGGGTAAGACCGTCTGCTTGCGAAGCCACCGGTACCTCTGCCCCGCCCTCGTTTCCCTAGGCAGATCCCCTCACGTCTGACCGCTGCTCCTCGGCCACTGGCTTTAAGGAGGTCACTCTTGGGATCGTGATGGTGTCCCAAGAATGGAAGTGTGTGAACCGTCAGGCCCGTGTAGGCCCTGGGGAAGGTGCCAAAGGGTACCTGTAACTTTATCATTATGACGAAGTGGTTAGGTCAGGAGTGCACCTTCCTGGGGAGAAATCCAGGTCACTGAGAACTAACCCACCCAAGATGTCATGGTCACTGATGAGAGTGCGCCTCACACAAGCCTCTGCTCAGTGTGCCATCCAGCGGACAGTGGTGAAAGGTTCTGACAGCCCTCCCTGATGGCAGAGGAGCCAACCGGAAGCAGGGAGGCGTGAGTGGGCTTCTCTCAGTCCAGCCGGAAACACAGGGAAGAGACCACAGCTGTCCCCGTAGAGAAATCTCCCCTTTCCTTATTCACACCTGGCTGAGGGATCGGGGTGGGGTGGTGTTAGGAAAGGACTGACCCCTGAGTGGGACTTTTACCAGCCAGGGCGGCAGGAGATGCAGAGACACCCTCCCCTTGAAGCGCTTTTTACGCAGACTTGGTAGCAGTCCTGGTGAGTTTGTAGAACTAAGAGAAACCCAGAGCCAGAATGTCAGAAAGAGAAGTAGAGAGAACAAAGGGAAAGGGGAGGGCGTGCTGACAGCCCCAGGAGAGGGCTTCTCGGTGCCTCCTGCAGACCAGCTGCTGGTAGCCAGAGTCAGGAGTTGGTCCTGTGTCAATCACTCCCTCCCCACCCCTACGAATCTCCAGAAAGAGCCAGAGTAAGCAAGAGAAAGCAATGAAGCAGAGGGTTCACAGGAAAGGGAGAAAATGCAGGTCCTGGGGGACAGTGGACATGGCCTGAGGTGACAGGGACTGCCCACCCCACCCGTGTCCTGCGGCTGGCTGGTATCGCAGTCCCCTGGGGAGCTTGCTCCCAGGCCACACTCCCAGACGGCTTGATTCAGCCACTGGGCTCGGGCCCCGGAAACAGCATTTGCAGCCAGCTGGAGCAGGTGTGCAGGCCCCACTCCTGGAGAAATGGCCCTGCAGAAGCTCCCGCTGGCTGCTGCTGCCTGTTCGACGGCTCCCTTCCAAGGCGGCCCCCACGGGAGCTCCCCCTTCCTCGCCTCCTAAGGAAGCCTTTGACGCCGGGTCTGAGCCCATGTTTCCCTCAGGTCCTAAGCTATGTCCCGAGGAACAGGAGCATCCAGAGGCCAGGCCAGGGCCTGGGACACTGCCATGCCTCGTCTGCTTTGGGCCAGTGTCTACATTGGACATGGGTCAATGCAAAGCAAAGGAGTCTTTGTTTCTCAGTTTGAGAACCTGAGCGACATAGATCCTCAGCTGGATTGCCTGACCCTCCCCCCATATAAGCACAGACTAGATAGCGATCAACCTAGTAAGCCTTCTAAAACTTCTGCATTGAGCTGCTTCATGTTCCTGAAAGTGAATGTGTCAGCCTACAGTGAGGATGGTTCTCCTAGTAACATCTTAGTGCCCTTTTTCCAATCTCATTATTGTTCATTGTATTTTTGTTGTTGTTGTTGTTGTTGCTGCATAACAAATTACGATAAGCTCAGCAGCTAAAAATAATATAAATTCATTATCTCCCAGTCCCCACGGGTCAGGAGTTCCGGCACAGGTTAGCTGGACCCTCTGCTCAGGGTCTCACCAGGCTGGAATCTCGGTGTTGACTGACTGCATCCCTGTCTGGAGTTTCGACTGGGGAGAGAGTCACATCCTGGCCCCTTTGGGGCATGGGCAGGATTCATTACTTGCATTTTCTTGCCAGCCACAGGTCCAAGGCTATTCACAGCTCCTAGGGGGTCACTCTTGGGTCCTTGCCATGTGGCCCTCTCCACAACATACATTGTTTCTTCAAGGCCAGCAGATCTCTGTCCAGGAAGGGCCTAGTTCATCTCCTCAGGGCTCCCTTGATTCGGCCAGGCCCACCCAGGATAACCTCCCTTTTGATTAACTCAAAGTCAACTGATGAATTACCTTAGCACAGACGTGACAGTCCATCATAACGACAGGTCCCACCCACACCTGGGAGGGCACTGATTCAGGGCATGGATGTCACCGGGTGGGAATCTTGGGGGCCAGCTTAGACTTCAGTCTCCCAAAGTCACTTAATTCTTCTTTTTTAATCATTACTGGTCTGTGATAGAAGGAGAGTTAATGATTCTATTACTTGGGATCTTTTATGAACAGATAACTGAAGAACTCAAATATAGCTTGAAAATGAAAGGGGGAAGGGTCATTGGCTCATTTAAGGGAGAATAGCAGGATGCTGGAATAATTTCAGGCATGGGTGGGTCCTCAGCCCCCCTCTCACGCCACTGCTCTCTCCAGATAGGTTAATTCTTAGACAGGGTCACCCCACGTGGTGGTAAAGATGACCGTGATCAAGTTTCAGGTTTATATCTTCCTGGCTTAACCACCTCTGTGTCAAGACAGCTGGGACCTCACCGGGTTGGGAAAAGGGACTGAGGTCACGGGAGTAAGGCGCCCAGCACCGGGCCTGGGACATAACGTGCTCAATAAAACATGAGCTGTAGAAGTGGAAGTAATCAAGACAGGGTTGGGAGCGAGACATTCTGAAATTGTGGAAACCTGCAGATGAAGGAAGGAGGGTATTTGAGGGTCGGGGAAGGGGTCACGTGGGCTCACTAGTCCCGCCCCCTCACTAAACAGTCAGAGCCGCCTCCGCCCCCGCAGCCGTCATCCTTCAAATCCCTGCGCAACGAGCACCTGATGCGCACCTCGCTGGACCTTGAGCTAGACCTGCAGGCCACCAGGACCTGGCACAGCCAGCTGACTCAGGAGATCTCGGTGCTGAAGGAGCTCAAGGAGCAGCTCGAACAAGCCAAGAGCCATGGGGAGAAGGAGTTGCCGCAGGGACTGCGAGAGGACGAGCGCTTCCGCCTGCTGCTGAGGATGCTGGAGAAGCGGGTGAGTGCGGCGCGAAAGGCAGGCGGGGCGGCGTGGTCCACGCTCCCAGTCGATCCGCTGCTGCGAGGGAGCGAGGCCCGAGGTTTGAACGGGTCCTACAGCCCAGAGGCCCGTGGAGAATGTGGGTCCCTCGTTCCTATCAGCAGAGGTATCCAGGAACCTCTTTGCCCAGTAAACTTTTTAAGTCGTGTGCAGGCCCTCATTTTTCACCATTTATCAAACATTTGGTACCTCACCGGTGCTGGAGCATACACTTCAACAGTAAATCTAGATCAGTAAATCTTGACCTGCCCTAGTCCCTGTGCATGTGGTCGCACAGAGCAGTTACCTACGCAAGGGAGAAGGCCAGACATGGCCTGGCTTGGTACCGACAGAGATGCCAGGAATGTGTGCCTGCTCATGGCCTTGCCCTCCTGTCCTGGGTTTGGGGGATTGCAGTGTTGCTCAAGGGAAAAGCTATGACTGCAAAATGGCAATAACACACAATGAGTTTTATTAGGGGGTGCTGCTCTCACAAGTGGGAGACGTCCTTCACAGCATGAGACCTCCCAGAGGCAACTTTTCAGGGGCTACCACCTAGACAGGGTAGAGAGGAGGGTTGGAGAGGGGGATCTCCCACCTAGATGACATCACTCGGCAGCAGCAGGAGGGTTCTCTCGGGTCTGAGAGCTGCAGAGCAGAAGCAGCTTGGGGTCTTTCATAGCCCTAAGGTATATCTTATCTCTGACTAGAAGATGTTGGGTGCAGCTTTACTGGGCATGCAAAACAGGAAGGTTCTAAATGGTTTAAAAATCTGTTTATTTGAGTTATATTTAAAATAGTTGGATGGGTGAAAATTTGAGTTGGGCGCCCGGAGGCTTTTGAGCTAACAGGGCCCAGACTATCGTGAAAAAGTAAACAACACAGGGCCAATAAACAAAGGCCATCTTTGACTCATTTGCTGCTCTCGGATTGCCACCCAGAGCAGAAATGACAGACCTTTGCTAGTTCCGTCTGCACACAGCCAGACAGTGCAGAGAGCACTGTAGAGAGGGCGCCTGCCTAGATCGTTGGGAGGGCCTTGAGCATGGTTGCGTGTCTTGAATTGGGTTTCTACCACTTCTTAGTTTTTTGAGGTTAAAAAGATTTCTTAACATATCTGGGCCTCAGTTTCCTCAACTGTAAAACAGAGGTAGTTACAAAATCTACCTTCCTGGGTGGCCCTGAGGATAAGATGAGGTAGCACACGATGGACCAGGCAGCCTTCATCTCCTTACTCCCAACAGGTCCACAGAGGTATTCAGTTCCCTGGCCACGCTCACAGATGGTGGGGTCGCTTCTCCTCCTATTTTGAATAAAGAGGATCCCAAAGTGGAAGAGGAAGAGTGGGGATGCCTGTTCTGTGACCCTCAGACCTTTTGACTACAATAGACTCCTTATTTGAGCTAGAAAGTTCTTGGCTGGCCCATTTCTGGAGGCCCTAAGGACTCCCCACAACCTCATAGCTTTGCTTGCTCTGCCTGCAGATGGACCAAGTAGAGCACAGGGGTGAGCTTCATGCGGACAAGATGATGAGGGCGGCCGCCAAGGATGTGCACAGGCTTCGCGGCCAGAGCTGTAAGGAGCCCCCAGAAGTACAGTCTTTCAGGTAAGCAGGTGGGCCCCCAGCCCGCCCGCCTTTCCCTGTCTCACAGCCGCCTACCCAGCCTCGGTCTTCTTGCACGGCTGCCTGTCCCACGCTCCCCTAGCAGACCACCAGCTCGCTCGCTCTCTCTCTAACAGACGTTCATCCTCTGCCAAGCCATCCCTGGCGGTCTGTGCACTCTGCAGTGCATTCCCTCGGCTGTCTGTGTCAGTCCCCACACAACCCGAGCTAATTTGTTAGATTCTCTTGTTTAATGAATGAGCCACCTGCCCCGGCCTTTCCTCTTAGCGGTTCCATCACCAGCAATTGTGGAGGATCGGCTGAATGATAAATAAGTCGGGGGTGATGGATGCCTGCCGGGCCTCCTGGCTCTACCCGCTGGCTGCCAGGATCTCAGGGAGGTGCCTTCTGGCTGAACCGGACCCAGGCATTTCACAGGAGGGCCTCCCATTCACAGACGGCCTTGTGTTTAGACTCTGACGTCTATTCAGATGAGGCTAAAAGACATTCCTTTGTGGTACATAAACATTTAAAACATTCTGTAACTTGTATAACTTGGACATCTCTTAGTATTTTAACCAATTGGGAATCTATAACAAACACTAGAAGGGGCCCAAATCCCTTTTAAACTCAGAGAGGCCCCTGATTTGAAGTAAAGGTCGCTGATCTTGCTAATGCCCGCTGAAGCATTGGTTCTAAACCAGGGATGATTCGGCTCCCCTGGGGACATTTGGCAATGTCTGGGGACATTTTCGGTTGCCACAGCCGGAAGGAGGGACTGACATCTAGTGGGCAGAGGCCAGGCGTGCACAGGACGGCCCCCATCACTGAGTTACTCTGCCCATGTTGTCCACAAGGTGACGTTGGAAACTCTGCTCTAAAGGGATGGCCTCTTTTACAGGGAGAAAATGGCATTTTTCACCCGGCCTCGGATGAATATCCCAACCCTCTCTGCGGATGATGTCTAATCACCAGAAAAGTATTTCTTTTGTTCCACTGACCACGCTGTGAACGTAGACTGTGGCTAAAGTTATTTATGTGGTGTTATATGAAGGTACTGAGTCACAAGTCCTCTAGCTCTCCTGTTGGTTTGAAGATGAACAGATTTTTTTAGTTGGGGTTCTATTGTTAAAAAATAAATAAATAAATAAAAACAAAAAACAAAAACAAAAAATACAAAAAAACCAGCATTAAAATGACAAGATTGTATAGTTTGTATATTTAGGAATGTATTTTTGAGAAAGAAAATTTAAATGAACTAAAGCAGTGTTAAGTTGCTGCTCTTCTTAAAATAAAATTGTTTAGATTTTTTTTTTTTTCTTGTACCGCTCTACCTTCTAGAGGTTTCACTGCAATAAGTAAGTCATGTTTTGGGGACGGTCATCCTAAAAGGACGTCCTACAGACATCACAGCACAGCTGACCTTTCCTACTTAACATATTTTATACAATATTTTTTAAATGCACAGGAACTGTTTGGGGGATTCTAGGGTGCATCTGTGAATCTTCAGGAGCTGTGATGTGTTTGTGTGTGGCAGCCTGATGTGGGGTGGGCAGCACGGAGCTGGCAGCAGGCCTGCCCATGCCGGTCTCGAATGCCCAGTGAAGCCACTGAAGTGAGTGAGGGAGGGCTGTGGAGAATTCCTTTCAGTTTTATCTCCATCAATAAAGTGGCCTTTCTGAACAAATTTCCTCTCTCTTTTACTCCCCGACCCTGCACTTCATCTGTTTCCTTGATTTTGGACTCTTCTCCTTCCCAGTCATTTCCTTCCCACCCATTCCCAGTCGGGTCCAGTCCGGGTGATGTTTTGTTTTTGTTTTGCTTTCTTGGCCCACCCTTCTTCACTCATTTGCTCATTAAATAGAAATGACTGCTCAGCAGGGCTATGGCAGGCAATTGGAAGTCAGCTTTAAACAAGGAGCAAAATCTCTCCCTCCTTCCTTCCTCTGACATGATTCTATACAGTTTTCCTCAGAGTATGGTGCACCAGCAGTCACATCAGAATCGCTGGGGGCAGCTTGTTAAAAATACAGACTCCTGGACCCTCTCCCAACCGGGTCGGGCCCAGAGACCGGCTTTTATCCAAGCACTCATGGTCAGTCTCATGCACGCTGCAGTTGGACGGACCAACTGTATCATGTGAGTGAAGCCCAGGCTCTCGCTCACCGCCCCACTACATTTCTTACCTGGCCGTTTCTCCTCATGTAGAAGGAACCTGCAGTGGCGTAGAATCCACCATTATTCCCCACGCGGCTTCCAGGGCTTTCGATAGCCAGGCCTCCCTCCAACTATCCAGTCCAATATCTCACCACCAGCTAGGGTTGCTTTCCCCAGGGTGTCACATCTCCGAACACACCAGTGTCCGATGCATGCACTCTCCTTTGTGAAATGATATCCCGCACATTGAGGGTTGGCTTTGCAGTTTCTTCAAATGAGTATCAGAGTCCCCAGTCAATTTCGATACATCCCGAAGCAAAACATTGTTTCCTGCTGTTCCTATGAGCCCTGATTTCTGCACAGCTGAGCTTTGAGACAGCGGCTGTCCTTGAAGACCCTGCCCTTCTGTTAAGAGTACTGGCAGCAGTGATGGAGCAGATGACTCAAGCCAGACAGAGTAACCCATCCCATTGGCTAGCAAGGATGGGCATGGGACCCCAGTTGGACCAGTCTGACCTCTTCTACAATTTCCACCTGAAGTTTAAAGACGAGATTTTTCTCTTCCTAAAGCTACCTGTAGCCAAGGTTCTAGTTTCTGGGGCCAACCCCACAGAGAAAAGCAGATAGAAGAAATGGGGAGAGAATGGTATCCTTGGGGTCTGACCTGATTGACACCAGAGGTCAGCTGCATCCTCACTCCATCTGTAGTCTGTCTGGTGAATCCTGTTGAGTGCTCAATAAAACTGGACCATCATGCAATAAGATTTTTTTCACTCAGTCACACCTTTATCCCTGTTCAGCTTTACCAGCAAGGGTCAGCCCCTCACATTCCCACAGCAGCTGCTTCTATGAAGCAGAGTCCTAAACGACCTGCTTGTGTGACAGGGAAGGCTACATGGAGCAAGCACATCCTCCTGCCCAAGAAGTGTGTCTCAGTGTCACTTCAGCTGACGGAGCATTCGTAGGGAGAACGAGGCCACCCCTTCAGAAGGAGAAGGCCCTCTATCTGCCGTGGCATCGAATTCCCTATAAGCAGTCACTGCCCAGCCACCAGTATATCCCGTTTGTTGTTTGCCTGATGAGAAACTGAGGAATAAATAAACTTCCACTCATAATTGTGTGCATGTGGTCTCTAAAATTTTCAGAAAACAAAATCTTAGAATTGTGAAATGACCTACTCAAGATCACTCGGATTAATAAATGACCAGACCTAGGATATAAACCTGACCTTTGGATTCTGGAATTCATATTCTTTCAACTCTGGTTTCTGTTTGACAGAAGTGTGGTCACATGAGGCTGTACTTGAAGGGACTTTGAACATTTGGTTTTCAGGAATAAAGTCATGAAATCCTGTGGTTTCTCTGCATGAAGGCATGAAGAAAAAGTGGGCGACTAGGATACTAGCCTGAAAAAAGACAGCAGACCTCACTGAATCTGATCGCCCCATTCATAAAACCAATGGTTGCCTTTCGACTACAAATCATTTGCAATGTGCACACTGCCAGTCTTCGTGCTTCCTGCCTCTGAGAAGGCTGACATATAAGAATTGTCCAGCTAACTGCTAATCACATTTGGCTACACGAAGGTCTTTCATTCCCACCACTGAGCCTTTGTGATTCTAGTTCCTTCTACCTGGTACACTCTTCTGTGTCTTCAGACTGTCTTCTCTTTATCACTATTCAGATCTCAGCTCAAGCCTTACCCCCTTGGAGAACACTCTCCACTCTGACCCTGGGCTGCCCCATCCAACTTACCTTCCCACAAGTCACCCTGGCACAGTAACCTGATGTATTGGCTTCAGAGCACAGTTCCCTAGTCTTGTCTCTTCCCTCGAGACTGAAAGATCTTAAAGTAGGGAACTTGTCTTGTTTTCTATTGGATCTGACATCGAATGGGTCCTTAATAAATATCTGTAGGATGAATGAATGAGATTAAATGTCTATCTCGGAGATGAGTTTACTCCCTTCTCCTTTGTCACTATTAATCAGGAAGAAGGAGAATTCTGGGTGGAACAGGAGTACTGAAGGCTTCACCTTTCCCAGTCTCTCCACCACTGCCCATACCTAGTCCGCCTTCTGTTTTCAAATAAATTTAGTTTCTCCCTTAGGCAATTTGCATTTGCTCCCTCTCTGCCTAGAACCCTTTTTGTATTCATTCAAACAGTTTTTGAGCACAGCTGTGCTCTAGGTGAAGGGTTTTCCAAGCAGGGCTGTAAGTCCCCCAGGGTATAGCAAGATACTCTAAGGGGTCTGCAGGCCTGGAAAAGTTAGGAGTATTTCCTGATCCTGAATTTTTGTATACTCCTAAAATTGATTTGCCTGCAAACTCAGTTACTCAATTCTTTTTACATTCCACAAGGAAAGGCCTAACACCTCTTCCATTGTCCTTGGTATAAATAAGAACTGAACAAGTTACTCCAAGAGTGTATTTCTCCTGAGGGTGACTCCTTGAGCACCAAGTAAAGGGAGCTTAGTAAGAAGATGGCCCTTCCTGCTTTATCTGGAAGGTGGAGATCTATCTGTCCATCAATTTGTCCATTCAGCAACTCATCCATCCCTCTATCAATCTTACTCTCAAAATTTAGAAATGAGATGACACAGGGACATATGTGAACACTTTTATTTGGTTTAAAAGGTTAAAATGAAGGCTCAGTTTTTTTTTAATTAAGCCAATATGATCTGGATTATTTAATCTGACAGAGAACTGGCTTTGCCAATTAACATGGTGGGCATTTTCCATAAGTTGGATGAGAGCACATATACAACAAGCATAATGCCAGAAAAGCATCTGTTACCACTATATAAAGTTATGGCAAGAATTTTCAGATGTCAACTTAAAAAAATCTACACTGGAGTTTTAATAAATTTTAAAAATTCTTTCATGGGGCACAGAAGTGGCAATGTTTAGAGACCGCTGCTTTAAAGTACCGGGGGTCTAAGGAGGAATGAACAAGACAGTTAAGGCCCCTTCCTCTTAACTGGTATTTCAGGTTATCAGTTAAGAAATTTTTAACTCAAATGTCACCTGCTCAGAGAAGGCCTCCCTGACCCAAGTCACTCTACCACATTTCTTCCTGAACATTAAAACTATGTGAGATTTATTATTTACTTTTTTGGTCTAGTGTATCCCTTCACTCTAAAATGTAATCTCCGTGACACCAAGGCCTTTGTCTGATTTGTTTCCAGCTTGTGTTCAAGCGCCCGAAATCGTGTCTGGCATATTAACGTGCACAATCAATGTTTGATGAATAAACATTTTGTTAGTTGTGTGCTCATTTCACAGAGGTTCTAGGCAAGTGCCTCTACCAAGTCAGTCTAAGAACAGGGCAGCTCGGTTCTGATCCCCTCCCAACCCCCAACCCTCTTGCCTTCGCCCCAGCGGCGGCACCCGAGGGCGGCAGCCTGCATCCCGGCCGACTTCCCTGCATGGTCTCCCCGCAGCGGCTCCTGGGTCCCGTCGGGAGGCAGCCCAGACAACAGCACCACTCAGCCTCCGAACGGTTAGAGGGGAGGGCTTCCGCTTCCGGTTCAGGGCTGGCCATTTCCGCTTCCGGCTACTTGTTGCGTGAGGCGCTGACGGGAGGATGGACGGGCTGATTGCTCAGTGCTCCGCGCGGCTGCAGCAGCAGGTCAGGTCGCATGGGGCCAGTGGAATGGCTTGGAGGAGAGGGAGCAGGCCCCGGCTCCCGCCGGAGCAGCGTCGGGGCGGCGGCAGGGAGGCGGGGTTCGCCTTGTTTCTCTCCGACGCGGACAGAGGGGTTCCGAGACCCAGGCCCCGCTGCCCCGAAAGCCCGCCCGGGGGCCCTTTCTCAAGGGTGGGAGAGGAATAACCCCTCGTTCCTGGGTCCGTGTGACAGTGAGGTTCAGCGGAGCACAGGGTCCCGCCCTCTCAACCCCCCACCCCAGTCCAGTATCTCCGGTGGGCGGGAGCCTTGCGTGTTCAGTGCAGCCCCGCCACCGTGCTCCTTCTGCCCCGCGCGCACACGCGCTGGCGGGATGCGGAGGGACAGGCGAAGAGGGAAGAGGAATGAGAGCAGGAGCCCTGGGCCCTGGCGTGCAGCTCCGCCACCGTTCTCTTCAAGATGCTGAGCAAGAGTAATTCTAAAAAGCCCATGGAATGGTTCATTATTAAGCAGAAGTTGGACCTCCGCCTTCGCAGTTACAGCTTATAAAAGTGAAAGTGCAACAATTCCATTACATTTTATACTCAGAGAGGGAAGGGAGAAACGAAAGTAATTTAGGTACTCTTATCAACGGAACTGCTTTATAGTACTGAATCAGGAGTCACAGAGTACAAGTTGCTCAAGTAAATTGGCAAATTCTTTACTGTTCTGAGCATTGTTATCAGTGTGTAGATACAAGTAACTTTTTCACTAAGTTAGGGTAAAGTTTACAGAGATCATTGAAATGTTTAGCCCAACATCTGGAACATAATGTATATTTATTTATAAAAACTTTTTGAGCTGTATTTATGTCCTGGTAAACATTCTGCAGTTTCAAGTGAGGCCTCCCTCAGTAATACAATAAGGTAGGAAGCTTTACTTTCTGAATTAGGATATCTTTAAGTTTTTAGTTAAAAGCCTGGTCGAGGACCTAAGACAGTGGAAACAGGGGTAAAATGGGGAAATAGTTTTGTCGCACAAAAGACAAAAGTCAGACATTTAAGCCAAGGAAAGAAACTAGGGATAAGAGGCTTGTCCCATTGTGTGCTTAACACTCCTATTCCTCTGCCCCAACGCACTTAAGTTTTTCATATTATCAATGGTAGTATGCTGACGTCATCAAAGACCTTGAGGAAATGAAAGTCCTTCCTTCCAATCACCTTTGCCATGCCCTGGTAGAGAGGGGAAAACGAGGAACTTTATGGTACAGTTTATTATATCGCGAAGTCTTCAGTCATACTGAGCTGAACGAAGTGCCTTTTCTTTCCTAGGAAAAAGAGATTAAGTCTCTGACTGCTGAAATTGATCGGTTGAAAAACTGTGGCTGTTTAGAAGCTTCTCCAAATTTGGAGCAGTTGCAGGAAGAAAATTTAAAATTAAAGTATCGACTGAATATCCTTCGAAAAGTGAGTACTCTGGGTTCTGGTTTCATCCTATAATTTGAATTATTGTTTCTTTTCTAAAACTGTTATCAAAGATTCTGAAAGTATACCCTGATGAATTTAGAAAGAGGAGAAAAGAAACCCTGTTTTCCCTGCCCAAGACAGATTAAGACTAAGTTGTTGGTGCAGGTAATGGAGAAGTTGGTGGTGTCCTGTCCTCTCAGGGGTCATTGATATGTTTCATCATACTAAATGTTTGGCTGGCTTAAAGTTGGCTCTAAGTAGAGTTGAGACATTTCTTTCAACAGTTTATGCCTGTGCCTTTTTAAAAAAATTATTTTTTGAATTTTAAATAATTGCCTCAATGAAAGGGAAACATTTTAAATCACACTCACAGTCCTTCACTACCGTAAATTGGTTATTTTACAGTTTTATTTTTATATTTTTCAGTGTCATAGTGGCTGGGTTTTTTTCCACTTAATATTTCAGAACATTTTTTTCCCATGAAGCTTGTGCTGTATTTGTTATTAAATTACCACATAATCTAATAGTGTTTATCAATTGTGTCAAAAAATTGGAACTTGCTTCATTTGGAGTTTTATTTTTTGGCCTGCCCTTCAGGTCAGCAGATGACACATTGTAGAGGATGACCTCATTCCCCTAATTATTATCCTGTGTGTTCACTACTTTTAGCCAGTCTGCACTGGCATTGTATCTTATTTATTCATCTCAGACTCTGCCTCCCCCACACCCACAGAGTCTTTTTTATTACCTGTGTGTGAGCTCTTCTGCTTCAAACAGCTTTGTCTTTGAGTCTTCTAAAATCACAAAGTTTCTTTTCCATGGAATCTTTCCCAAAATATCCCACTTTTCTGATTACTTCTTTTGTTCCACACTTACTCATACTCATGTTTCTATTTATTTCAATTCAAAAGTATTATTAAATGTCTTCTATGTGGTAGTGGCTTTGAGGGAAAAGATAATAAAGGAAGTACAGTATGTTATATCCATAATACAGATTAGCCCTGTACTTGATCTTAGCCAAAAGGCTGAGAAGTAATACAGATTAGCTTGAATGTGTAAATAGGGGAATACTGTCAGTGTAATGTGGAACATATTCTCTATTTGACCTACTGAGTAACAGCAGCTGAGCTGAGCACAAGGTACACAAATACAGAAAATAGCAAGCCACAGAAGAAAAACACTACTGTGTGGGATACCCATTCACCCCACCTTCTGTTCCTGGCTTACTTTGGCCAGATGCTCCGACTTAGAAACACTTATTGGGTGGTTGTCTCAGAGGCATTTTACCCTTGTTTTCATGAACTCAGCAGCTTCAACTCTTCCTTATTCCTCTTTCATTGAGTTGTCCTTACCTTTTTTTTTTTTTTTAAGATAAAGTTTCATATTTATTTAGCACTTACTAGGAATTACAGATACCTTTTCACAGTGATGATTTTTAAGATTACTTTTGTGATAGTACTCTTGTTACAAAAATCACATTTTGAGTAATCTGCTTCTGATGCCAATTTTCTCATAAGCTCTGTTACTTTTAAGATGTGATTTTTTATATAACGTGAGATGTTTCAGAAAGCTTATCTTTTATTGCAGAGCTTACCATTTTGCGGGGAGAAAAGACTTGCTTGCACGTGTGAAATAGGTTGGGGGAAAGTATTAAATGTAATCAAACACTAAATTACATGGTGCAGAAATCAAGTACAATGGATTCATATGTGTGTTTACATATATACACACAGAAACATACATATATATGTATCAAAATTTATACTGTCTTTTCGGAACTTTAGAGAAGCTGAGAACATGATAAGTCTGCTTTCAGTTTCTATTCTGATAAAATAACTGCGGAAGGGGAACTCAGGAATTCCCCATGTATGTCTTAGATACCGTGGGATAGACTTGTCCTATTACCTTTCTCAGCATATCCGAGATATGAGAGTGTTGTACTCTGAATGTATGTTACCTTTGGTTCTTCCCAAGACATTGGAAGGTTTCTCAAATTTGGTGACGGGAGGAGATTTTCTATGATAATTTAATGTTTTATTGACTTTTTTTCATTCTTGTCTTACAGAGTCTTCAAGCAGAAAGGAACAGACCAACTAAAAATATGATTAACATCAACAGCCGCCTACAGGAGGTCTTTGGTTGTGCCATTAAGGCTGCGTATCCAGATTTGGAAAATCCTCCTTTAATAGTGACACCAAGTCAGCAGCCCAAGTTTGGGGACTATCAGTGTAATAGTGCTATGGGTATCTCTCAGGTGATTGTATTATTATGAAGCGCTCTTGGTGATTTGTTTTCTTAAGCATTATCATCATCATTACCATAAACGTAAATAGCAACACTTCCACAATTTTGAAAAACTTGAGAAAGGAGAATGTATGTTTTTAATTTAAAAAAAAAAAAACAGATTTGAATATTCAGTTAAATGTTTGCGGGTAATTAGTTGGTACTGTTTTGTTTTGGTACTTCCTCCCTGTTGTGTCCAGGTTTGCTGTGTTTTGTTGTTGAGAGTCAGAAGGTGAGGAATTAAAAGTTTGCCACTTGGCAACCAGCATTTTTGTCAGATATTTGATGCAGCTGTGGTGTCTTTGAGACGGACTTACATACTTCATTTTCAGTCAGACTAATTTCCTATTTTTAATAGCTACATTGTCCAATGTGTTTGTGGTTAATCACCCCAGGTTTGGGACTTTTTGCTTTCCTTTCATTGTTAAATAGAAAGGGTTAATCTAAAGAGTTCAAATTTTTATGTGTCTATGTTGGGGTTAAGTTTTAAGGATGCTGTTTATCATTCAAGTTCGCATATTACACACTTTCATGATTTGAAAATTAGAAATATAAATATCTTAGAAACAGGCATAATAACTAAAGACTTTGCTGCATCTTCCTAAAAAGTTATAGATGTTTGTGGCAACTCATTTTGAAATGGAGATCACGTGGTTTGGGCACTTTCGTGTTTCTCTTAAGACTGACTATTGATGCTCAGTGCTTTAGTCATTTATAAAATCATTGGACTTCTCTGCTTCTGCCTTCTGATCAGTCTCATGTCAGATGCATCTAATGCTTTGTCGGTTGTGCATTTCTGAGTAACTTGCTGAAATGTGTAATAAATTGTTTTATATTATGTTATAGATACTCAAAACCAAGGAACAGAAAGTTAATCCAAGAGAAATTGCTGAAAGCATTACCAAACACCTCCCAGACAATGAATGTATTGAAAAAGTTGAAATTGCTGGTCCTGGTATGACAATGTTACCCTTCTTAAGTAGTTGTATTGATACTGAGTTCTATTTGAAATAAAAAAATGAAAAACATTTTAAAATATAAATGTAGGATTAAGACTTGTATACTGAAAAAGATGGTGAAAGCACTTTGGATTGAGAGGTAGGAAACTGAGGTTTAATCTAGACGTAGCTGCCTGACCTTGGATGAGTTACTTTATCTCCTTGTGATTCAGGTTTTCATTAGCAAAAAAAGAGACAGGTAATGGTAGGTAAATTTGTGGTGAAAGGGCTGTTTTCTGTTAAGAGGTGAACAGATCATTTGCTGAGAGTGAAAAGGCCCTGAATCAAGTAAGAAGCTTTCAGGAGAGTGGTGTGGTTTGAAGTAGATGCTGAAACAGGGAGCTAACAAAAGAGCTCAAGTCAGGGCCCCAAGTAGTATTGGAATCCCGAAGCATTTCACCAGAGCCACATCAGTGCTCTGGAGCCAGAAGTGAGGAAGCCTTTGGGAGTGAGCAGTTCTCCTGGATAGGAGGCCATCTGATTTTTATTTTATTCTCTACTGTTCATTAGGTTTTATTAATGTCCACCTAAGAAAAAACTTTGTATCAGAACAGTTGACCAATCTCTTGGTGAATGGTGTTCAACTACCTGCACTTGGAGAAAATAAAAAGGTATATGTACATTTTTCAACTGATAATACCTTAAAAATGTGTGAAAAGTGCTGTAACTGGAAATGGTTTTCTCACATATATTGAGATTTAATTATTGATATATGAGATCATGAACCTAACTGTGATATATTTTATTTTCTGGGTCTTGCTTATTATCTGATTCTTCTTTTCACTTCATTCCAGGAGGCACTTGAGGTGGAAAGCTGATATCTTTGAGCTGTCACTGAAATAGAGGATAGATAATTTACATAAATGAATTTGATTCTTTTTCAGTTAATGGTAGATGAGTAGACTCATCAGAAAACCTAGCAAGCCAAGCTACTGTTTGTCTGAGTTTTATTATTAAATATGTTGTTAATGAATATATTAGCAGAATAAAAAGTTTATACCCCTCTAAAAATGTTTTATTGAATATCTTTGGTATATAACATGGTGTAAATTTTTAAGGTGTACATCGTGTTACTTTGATTCGTTTATACATTATAATATGATTGCTTTTGTAACTATGTCATATTACATAATTACAGTACAATATTGCCTATAAAAATCTCTTTGCTTTCTTTCCCAGGTTGTAGTTGACTTTTCGTCTCCCAACATAGCTAAAGAGATGCATGTAGGCCATCTGAGGTCAACTATCATAGGAGAGAGCATGTGCCGCCTCTTTGAATTTGCAGGGTATGACGTGCTGAGGTGTGTACTCTTGCCTTTCGAGATTTTTATAGAAATGACAAATGTCCCTTGAGAATCTTTGACTAAGTGATTCATAAGTGTGGTTCTGCTTCTAGTCACCCAGTAGGCTTTTAAAATAAATTGTGTCTCAGACCTCTTCTCTGAACTAATAACTTTTTAGAATCCCTTGGGGTTGGAACCAAGGAAAAGCACCCCCCACCCTTCATTCCACAGATACTTCTTGAGTGCCTTCTGCATATCAGGGGTTTATATTCTAGTACGGGGAGAGGCAGGCAAGGGACAGATTATGCTGGGCCTTGTAGGCCATAATATGAAATTGGGTTTTTATTCTTAAGTGTACTGGGAATCTACAAGAGAGTCTTAATTAGTAGAGCAATATCTAGGCATACCGCGGAGATACTGCAGGTTCAGTTCCAGACCATCAAAGTAAAGAGAGTTGTAATTTTTTTGCTGGTAGAGGGTCTTGCTTTCAATTTGTAAAAAACACAGCATCCGTGAGATGCAGTAAAGTGGAGTCCAATCAAATGGGATGTGCCTATAATCGAAGATTACTCTGGCTTCTGTGAAGAAGCTAGACAAAGAAGGGAAAACTATAGTAATAAGTTAGAAGGCAATTGTAATAACTTATTTAAGAGATAATCTAGTGGTTTGAAATTAGTTAAAAGCAGTGAGGGATGAGAAGTGGTTTGATTGACATACATTTGGAAGAATTTTGTCCATTAACATTTGAGAATCACTAGTATAAATTATGCTAGGATAATTGCTTGAAATGTTAAATTTTTATAAAATTGTAGTAGTGACCAACATTAGCTCAGTTGTCACTGTCCTAGTCAGCTACTCAATAAACAGATCACAGTCCAGCTATAGAAACTTCATTCATTTAGCAAATCCTGCTCCGAGCAGCCTCTGTTACTGGGTGTACATTGCTAAACGGAACGTTGTGTTTACCTCTCCTGGAGCTTGTGGACAGGTTGAGGAAACAACTGAGTAAACAAGATACTGTTAAATGTAATGTCCTGGCAGTTAAATGTTAATTTAAACATGTTTATCATTTTAAAATTATGTTTTCTGGCTGGTATTAGATTAAACCATATAGGAGACTGGGGGACCCAGTTTGGCATGCTCATCGCTCACCTGCAAGATAAATTTCCAGATTACCTAACAGTTTCACCTCCTATTGGGGATCTTCAGGCTTTTTATAAGGTTTGATACAATTTATTGTTATATTATGTGTGTGTTAACCATTCACTATAATCATTTTCCTTAGGGAATTCAGAATGGTATTTGAAGCTACTGTGGGGGTAAATGAATGTTGCTAAACTCCCCACCTCTTAAGGTATCATCTTTGCTTTTGTGTTGGTGTACACTAAAAATTGAATTCTACCACATTACCTGTTAGGTGAATTTAGGAGTTTGTTAATCAGAATACATTTTAATATTTAAGTCTTGTTGATACTGTTGTTTTCTTCTCGATGTTATAATTTTTTAAATGTCATTAAGTACATGTAAATCTGTTTTAAAGGACAGATTTACCATAATCCATAATTTTAAATGAATCACTGTGGTCAACTTGCTTTGCTTTTTTGACTTATCTGTATATACAAACATCATTATGTTATTTGTGATAACGTCATTTTTGTATTGCATTTATTTAACATTATAAACTCATGTTACTTTAGGATATGACTGCACATCATTTTATTGGATTGGTGTACCAAAGTTTACATTCATCTTTGTTGTTGATTTTTTTGTTTTGTTTTTGGAGGGCTCTTATCTGTTCTGTGAACAACTTTGTATTTATGAGTTTTATTCCTTTTAAAAATTATTTTCTTATGATAACAGCTTCCCAAGAATAGAATTACTTTATTAAAACATTTGATGGGTTTTTTGTTGTGTGTTTTTGGGAGGTTTTTGTTTTTGTTTTTTTGATAAATATTTTCTGATGAAAAAATTGAAAACAACCAAAATGTTTACTAATGTGAAACAGGTAAAATAACTGATGTTATAATCAACCTGTTGGAATTCTGTGCTCTGAATGTAATCAGCATTAATGCAAGGAAATGTTTGTAATACATTGTTAAATTTTAAAACCACAGTAAAAGAAAAGCCATATACTTCCAATTTTTTGGTAAAACACATAGGTGTGTATTTGCAAAGAAATGTCTAGAATTACACACCAATATGTTGTTACTGGTTAGTTCGGGGTGGGATTAACTATACACACACACCCATATATATATTTTACAGTAAGCATGTGTGCTTTCAAGATAGAAATAAAACAATGATTAATTACAAAAAAAAAATTAAAAACTCATTTAGGACCATGTCCAGAATGGAAAATAGAGCCCAGAAAAATCATTCCTGCCTGTTAGCTATTTTTTATTGCTCTCCTGGAACACAAAGCATTGGTGTGAGTGGGCTTTTCTGATTTAGAAAAGTGAAGGTAGCACTATAGTGAGAAATGTGTATTTTCAGGAAAAAAATGATTTCAAATCAAATAATAGGGTTCTTTCACACACTCATCTGCAACAGTATTCTTAAATATTGAGATAGAGCACTTCATTTGTTTTTGTTCTAGTATTCTAAATTTTCACTTTTTCCTCACTCTTTGATTTCTTTGTGAGTTTTGTTTATTTTTTGAGAAATGAACAAAATTTTAATATAGAAATATAGTTGGCTCTATTTACAAACCTTACTTTTTTTAAAAAAAAAGGAATCCAAGAAGAGGTTTGATACCGAGGAGGAATTTAAAAAGCGAGCGTACCAGTGTGTGGTTCTGCTCCAGAGTAAGAATCCAGATATCATCAAGGCCTGGAAGCTTATCTGTGATGTTTCCCGCCAGGGTGAGTTATTGGGCTTTGTTCATTTATTCAACAAATACTATTACATGTAGTTTCCTTGAGTCTTTATTCAGAATTGACCTTAAATAACATGTTAAACTTACAAGGATTGGCAAATAGATTTTTTTCTTAAATATTTTCTGAAACTAAAACAACTGTTAAGAAAGTTTATTAAGACAGGCAGGTGTAAAATTTAACTTTCTCAGTAGTCAGCAAAAATTAATTGGGAAGGCAGAAAAAAAGATCCTATTCACAGTAGCAACCAAAGCTATAAAACCCTTAGGAATAAATTTATCCAGAAATGTGGAGGACCAAGACGAAGAAATCCACAATAGATATAGTAGAATATTTGGGTAGAATATGCAGTCTCCTAGTTCTCCAAATTTATTTATTGTTTTAGACAATTTCAGGTTTTCAGACTCGACAAAGTAATTTTACAGGTTACTCTGAAGAATAAATGGACAAGAATAGCCAGTAGATCTTTGAAAAAGAAAACTAATGATGGCTGTTTTCAGCACTAAATAGTAAAATGTTTTATAATGTGCTACTATAGGTAATATTGTTTTGGATGCATGGCTAGACAGGTGAAAATGGCACGAATTATGAAAATTTACAGGAAAAAAAATAATAATTATAGTCTTCCCAACTGTTAACATTTTGATGTGTGTTTTACCATATTCTTTTCACACTTTAAAATGGCAGTAAGTATATAATGCTCTGTATCATACATTTTTAATACAATTATTTTTTCCCAGATAATGAAATATGCATATTTCGTATTCATTTAAATTCTTAACCATTTTCTTTGGTGACTTTTTTTCTTAGAGTTTAATAAAATCTATGATGCTTTGGACATCACATTAATAGAGAGGGGAGAATCCTTCTATCAAGATAGAATGAATGATATTGTAAAGGAATTTGAAGATAAAGGTGAGTACTCTTCAACTTTTATGGAAAATTTCAAAGGCAAAAGTGTAGTGCCACCCAACTCCACACACATGTCAGCCACTTCAACAATTATGAATACAGGCCAATCCTATTATGTTTGTACACTGCTTACATCATATAATTTTATCTAGAACTATTTTGGTATGTGTAAAAGATGCTTCCTCTCCAAAATCACGATACCATTATCACTCCATGAAAATTAATAATGATTTCTTAATATTATTAAATAGCCAGCCAGAAGTTAAATTTCCCAAGTTGATTTATAATCTTTTTTAATCATGAGGATTTTTCAGTCTGATCATGACACTTTGACATATATCTTAAGTTGCATGAATCCATAGGTATATCTTTTTCCCTACCCATTTCTTTTTATTGTTGAATAAAACTGGGTCATTTTTTAACAGAATTTTCCATACAGTGTTATTTTACGTAATTCTTCTCTTTTTATATTTTAAAGAGACTTGATTAAATTCTGGTTTGTATTCTCTTTTCTTTTTCTTTTTTGTTTTTTTTTGCAAGAATGTAAACAATGTCTAATTGGCTCTTTTGGTGATGTGAAGGTGGATTAGTGGGTTCAGGTGTTATCAACCTGATTTACCCTTAAACTTCCCCATTAGACTTTCTCCTAGTGGTTTTAGCAGCCTTTGATGATCATGATTGTGATCCATACTTTATTAGAGGTTTAAAATGGTAGTATTCTACATTTCTTTCTTGTTACCTGGAATTCTCCCGTGCAGAACTTCATCACATAATTATTTTGGTTATCCTGAGGTACAGTCCCTATAAGGCAAGCAGTATAAATGCTTTATAATTTTTATTTATAATTTTTTAGAATGATTAGTTTTTAGCATCTCGCAGATATGACAACTAAGTTGTTTTTAGCATTATTATAAATGATTTTGTATATTTTGTATTTTTCAGTCATTTGCTTTTATTAGTCTTTTTAATGCTCAGATTATCCTAAATTAGCTTTTCTTTTTTATCTCTTTTGTTTTTTCTTGACCTCTACAGTCTCTGATAGTTTACTTGCTCTCTGTTACGCATTTGAGGATGATTTTGTACATTCCTTGCCTTATATCTGAAGTCAGCTAATCTGTTATCTCCAAGAAAGCCTGGTTCTTTGAATGAGAAATGGTATTTATTAATCACAATCTGGGGCCTAAGGACCATACTTCTAAGATAATACAGATTTTAAAGACTCTTATTTTAATGATGATAAAAAGGTACAGAGAAGTTAGTAAATTCCTAAGGTCACATAGCTAATAAGTGATAAGTCTGAGATTCAAACCTACGGAATCTAGCTTCAGAGCTTGTTTTTAACCATCATTTACTTTACCAAGCATTGGTTTCTTAAACAGTAAAACAGCAGCAGTAATAGTATTTACTGCCTAGAGTTATTGTGAAGGTCGACCGTAAGACTTAACATAGTAATTGGTACACAGTAGCACTCAAATAGAGCTGTTTTTATCTTCACATTCTTTCAGTACATATTAAGAGGCAATGATAGGAATTTCCAGAGGAAGGTTGTGGCTCCAGCTTGAAAGCAAAGCACGGATTTACATGTTCTGCATCCGCTGAGCAGTTGGGCTCCAGTGAGGTGTTCTACAAAGTGTTTGGGAGCCAGGTGTAGTGTGAGTCCACAAAACTGCCAGGATATCTCACCTGTGTCCTGAACACCCTGCGTGCCCAGACAGCTTTGACAATAACCATTTTCCAAGGCTCACAGTAGTAGGTCACTGTGAGAAAAGAATCATGTGATTTCTTGAGGTCACTAATAAATATCCTATAATGGCTAAGCATTTATATTCCTTGAGGGTTCTTTTAACATTATTAATAAAGATTGTTTTTCTAGGATTTGTGCAAGTGGATGACGGCAGAAAGATTGTATTTGTCCCAGGATGTTCCATACCATTAACCATAGTAAAATCAGATGGAGGTTATACTTATGATACTTCTGACCTGGCTGCTCTTAAACAAAGACTGTTTGAGGAAAAGGCACATATGATTATCTATGTGGTGGACAGTGGACAAGTGAGTTTGTAGATTTGTATATGTTCTTACATTGTCTGGAGGTGAGATGGTATGGTGAGGTTCGTGGCATGTGACATTTGAGGACTACAGATTTTCCCCAAAATGCAAAACAGTTTTATAACATAGGTGAAAGAACAGGATTTGAATTTGTCCAAACTTAGAAACATCCCAGCTTTTCAGCTTACCTCCATAAACTGGAAGTGGGGTTACTTCTCTGAACCTCACTGACTAACCCTGTCTGAAAGGTTGGTCGTGAGTCATGAAATTTAATTGAAATTAGGGCACATGAACCTGCCCTAAATTCAGTTGCTTTAAAAACCTTTGAAAATAGAAAATAACAGTCCTGCTCTTATTGTTTCTCATTTATAGGGAATAAAAAAGAGCTTTTATGATTTTGCTTGCTTTGCAAGTTTTGTGAGTGATTTAAGTTTTCTAGATCTTTATCCTCAAACACAAGTTTTAGGTCATTTTGTTGTTATTAGAAAGTTTAGTGAGTAACTTGCTATTTCTGTTCCTTTGTAGTCTGTGCACTTCCAGGCAATATTTGCTGCCGCTCAGATGATTGGTTGGTATGACCCTAAAGTAACTCGAGTGTCTCATGCTGGATTCGGTGTGGTGCTGGGGGAAGACAAGTAAGTCTGGAATATCGAAAGATGGTAATGATATACCTAAGCCCCACATTTTCTGGAAGAGGCTACATTTCATTTGCCACCATATTATAATTAGATTTCATTTGCAGTTATTTTTAATCTGCATATACTCAAATTGTGAATCATCTGAGCTCTATCATATCACTCACTCTTGGAAAATGTAGTGTTTTAGGGAGATTTGTACAAAGTAGGAAAAAAACAGACTATAAACTTAATAAATTAAAGAGGGTTTCCAATCCCACAGATCTACATTGTAATATTTATCACAATATCTCCTCAGATTTTAAAAATATGTTCAGTATATTTCAAGCATTTTATAAATGTTTTCCTTCACAGTTGAACACCTGGCCAACAGATTTATAGAGGTTCCAGTTGAGTTTTAAGATTCATAGCTTTTTATGCTCATCTCAAAAATATTAAGTTTATTGAGACCTACATGTTAATATCCATACTTTTAGTTTTTGTGTTTTCCAATTCTTTCCCTACATTCTGTCATTGTTTATGAAATAAAATAAATACAAGCAAATATTTATAGACAGTATTTATCAATTCTGAGTTACAGAATTTTTAACGGTGTCTTGTGATCACTTAGCTATTTAATCAGCATGTCTTTAAAATCTGTGGCATTTTAGATTAGGGGACACAGCCCAAATACTACCATCACACAAAGGTGTTAATGATTCTAAAAACCACGTCAAGTAGCCAATGACCAGCAGTCTTTACTAAGCATATAAAGGCAAACTAGGTGTGCCAGGGTATTATTTTAGATACAGTTTATATGGAGATCAAAGACCTTGTTGGCAAACATTTTTTAAGTATGATATATGAATCATCTGTAGAGCTGCATTTTTTTTTTTTTTTTGACTCAGAAGATACTGGGTCCTTATTTGTGGTGTACCTGCTCCTAAGAAAGTGCTTAAAAACTAACCAATGAGTTGAGTGTTGTTTATTGTATCTTAGTTCCTGAACTGTTTGGTTTTTGGACTAACATTTAAATGATTATTCCTAACATTTGAGTGGAATTATTAAATTTGCTTTTGTTCCAGGAATTTATCACCAATATTCACATCTTGGCATTTAACTTGTTTATCACGTAATGGCTAAGGAACTTTTTTCTTGACTCCTTTTTCATTGTAGTGCCATGTAATTTTGGCATTCTATATCATTGAAAATGAAGAATAATTTCAGTGATAGTACTGGACCTTCTTGCCCTAGAAGCCTACCATATTTTAAATATTTACATTAAAATGCTTACAGATTCTGCCACCTATTTAGTGAGATTTTTCTGTTTAAGACTTTTTACAATAAATAATTTAGCCTTTTATTTAATCATCATTTAATCATCATCCTGTTACTTCATGCACACCTGTTTATCGAGCACCTGCTATGCATGACTTTGGGTGCTCCACGGTTTGTACACACAAAAATACATAGAACGTGGCCTTTCCATGAAGGGGCCTATTACCTAAGGCACTTCTCTTTGGAGCCTCTTAAAATATACATTCCAGGCCCCACCAGAGGAGTTATTGACTTATTAGGTCTAACATGGGTATTAGGCTGCTTTTTTGAAAGCTCCTTAGGTATTCAGATACACATTCCTCCACTGATCAGAGGAATTGACACAAAAAACAAAAATTCAAGGCAGGCACTGGTAGGGAGGAATAAAATAGACCAGTTATTGCAAAGTAGAGATGTTAAGGAAGGCTAGGGTTGAGGTTAGATATCATTTCAACAGACGTAAGGTTTGGAAGTGTTTGGACAATGAAGAAGGTGATGGCATACAGAAAGCCATTTGATATTTAGGAAATAATAAAAGAGTTTTAATTCTCTGATAAAGGGCAAGAAGATCCTTTCTAAGGCAACTCTAAATAAATATAACTTTAATTGGAAATATCACAATTATTTTGGTAGTCTTTGTGTTAGATGGAAGAGCATGCTTCATTTGTACCATTGTTGTGTTTTAAGGATTTTTAACTTGAAAGAAAGAAAAAGACAAATTATATACTCAGTGTCGTGCAGACTTCTGCTTAATAAATAAAAGCCCGTTTTCATGGAATATTTTTAATGATGTAGTTGCCCAGGGCAGTACTTAGCGGTACTTTTGTCCCATCCACAGTGATTCTGATTTTAGTAAGTATGAATGGGGCCCTCACATCCTGTTGTGTTTTTTTTTTAAAAGCTCTCCAGAGGATTCTAATATGCAACCAGGGTCACTTACCACTGAACACGTGAAATTACTATATAGAGAAATGCAAATGAAATTGTAGTTAATAATTTTTCTACTGCCCAAGCAATTCTACAAGCAAAAGTATATTTTATTAATAATTTTTCTATGAAGGTAGAACTAAGCCAAACTTTGTGTCTAGGAAAATGAACAAAATAGCAAATGTGGTTCTTTTCTTTTAGGGAATTTATTAAAGGTGAACATGTAGATAATGCTATTAGCCTAATGCATAGAATGCTTTGAGTTAAGGGTTACAGATGAAAGACACTTGATAATACCCGTTTTTTTTCTTTTGTCACCCTTCCTTGTTGCCGACTGGAGTAGAGCAATGTCAGATCTTCATTTTTAAACATTTCAAAATCAGAAGATCTGTTTCAACATCTATTTAATTAGAACTTTCATTTAATTTTTTTTATTTAGGAAGAAGTTTAAAACACGTTCAGGTGAAACAGTGCGCCTCATAGACCTGTTGGAAGAAGGACTAAAACGATCCATGGACAAACTGAAGGAAAAAGAAAGAGACAAGGTAATCCAAGGCCTTATCTGCATGTTGTGTACCATGCATTGTGTTGTGATTTTTTTGTTTTATTGAAAAAACGAAAATATTGTAAGGAGTCAGTCCACTTAGGACAGGCTTATATTACTCAGATTTTATTGCACAGTAAGTTTGTTTTATGACTTGCTGAGCATTTGTTATGAAAATACAATTCTTGGCTTTTACAAAAGGCCCATGTCTTTTTCTCCTTTGTTAATATGGCATAGTATCTCTGCCTTTTATGGGCAGTCCACATGTCTCTGCTTTGAACCAGTGATGGGAGAATATTGTAGACTGAGACTGTTTGGGTCTCAGCCTACATTAGAGTCCACATCTGGTGAACTCCTTTCTCTAGGAGCATTTGTTGAGTAGTCATAGCACTCAGCATCTGCCAGCCATCAGAGTAGGGACCATGACAGGCTTTTATAGCATCCTTATAAAGGATTATGGTTGGATTTGTGTAGAATTTGGAGGACCTACATCAAAATAAAACTCAAGAAGAAAAAATATTTTTAAGATGTGGCTAACACAAGTCAAGGATTGAGATTCAAAGGGTCTTATGTCTTCTACTCTTCAGCAAGTCAGGTGACATTTTGGAATGAACATTACTGTAAACAGAAGGATAAAACTATAGAAGGAGAAACAATAGAATGAAAGCCAAACACAAAAAAAGATCCTGTGACGAGAGGCCTTCTTATCGGATTCAGATGGATCACTGACAATCCAGAGAACATGAAGGCAGTACATGAGGATACATTCTCCCTACCTGCTCCCTTCTAAAAAATTCCTAGCAGAATGAAATGTAAAATCATTTTCCTCTCTACTTCTAGTAGGTGGTTGCCAAGTCTGCCCAGCTGTTATCTCCAGAGTAGTTTAGCCTTTTAGTCCCAGCCTGGGCTCATGTGGCACAGTCAGATGAAAAGCAACAAATTTAGTTACCTAAATAATTTGTTTAGTCTGCTGGATGACAAAAACTGCTTTGTCTCTTTTATTTGGCCAATACAGCTAGAATTTTTTTAAGTTAATGTGTATGCAATAAAATGTAAAATTTGATGATTTTTTTATACATATATACGCCTGGTAACACCAGCCAACCAAGTTTATTTTCATTACTCCAGAAAGTTTTCTGTCATCAGAGGTCATTTTTGTTTACTCTAGAACTTCATATAAATGAAATCATGAAGAATGTGCTGTTTTGCAGGTACATTGTAATATTTTTTATTGCTGAATAGTAACATTCTGTTGGAGGAATATACCATATTTGGTTTGTTTATTCTGTTAGTGATCATTAAGGTTGGCTTCCATTTGTTGGCTATTATGAATAAATGGCTAATTTTAGTATTATCATTCAAGCTCTTTTATGGATACATATGCACCTTGCTGGATTGTAAAGTGGGCTTATGCTTAACTTTGAAAAATTTCCAAGGAGGTCCCACCACGAATATATGATTGTTCCACTTGTTCCTTATCTTCACCATCACTTGATTTTGTCAGTCTTTTTAGCCTCTCATGAGTGTGTAATGGCATTTCACTGTGGTTAAAATTCACATTTCTCTGAGTATGTTGAATAAACTTTCTTAAGCTTACTGGCTATTTAGATATCTTTTTTTTGTGAAGGGTCTTTTGCCCAGCATTTGTTTGTTTTGAACCGTCAGTATTTATATCTATCCACATAATTTTTTTTTTCTGTGCACTTTATTCTTTCTTGCAGTTTTTTTTGCCTACATCTGGGATTATTTTCCTTCAATCTGTAGGTCACCTTTTAGCATTTTTTTGTAGTGTAGGTCTACTGGAGACAAATCCTGTCAGCATATATTTTGTCTGAAAACATCTTTGTATCATCTTCAGTGTGGACAGTATTTTTGTTGGGTATAGAATTCTAGTTTGGCAGCTGTTCTTTCAGCATTTTAAAGATGTTCCATTGTCTTCCAACTTTCAGAGTTTCTTGTGAATATCACTTTTTTATTGTTTCTCCTTTGAAGATAACGTATCTTTTTCTCAGACTACTTTCACTATTTCTTTTAGTCATTGTTTTGGTACTTTGACTAAGAAGTGCCTGGTTGTGGTTTGGGGTGGAAGTTGTTTCTTTTGTGTACCCTGATTGGGGGTTGCTGAGCTTCCTGAAGTTCTTTTATCAGTTTAGGAAAATATTCAGTCATCTCTCTTTAAATATTGCATCTTTGCCCATTCTGTTCTTTCTAGTATTCCAAGTACATATATTATGTTAGAACTTTTGATTGTGTCCCACATGGTCTCTCAGACTCTGAGTTTTTTTCACTTTTTCTCTCTCTGTGCTTCATTTTGAATATTTTCTAATTCAGGTATTACATACTATTCTATGTTCCAAATATTTTAAAATTTTGCATCTTTTTATCCAATTTTGTTCCTCTTTTCCCCTAATTTTTTGAACCTTTATAGTTTAAACCTTTAATTTTGAAATAATTTTAGACATAAAAATTATAAAAGTTTTAAAAATTCCCCTATTATCTTTTCAAATATTAATATCTTACATAGCCATAGTATAGTTACCAGAATCAGAAAATTAACGTTGATGTGATACTGTTAAGTAATCTGCAGACCTTGGGTTTCACCATTTGTCTCATGAATGTCCTTTGTCTATGCCAGGATCCAATCCAGGATCATATACATGTCGCATTTAGTCGTATGTCTCCTTAATCTTGTTCAATCTGGGTTGTTCCTTGCTCTGTCTTTGACTTCATGACCTTGATGCTTTGGAAGGGTACTGGTCATTTTTCTTATGGAATGTCCCTCAGCTAGATTTGTTTATTTCTTTATGATTAAATTCAAGTTATGCAGTCTTGGCAAGAGTTCGCCTCCCTTCATTAGGCACATAACATTGAGAAGTGTCGTAAATGTTCATTTTGATTTCTTTGTTAAGGTGATAACTGTCAGTTTTCTCCACTGTAAAGTTACCATTTTTCCCCTTTGTAATTAATAACTTTTTAAATAACTTTTTATTTAAAATTCCAGACATTAAATTTGCTGTTGTCTTTTGTTTGTTTCTATTGTCTTGTTTTCTCCACCCCACCTCCTGGGTTTGTGGTCATTTCATCTGGCTTTTTTATGAAGCTTCATTATATTTTACTGGATGCTGGACATTGTGAATGAAAAGTTATAAAGGTTCTGTCTTCCCCCAAAGACAAGTTAAATTTTTTTCTGGCTTACAGATAGCATGCCATGCTGATTATCTTAATCTTCCATCTTGATCTTGACCTTTGTTAGGGCTGAACTATTTCAATTTTACCTTTACTCATAGGGTGAGATTCTTACTCCTAAAATATGGCTCTTCTGGTTTCACCAGGGTATTTCTTCGTACCCTTCTGCCTTGCTGCTGCTGAGACTCCCTAGCTTCACGTGGCTGCTGAAATCTCTACTCAGCTCTTCAACCACCCACCTGCTCTTTCCTGCTAGATTTTTTCAGAGTCTTCCCTTGTTGATGCCAGCCATTGGACAGTTTGAAAGACATGTGTTCACAGAGTTTTTCACTCCTCTGTAATTCCCTCTTGATGATTGTCTCCTCACTTCTTTGGCAGCCCTAAACTCTTACCCCCAATAAGACCACTTTTTTCTGCATGGGTTCCACCCTCAACCCCCTGCTTCTCACATAGTGATTTGGAAAATGCCCTTACGGAAAAAGCCAGGTAAATGTAGAACTTGCTAGGTTACCGTATCCCAGGGACTCTATAGCCCCCCCACATTTGGTTGTGTCGATGCTCTCTGGTGACATCAAATGGGTATTTAATATAATTTATACAGTTTTTAAATAGTTGCGTTTGGTGGGAGGGTTAGTCTGTTACAAGTTAGTCATGTCCAGAACAGAAATCCTTAATTACTTATCTATGGCCAGTATATATGACTTCAGGATATATGACTAAATGTTGGCAGAACAGCACATGCATTCTTCCTCCTCCTCTTGACACCGTGCTTTGATTTCAGTTAATTACCTGACCTTAATTTTTTGTTTTTATTTTACTGTATTACTTTGTTTTCTATTTGCTGTCTCAAAATCGTATGGAATGAAGTAGATATAATTCATAATTGATGCTTTTAGTTTAATCTGCTGAATACATTGGAAAAATATTTTAAGCTGCACTTCATAATATACAAATCAAGTTTCTCATAGAAACATTATTCATTATACAAAGTTGATGAGTCCAGATTTTCATTATTTTCATTTTAAACATTGACTCGTGTTGCTTTGCCTCAGTGTCAACATTTAACAGTGTACTGATACAGGAGCACCATTAGATGTTCTCTACCCCTGTCTTCTGACTATGAGACACAAGGACAAAGTTAAGTCAGCTATGAAGTAGTTTTATTTTGTTTTGTTTTTCCAAAGGTCTTAACTGCAGAGGAGCTGAAGGCCGCTCAGACTTCTGTTGCTTACGGCTGTATCAAATATGCCGATCTGTCCCATAACCGGTTGAATGACTACATATTCTCCTTTGACAAAATGCTGGACGACAGAGGAAACACAGCTGCTTACTTGTTATATGCCTTCACCAGAATCAGGTAGTTGTGGGTATAACATTGTTTTATTTTGAATCAAATAATGATAATTTCTAATTTCTATCAATAACTTAATTATATGCTTTCGAATGAAAAAGAATGTCTAGCAAAGGAGAACAATGGCTGTTGCCTGATTTTTCAGGTCTATTGCACGTCTGGCCAATGTTGATGAAGAGATGCTCCAGAAAGCTGCTCGAGACACCAAAATTATTTTGGACCATGAGAAAGAATGGAAACTAGGCCGGTGCATTTTACGATTCCCTGAGATTCTGCAGAAGATTTTAGATGACTTATTTCTCCACACACTCTGTGATTATATCTATGAGCTAGCAACTACTTTCACTGAATTCTACGATAGCTGCTATTGTGTGGAGAAAGACCGACAGACTGGTAAGTGGCGCATCCAGTGGCCATCCTGGGGATGGGCCTCCAGGAAGGCATTTATTTAAACTGGGTATGAGTGGTTTTCAGCTTGTTTTTACTTATGGAAACTGCCCCTCTTTTTTCCCCCAACCAATGGCACAGTGATCATATCATATATAACAGACAAAATTAAATTACTCTGGGGGTTCTTGATAATGGAAAGTGCCCTTGAAAAAAAAATATCTTTTCTTACCTTAATGAAGTAGACTGAATTAATGCGTCTGTCACAGGGCAGGTGGGCATTTCTGCAGATCATGCCTGTGAACTGAAACTTTATTAGGGGAAAAAACTCACCATTGTCATGGATTTAACTGATTTCAGAATAAGGCTTTGGAAAGAACTCTAAATTTTTAAAAGAAAGATAAAATGTAGAGATCTAATCATTGCAAACCCTGTATCTCTTGTCCTTGTTATTAGATAAAAATAACTTCTTTAACAGGAACACCTTTATTTCTTAGATTATCTCTTTGTAGTCTAAGGTAAAGGTGATTCTAGTTTAAGCCCAAAACATCTCTGGGGTAGGTTATTCACTTCACAGTAAAATCCAGAAGTAACATAAATTCTCTAATCGTGATTTTCAAAAAAAAAAACCAAGTTAATTATCTTCTTTTTCTGTCTTCTCAGGAAAAGTGTTGAAGGTGAACATGTGGCGTATGCTGCTGTGTGAAGCAGTAGCTGCTGTCATGGCCAAAGGGTTTGATATTCTGGGAATAAAACCTGTCCAAAGAATGTAATCCTTCCTAGGTTTGAACACCGTTTTTACCAAAGTGGCCATTCACACTGTTTGCTTTTTTACAATCATGTGAATACAGAAACAAGTAAAGGAACTTTGTCAACTACCTACATAACATGTGGTTCTTTATATCCAACAACTAGGCTTCTGAAAAGAAAAAAAATTACTTTCACAAATATATTTATTTCTGCTGAGCATTAAACCAAAATGACCTCGTGGGAGACATGGAGTAACACAAGGTTTGAGTGCCCCAGTGAGAGTGTTTATTGGCCTAGCAGGAATGTGTTTTCATCAATTTTAATTAGATAAGAAATCTCATTTATTGAGCCCTCCTATAGGCCTCATGAATTTTTCACACCTTCATTGTCCTGTTTATTTCTTTTTTTATTGTTCTGTCATAGACATTTATCCCTGTTTAACAAGTAACAAAACATTCCACAGAAATACGTAACTTGCCCTGGATTGCTCGGAAACAAAATCAAGATTCGTATCCATTTATATCTAACTCCCAAATTTAAGCTCTTTCCATTTTAGCAAAAGATGACACTGGCAATATAATAGGACTTGATTGAGGAAAAAGGTCAAAAAAATTTAGCAGACTGAAAATTTTCCTAAAGTTTCAGATTAACTCTTAACATCTATGCCAATCCTAGTTGCATGGAAAGCTGGGAAAACTTGACTATCTAAGCTGAGAGGAACAGGATTCCCTTGATTTGCTTAGATCAGTTAAGATTCATCCCTGAGCTCCATGAAATTGGAGTTCTGCCAGCAAGACAGAGGGTAGAGATTTTTGATGACTGAAGAGGGGAGAGGAGGTGGAAGGAAGGCTAGTAGTGATGATTACGTCAGTAGTTAATGTAGTTTGCCAACATAAAGCTAAAATGGAATTCATGTAAAGAAACTAATAGTACCTGGGAAAACAAGTGCTTAATAAACATAAACAGTGTTGCTTCATGCTGTTTCCAAGGGTCTCCAAGCTCAAATGAAGCTTGGAGATGATCTTAATGAATTATAACAATAGCTACCAACAAATAAACCATTCTGAGTGTGACTTGTCCACTTCAGGTCGCTTCTCCACCAATAAACATGGGAGGCTAAGCATTGTCTTCCTGACCAGGACAGTCTACCTGTACTATTGAGTCCATGGGTAAGAAGATCCAGGAAATTTTATAAGTAAAAATCTGTTCAGTGAGGTATAGAAGGAAATCAGTTCCATGAGAGTATGTTAAGTAAACTAAAGATCGTGATTAATTCATATACTGACAAATTCATGAATCAGCTTCCTAAGACAATAATTATTTCTGATTATTTCATCTTTTAAAACATTGTCTTATTAGAAATTATGGGAATTATATCATTTGGTACTGTAGATAATATCAGAAATTTTCTCTTAGGAAATAGTAGACCTCTGGTTAGCCTGTTTTTAATGTGCTAGTCTTTGGGAGAAATGAGACTCAGAAAAACAAATTAGAATTCTCGGGAATGGGATTGCAGGGGGGCGGGGCCGGAAGAGCAGTAGCAGACCAGACCTCTGCGTGAGGGGAGGCTGAGGCAAGCCAGTGTCAACCAACACGAGGTGGAGATCCCTGAGATACAAACCTAGTTCGGCCAACTGTGTGACCTTTGGTCCTCAGTCTCCTTGTGAAGGTGAAGTGCGGGGAGGGTCAGACTAGAATATTTCTAATGTCCCTGCCTTACATCCTGGACATCTAATGATTGTGACATGCAATAACTGACTGGCTGCTCAATTCTAATTGTCTTTGTCACTTGAGTTCTATTTTAATTCCATTATCATTGGAAAATATACACATTCCTGTTCTAAAATGCTGTTGCAATTCTGTGAAATTGTTGAGAGAGACTTGTTTTTAGCCCAGCCATTGTTCAGTTTTTATAAATGCTTCATATGCACTTTAAAACATGGTGTTTGCAGATTTGGGAACACACTATTTCCTATATAGTTTTTTAAATCTTTTCTATCTGAAATACAGCAAAAATGATGGCATAAGGAACTTCAAAAGTCTGCCCCTCCATACAGGAAATGAAAAAATAGAAAACCCTGTCATAATCAAATTTTTCAGAACTCTGGAAACTAATCAAGGGCAGCATAATCAAGAAGGAACAGTTGAATCTTGGTAAGAATAAAGTGCTTTGTAGCATTTTAACTTACCTGGTCTCATCTCCCTCTTCCCAGCTCAGCAGTGGCTTTGCAGAGAACTGCCACATCCCCTATGAGTACCAGTATTACAGTGAGTACAGTGCAAAGATTTGCAAAGAATTGTTTCTTTTGAACTGTCTGATGACTCCCTGGAGTACCAGCTCAAAGGGTTTGAGTCTTAGCCTAACTCATACTTTCTCCAATACAGAGATGTTACCTAGAGGGCATTTGTCAAAAACATTTACAAGCAAATGTATTTGTTGCTGCTGTCTGGGGGAGTGGGTCAACAGTTGGGGAAAACAGTAGACTAAACAAAGGACTTGGAGAATGAGATAGTTTGGGGACATATACTTGAAAAGTGCTGACATATTCCTGTTTATCTAGAAATCTATGCCCGTGCCTGTGCACATGCTCAGGAAAGACTTGAAAAGGCCCTAAGCTCATATGTCTAGCTGATCTTAAGGCTCTGTGCAAACAGAAAGTAAATACTAAGGCAGAGTTGTGAACTTCCTGGCTAATCATTGAAGGTTGTACCAGCATGCACAGACTGGGAGATATTTTCGAATTCCAGGCTTTTAAGGAAATACCTATCCAATCACTAACCACTAAGCTAATAAAAGACTTCAGTGGCTACACACAAATACAAACTTTACAAAATGAGTTCAGGAAAGTCACTAAACAACTATAAGCACCAATAACAATCCCTGGAAAGGGAAGAGAACCTGATTTCCAGAGTTGCTACACTAAAATACTCAAAATGTTGGGCTTTCAACAAAATATAAGGCATGCAAAAAAAAATTAGAAAAAAATAGAAACTGGAGCTGTAGAGAAAAGGGAATGTTTGTTCACTGTTGGTGGGAATTTTAGTTGGTGTAGCCACTATGGAGAACAGCATGGAGATTCCTCAAAAACTTAAATAGAACCAAATGGTCCAGCTGTCCTCTGGGTATACACTTGAAGGAAATAGAGTCACTATCACAGAAATATATGCACCGCCATGTTCATGTACAATAGCCAAGATGTGGAAACAATCTTAAATGTTGATGAATGAATGGGTAAAGAAAACGTGATTTTATATATATATATATATATATATATATATATATATATATATATAATTTGTGTGTGTATTTACATGTTTGATACATATATATTTACATATATATATGTATAAAATATTCAGCCATAAAAAAGGATATCTTGCATTTGTGACAACATAGATGAAACTTGAAGGCATTATGCTAAATGAAATAAGTCAGAGAAAGACAAATACTGTATGATCTTGCTTGTATGTGGAATCTAAAAAACCATGCTCACAGAAACTGTAGATTGATGATTGCCAGAGGCAAGGTCAGGGTGAGGCATAGGGAAAATGGTGAAGGTGGTCAAAAGGTACAAACTTCTAAAGTTGCTAAAAGTAGATCTTAAAAGTTCTAAGCACACAAAAAATTTTAACTGTGAGATGATGGATGTATTAACCTTTTGGTGAGCATTTCACAATATATACATATATCAAATATTATACACCTTAAATTTACACAATGTTGTATGTCAGTTATATCTCTGTAAACCTGGAAAAATAACATTTTTATTGAAATCAGTTTCATTCAACATCTGGGAGAACTTTCAATGGCAACTAGAATCATCAAGGGGGCAGTAGTATAGAAGATATTCATATATTATTCTATATTCTATATTCTATAGTCATTTCTGGAAGCCTTTGATTTTCCCTATATTCCTAGAAATGCCTAAAGAGGTTATAAATGAAGCTAAAACACTATCAGAGGTTATAAATGGAGGTTGTAAATGAACCTAAAGTGCAGTCAGAGTTACTTAGGGTCAAAAAGGAATCGTGAGGTCATTTTAGAAAAAGTTTTTTGTCAGGCTCTGATTTGACCCCATTGACAAAAACTTCCTAGAGGCCAAAAACCGGTTATTTAGAGTTCCCTGGGGGCAGAAGAGGAGCCATGACAGCAACTGAAGCCAAAATGTGTTTTCAGTGTTTATGCTCGTCTTTTAGGGTTCCATATTGACTGTCAAATTCATAGATAGCAGAGTAAAGTAATAGTACAAATGAGGTCACAGAGAAATTATTCTGTGCATATTGGGATTGAGTTGTTTGGCAACCTTGATTTCCCCCCCACACCCCCATTGGACATTCTTAAAGAGGATTAAAACTAGGACATGAATAGTATCAGGAAGAGGTTACTCAAAGTAAATTAGCATTAACATCATTTTACGTTAATTTTCTTGTCAATCTTTGACATTCTTGGCCAATGTCAGCCCCCAAATGGTCAGTATTAACTATCCTAGAAAATTGGTTACATAATGTTCAGTTGGGTCATAGAAATTTTATTGAAGTTAATGAAAAGTACATGGGGTCAGTCAAAGTAGAAAAAAAATTACCTTTATTTTGCATTTGGTATGATTTGCATTTCCATACTGGCCAACAGTGTCATAACATGAGTCTACACAGTGCTTGCGGATGATAAAATACAATGAACTGAAGAAGAGCCCAATTAGACTCACTATTTTTGTGGGGTTTTAAATAATTTGTAGGAATTTGTAGATCCTTTATAGGATTTGTGTGGACGAGCCAGCTAGCCTGTGAATCTCAATTTCTTATTCTGTAAAAAGAGGAATAACTGATGATTTCTAAGGTTTCCTCTAGAAGGAAGACTTTTAGAAAAGTAGCCTATTACTATGGACTTATTTTCCCAAAATCCATATGTCAAAACCCTGACTCTCGATGTCTGTTTGGAGTAAAGAAGTAATTAAATGAGGTCATAGGATGTGGCACTAATAGGACTAGTGTTCTTATAAGACATCAGAGAGCTCACTCTCTCCCCACCGTAGGAGTACACAGTAAGAAAGCAGCCATCCACGCCAGAAAGATGAACTCTCACCAGAAACCAACCATGCTGGCACCCTGAACTTGGACTGCCAGCCTCAAGAACTGTGAAAAGTAAATTTCACGTTCTCTGGAGAACCGTGGCTCATCCTCTTGAACATTTGCTGAGTGCCAGTCACTAATTCTACAGGGGAAATGGAATGAGAGTCTGAGCCACCTCAGAGATGAAGTGCCACACCAGCAAGGTAATGGCCAAATGTTATGGGATCTCAGTTAAGGGGCTTGTGCTATTCTCCACGGCCCAGAGACTGGAAAAGAGACAGTTCTCTTTTTCTACTTTATTTAACAAGCTGTATTAGATATGTGACTGGGAGTAGATTATGACTCTGGGTTTTAGTCATGTATTAGTAAAAAGGTATTACATTTTATATTGATCAATATATTTATGTGCACATTAAATAGTAAATTTTGTGAGGTTTGTGTTGGATGCACTGGTCCAAGTGTGCCAACCTGACATTATCCAGTAGATACCTGTGGCAAAAATATACTATTCAGCAATTTTCCCACCCACAACTCCCAGCTGCCTTTCAGTTAGGGCATGTGACCTCTTCTGGCCAATGGGATGAGTAGAGTTGACTGTGTCAAACCTTAGGCCAAAACGTAGAAAGAAGAACGTGAGTTCTCCATGCATTCTCTGCCCCAATGATAACAACAGAAGTTCTCATTTCTCATGTCACAGCCACAAGAGGTCAGTGCCTGAGCCCTTTACCGACTCTGTGGAGCCAACCTCACTCGGCCCTTCACTGGACATAAAATGTAAGCAAGAAATAAACACAGTTGTGTTGATCCATTGAGATTCGGGGATGATAATATATTACTACATCATAGTCCAGCCCATCTTGACCAAATACAGCTGTGGTTTTCACTGGGCATAGAGATGCAAAGTCCTTGAGTCACTTTTGGGAGCACTAATGAGAGTGGGGATGAGGTGTCACAGCCTTATAGCTAGTTTTACCTAAATCATGCCAGTCACTCCTCAGGAATGGAGTATGATAGAAACAGAGCAAAGGTTCTCATACATCTTTTTAGGTCTAATGTATTCCATGCCAGCTATTGAGGCCCAGCCACAGATAAAATCATGAATGTCACTGTAGGGCATAGCTCACAGAGTAGTGAGTGAACTGTAACCAAAAATTTAAGTGGCCATAGTTTTTCTTATTGGCTGTCAGAGAAAAGTCATAAGTTGGATCATAATGCCAACTTATCCTTTTAGAAAATATCTTGAGTGGATGGGAGGTCTCTGTTAAAGAGCCTTTGGGACTGAGACATTTCAAAGTTAGCAGCAGCCCAAGATAAAAATTTTCATGTAAGAGTTTTTTTTGATACTTCAGTTCCTTATGATACCAATATTTGGCATAAGTCTCTGCCTTTGTAGCATTCTGGGGTCAGGCGCAGGATAAGTAAAACATGTTCAAATGGGTTAAAAGTCTTGCTGACTGGTTTGTGTTCCAAGGCTGTAGCATCCCAAGAGACCTCTGCCAGCTTGGAATCAAAGGCAAGAGACAGAAAAGGTGTCCATGGGAGTCATCAAACACTGCCCTGGGAAAGGATGCTTCTGGTCAGAAGCAAGATTTGAAAAGTTGCAATATATCAGTTTCAAGGCTGTCACCCACAGCTGAGGCAGTGAGGAAAGGCCTGAGAAAGCCCCCCTGGGATTGCAACCTTGAGGGAGGCTGGTTCTGAAACCCTTAGCAGATTATTGAGAATGACAGCAGTAACATGACAATACTGATGGGCAGCTTGGGACAGAGGTGGGAAGATATCTGGAGAAATTATCACTGTTAGACTAGTGGAAGCTGCCATAACCCCTGGTAGGAAATCCAGTGAATAGGGTGGGCCACCAAAACCTGGGGAACTAGGCACTGCCAGTGAGGTGGCCCCCCTTTGCTAGTTTTCAGTATTATTCTCAAAGAAGAACTCTAAATTCATGAAAATGTTGCTCATTAGATTTAGAGTTTTAATCATTAGCCACCCTTCCCAAGAGGTTCCATTTAGTGGCTCACATAGGAATACATGGCATCCTTAAGAGTATCAGCTCTGAAATGAACAGCAAGTGAACTAGAAAGCCCGCCTCAGTCCATTTACAGCAGAGGCTGTGAATATGGGCCTGGGAGATAACTTTCGGTAAACTTGAGTTAATGACAGCATAGCAAAGTGACAAGACAAAGGTCAGAATGTATCACTAGGGGTGCTCTCTAAGGCTTACTCCTGGAGTGGTGAACAGAATTATCCAAAGTAATTGAGGTAAAACTTGACAGATCTCTTGGTGATGGAGTCACGTCTCTTTCAATAGCTTGGGACATAGTGGAGAGGTTTATTGTGCAGGATTGGGCTTTAGTACCCTGGATAAAAACAAAGTAATAAACGACTCAAATGTAATTGCAGACCTCCATGATACTGGGTACTATAGTGAAAATTAAGACTCAGTGGTGAGAGTTTGGGGCTAAGTTGAGAACCTATATTACAGGTAGTGTTAGTACATTTATAGTATTATTTTCTTTCCTGATACAATAAGCTGTATGAGCTCATGCACATGTTCTGAGTTACAAAGTTCTGATTGTATATAAGGTGCAGTCTGTGGTCAAGTACAGCAGAAACTGTTGATGCCCTACCTAGTATCCCCTGGGCCCGCTCCTGTGTTGACTTTAGGTGCCTGCTTCTCTGCCTGAGGACTCTGCAGCATTGGGGGACTTTGCTGAGCTGTGCACAGGAGCAGCGCAAAGGCAGGGGAGTTAATGCCTCAGAAACAACTCCTGACAATAGGGGAAGAAATGATGGGTTAGTGCCCCAGCCTCCCAGCCTGCAGTGGAACAATTCTGTATTTCCCTCCACAGTTTCTCACAGGGTTCTCAGAAAAGTTGAGCCCTAAATACCCAATGTGGCAAGCTGCTCATTAATGCACCCTTACTTAGCCTGTCTACCTTCCTGTGTCACTTTCCCCAACTGCACATGTGCTTCCTGAGATCACCTCCCAAAAACCCACCTGGGCCCAAGTCCTAGTGTCAGGGTCTGTATGAGTCAGTATTCTCAGACAAACAAAACATAACCAATATGATAGATCTATCTATATATCTACATCTCCGTACAGAGAAATTATAAGGAAATGACTCATGATTATGGTGGCTGGCAAGTCCAGACTCTGCAAAGCCAATGTAGTTCAAGTCCAAAGGCAGGCAGGCTGCTCTAAAACCAGGAAGAGTCAATGTGTCAGTTCAAAGGCCATCAGGCAGGAGAGTTCTCTCTTATTTGAGGGAAGATCAGCCTTTTGTTCTATTTAAACCTTCAACTGATGGGGTGAGGCTCACCCACATTATAGAGGGCAAACTGCTTTACTCAGTCTACCAATTTAAATGTTAATTATATCGCAAAACACTCTCACAGACCACTTGGAGTAATATTTGATTAAATATCGGAACAACCTTTAGCCCAGTCAAGTTGATAAATAAACTGAACTATTATTACAAGGTTTGATTTTGGGAAACTCCAGTCCACAGCACCAAACATCACTCATTGTTTTAGAGAACACTCCACGATTTATAATAGGAGCAGGAGAGTGTTGTGGTTTTTTTGTGTGTGAACCATTCACCATAGGAATCATCCTGGCACTCTCTGGCCCCCTGTCCACCTTCCAACATATAGACTCCTAGCCCCCATTCAGAAGGCACCTTCGCCCTCAGGGGAAACCAGGTTGCTGCCCATGAATTCGAGACAAGAAGAGTCCTGGTCTGAGATGGAATGAAAGCTTTCCTATGTGCCCTCTGCCTTTTTTTCTGATCCTTAGGTGCATTTATCTCATTCTGAAGTAGGCACTTAGTCTCACTGATAAGGGGTCAGCTAGTTGTTACACAACCTACACCACCTTCCTGGAAAGCCAGCTCTAGGAGCGAAAACGGCCCCAATTAGTTGTCGCTGTCCGTGGTGCTGACCAAACGTGCGCTTCCGCGTTGACGTGTTTGCTGTCCTTGGTGCTTCCCAACGGTTCTTTTTGTATGTACTCAAGAAGACACCGCAGGCTAAAAGCATATTTTTGAAGCATAGACTAGAATTCAAGGATAAACATGAGATTTGGGCTCCTGCTGCAGTGCATTATAGGATTTAGAGCTCTGGCCTATGTGTCCCAATTCACACAGAAGAATCAACAGTTCCTTGCTGCCCCCTATTCCCAGAACAGGTTCTGGGATTGAGCACAGCTGATGAAGAAAGCAGAGCTAAGTAGAAAGCAACCAAGGCCGCAGTTTGCAGGCTATTAGCCACAGCAGGGGAGCCACTGTGTTTTGGCAATCCCTACCTTGGAATTTCCCTCTTTCTGAGTTCCAGTTTGTAAATTCCAGCTTGTAAACACTCCTTGGATTAGTCTGCTTCCTCTCACTCTGCCACACACACACACTTCCATGACAGCCATGATCATCAATCACCATGACAGCCATCAGCACCCTTGTTTTAGTACTAACTACCATCAATGGCAATTGCTGGGATCATTCCTTTAGGATAGCATTTTCAAAGTAGTTAACTAAGTCAACGTGTAGGTACATTGTCTTGTCAGCTGTGTGTACCAATTTGCATCCCCGCCAAGCTTGTGTAAGAGTGCCAGAGCCACCCTAAGGTGGCAAAAGCTCAAACAGCAACACACATATTTAAAACAACAACAGAATGGAGTGTTTTATTGTATATAAACTATATCCTAATACAAAGATTAACCAAAAGAAATATATTCTATAAAACAACAACAACAAAGAGCTAAGGCTTATAGAGCACTTGGCATGCCACAGCTGGGTTAAGTGTATGTGGTGCTTTAAAACAAACCCCTGAGGGCAGTTCTGTTTTACAGGTAGGATGACGAGACGCAGGTAGTTCAAGAGACTTGCTCAAGTTCAAACAAGATCCTCAGAGAGGGTCAGGTAAGCTTCCTGGGACCACACAGCAAGGGAATGGCACCGCGGGAACCGACCAAGGCCCATGCTTGTCTTCGCGTCTCCTGCCAAGGAGACGCCCCCTTCCCTGCGGCCCAGGAGAGGTGCCGGGGGTTGGTTCTTGAGAAAGCCGAAGAGGAGGCAGGGAGACGGGGAGAGTTGCGAGGCGACAGGCTGCATCTGCGCGCAGTCTGGGAAGAGGGGCTTCCGGGGCTACAGGGTCGCGGCAAAGCGGGCGTGATGCAATTACGCCAGTCGCTGCGTCAAAAGGCGGCTCCCGGGATGCGGAGACCGCGCTGGACCTGGCCCTGACCGCCGCCCACGGCGTCCCTGCATCACGCCGCCAACTGACCCTGCCGCCAACCTTGGTCCCGCGCCAGGACCTCCCCAGCCCAAGCCACCGGACACGGGGACGAGCGCCGGGAACCGCCGGGGCCCCTGACGCCCGGCGCCCCGGGCGCGCCATGAAGCCGACGGCGAGCTCGCGCGGCGGCCGGGGCGCGGGGAGCAGGGGCGGCGGCCGGGGCGCGGGGAGCAGGGGCGGCGCCGGGGCGCGGGCGCGCGGCGGCGGTGCAGGCGGCGGCCTGGGCCGGGGCCGGGGCCGGGTTCGGGGGCGCGGCAGCGGTGGAGGCGGCGGAGGCGGCGGCGGCGGCGGCGGGGCGCAGCGGCGCGGCGGCGTGGCCAAGAGCAAGGGCCGGCGCAGGAAGGCGGCCGGCGCCGTGTCCGTGGAGCCGCACCGCCACGAGGGCGTGTTCATCTACCGCGGCGCGGAGGACGCGCTGGTCACGCTGAACTTGGTGCCGGGCCAGTCGGTGTACGGCGAGCGGCGCGTCACGGTGGCCGAGGGCGGCGTCAAGCAGGAGTACCGCACGTGGAACCCCTTCCGCTCGAAGCTGGCCGCGGCCATCCTGGGCGGCGTCGACCAGATCCACATCAAGCCCAGGGCCAAAGTGCTGTACCTGGGCGCCGCGTCGGGGACCACCGTGTCCCACGTCTCCGACATCATCGGGCCCGACGGCCTGGTCTACGCGGTCGAGTTCTCCCACCGCGCCGGCCGCGATCTGGTCAACGTGGCCGAGAAGCGAACCAACATCATCCCGGTGCTGGAAGACGCGCGGCACCCGCTCCGGTACCGCATGCTCATCGGGATGGTGGACGTGATCTTCGCCGACGTGGCCCAGTCGGACCAGTCCCGCATCGTGGCCCTGAACGCCCACACCTTCCTTCGCAACGGGGGCCACTTCCTCATCTCCATCAAGGCCAACTGCATCGACTCCACCGCGTCTGCCGAGGCCGTGTTCGCTTCCGAGGTGAGAAAGTTGCAGCAGGAGAACTTAAAGCCTCAGGAGCAACTGACCCTGGAGCCCTATGAGAGGGACCACGCCGTGGTCGTGGGGGTCTACCGGCCCCTTCCCAAGGGCGGCAGCAAGTAGCACCCAGCGCGGGCTGTCCCCGAGATCCCTCCCCCCAAGACTGCTGTGTTCAATGTGATCACGTGTCTGTTTTCTTCGTGGTTTTTTCTTTCTTTTGCTTTTCTATTAAATGGCATAAAGAAACAGTCCCCAGGTGTATCCGTGAAGGCCAGATTGGGTTTCGCTTCAGTGGCAATCCCCAAGTCCCTAAGACAGCTGGTGATAGGGGCCCATCAAGGAACAGCTTGGGAGCTGCGCCTACTCCAATCACTGGGGGCACTGACTCCCCAGGGCCCCTCTTCACACGTGCTCCCTCATCACAAGGGGCGGGGGGGGGGGGTGAGGAGAGCTGTGGAATTGCTCATGAGTGTGTAAAGTCCCCCTGGGAACTGAGGGGGCACTTTCTACCCAGTCGCCAAGTCGCGTGAGCAACCCTGATTCCAGGGGGTGAGTGGCCTTGGCTCTTGGTGGGCAGCATCATAGTCCAACACACCCAGTCTGTCCGACTCCAAGCCAGAGAGTTCTCACCACGATACATATCTAGTAGTTTTCAGCTAAACGCTTCTGCCTTCCCTTAGCGCGTTTAATCGTCCCCCCAGCCCTGAGATGGCTTTGTTCCCATTTCCCTTCCACAGGCTAAGCAACCGGTTTCTGGAGGTAAGCTGGTCACCCAAGGTTACAGAGCCCTTGAGGGGAGTGGAACTTAATCAAATGCCAGTCTTTTTAGCTCTAATCCACTGCTGTTTCCTTTACACCAGTGGGTTCTTACTTCTCTTCCACGTGGTCCACACTGGACAGACCGCAAGTCTCAAAACAGGGTGCATACACAGCTGACTCTATGGCTGCATTGCGTTCTTTCTCCCACCTCTGTGCTACCCTTCTCTTAGATTCCAACATAGCAAAACGAGGCAGCAGAGTAAGTTGTGGATCCACCTCGCAGACTGTTCCCACTGTAAGGCGTGACATACCCAAAGTGCTGTCAGCGAGTGTCGGAGAAACAGCCCGAAGAGTGACTCTCTCGAAGTACCTGGCTCTAAAGGGCGTTTCCTCCAGACCCCGAGTTGCTGGAATCAGTACATTCGATTCTGGTTCTGCAGCCCAGCCTGAAGGGAGCAGAGAGTGAACCATCCCAGGAGAGCTGGGAATGCCCCCACACCAGGTGTTAATAAAGCCTTTTATTCATTCATTCACTCAGACATTCGAAAAGTGTCCATTGCCGATTGCCAGGGCGGTGGACACATTGTCTGGGAGTGACTGCTCACTAATGCGTCATTTGGAAAGTGGCTCTGCCTTTCCATAGATGTGCTTGGGTAGAGATTGAGGTCAGTCTTCATTTTCTGAGGACATACTTTTTGAACCAATAAAAGAAGATAAATCAGATTTTTAAAAAGGCAGCCACCCCTCTACTCCTACCCCACCCCCCTCCCAGTTCCCCACAATGCAGAGATAGGATACAATGCAGAGCGAGAGCTACAGTTCAGATTCGTTGGCCAGACTGACTCAGGAAGAAGGGGGCGAAAGGAGTAAATGTCTACGAAAACCCAAACCAGACATTTCCATAAAGAGCGTGAAATCTTCATTGTAACTCTGCAAAGCAAGGATTATAATTCCCATTTAACGGGTGGGAAACTTCAGTTCAGAGAGATGACATGACTTGCTTAAGACCCCCGGTGAGGCTCACAGCCAGAAATCAAAACCGTAGGAGGCAGACGCCAAAATCTGTGGCCTTTCCATGGAGGTCAGTGCTGGCTCCTTTGCTTTGAAAGGCCTTTTCTCCAGCCCGAGGTGACTGCTGGGCTGACACCCTGAGGCTGGAGATGGACGCCCAGGAAATAGGAAGATTACTTCCAGAATCTTACAGGATCCAGCCCCTCCTCAGAGCCAGCTCAGCCTCTATAGGAAGTTCTTGGTTCTTCCTTGCAGGGTGTCTGTCCCCTATCCTGGGGGACAGCACAAGGGAAACTTGACCTATTTCCTTGGCATGAACCCTTCCATGTACTCACACAGGGACCATTCATAGTCCAGGTCTGAAGCTGCTGGAAGTAGGACCATCAGTGGAGACATGGCATGGAAAGTTGCAGATGGGTTCCTGGGCCGATGGAATGACATGGTAAATACCAAGAGAAATATGGGAATAAGGGCTAAGAGGATATAGAAGGGAAACTAGAACCTGGTTTTGGAGAATAAGGGTGGAGGACAGTATGGGATTATAGCTCCATTGGGCAGTAAGTCCCAGGAGATAGGGAGCAGTGACACCGGGCACCTGACCTGCTCAGAGCTGAGAATGCTTTGGTTTCCAGAAGTCATTACATTGAGATCTCTAGATGTCTTAGACTGCTCATGCTGTCATAACAAAATACTAAAGTCTGGGTGGCTTAAATAATTCACATTTATTTCGCACAGTTCCGGAGGCTAATAGTCCAAGGTCAAGGTGCCAGTGGAGTTGGTTTCTGGTGAAGCCTCCCTTTGTGTCTTCATATGGCCTTTTCTCTGTGTACATAAGAGAAAGAGAGAGAGAGAGACTGAGAGAGGGGAGGGAAGGGGGAGAGAAGAGGCGGGAGGAACGGAGAGAGGGAGGAGAGAGGAGAGAGGGAGAGATCTCAGCTGTCTCTCATAAGGATACCGTTTCTATCAAATTAGGGCCCTGCCCTGATGATTTCATTTCACCGTAATTACCTCCATGAAGGCCCCATCTCCAAATGAAATCCCATTGAGAGAGCTTTAACATTTGCATTTGAGGGAACACAGTTCAGCCTGTAACACTAGAGCTGGATGGGAACTTTCCGCTAAAAAGCCCGTCTATTGGCTTATGAGAATAAACCAGTTGCCTGAGGAAGCCCATGTGCAATGTGCAATATCTGCACAGGGCTCTGCGTGTTCTTCCTCCCTCCTGTTTTTCCCGTGAACTGTCGATATAAGATAAGGTAGCTGAGACCCGAGTGAGCGCAAAGGCCTGGGAGGTTGTGTTGGCGTGGTGGGGCACTGAGCAGAGCTTCTGAGGGGTCCAGTGTAGGCTGAGAGCTGGGCGGGACTTGCAGCTGAGCTTCAGAGAATCAGCAGCCTGGCGGGAGCCATGGCTGAGCCTGGCCTAAGCATCTGTGGGTGACCAGCTGAAATCACTTCTGTGGCAGGTACATCGAGGTGGAGGCTGATGCTCAAAGACCACGGGAGATGGATCTTGCCCCAGGGGGAGCTGGTAAGGGTCAGAGGGGAAGAAACACACACACACACCTGACCTCCCACCCAGCCTCTGTCAGCCTCTCCCTGCCCAGCTGCCTCCTGGGATGAAGGGAGAAGCCTTGAGGGGCTGGACCTTTGTCCAAAAGGAACTGTTTTACACCAAAGAAACCAACTTCCTTTAAACTGGCGGCTTTTTCCCTCCCAGCTGCAGTCCAGCTACCAAGCAAGATGCTTCCGTACATCTGAGCCTTGGTGAGTACGTTTGCATTCTAATACATCCGTATTTTTCAGGCACTTGTAAGGTCTCAGGCATACAGCCAAGCATTTATTAGATTTTAAAATGTGTTGGTTTAAAACGAATAACAAGAACAGGCATTTCAGACAATACTGATACGTAAACGTTCAGCTTAATGAATTGCTGTGAACGAGCCATGTCTGCAGTAGACTCCCAGCCCTCCAGTTCAAGATGTGTTTCCATGCCCTTCGAACAGCCTCCTTTAAGAGAGCCCTTGGGGCTCGAGTAGCAAACTGGGAGTGTGGTCTCCCCCCGGGAGGCTGGCCTGGAAGACGTGGAAGCAGGCTCAGGCTGCTCAGGCGGGGTTCCCGGAGCCTGAGGCCTGGTCTCAGGTGGGGGTATGGGCTCCCGGGGCGCATGGCAGTTGTCCCCTATGGACCCTTTGCTCCGTGGGGCAAGGTGCAGACAGAGAAAGGTCACAGCACAGTCCTCTAAAGTACAGGGCCCAGGGCGGCGGCCTTGGTTGCTCATGTCCACGAGCAGCCCCTGTGCCTCTCCCCCAGCCCATGTGCCAGCATTCCTCCTGAAGGAGACAAGGCCAGCTCTCCAAGCCATCTTCCAGGCCCCTGGGCCGAAAGGAAGCTCTTCTGAAAGCCCTAGGTTCGTGTTCTGATGGAGACACCGTTTCCTGTGCACATACCATGTGTCACGTGCTTCCAGATACCTTGTTTCACCCTGGGAGGCACGTGTTATCACCCCAAAGCCAGAGATGAGGAAACTGAGGCTCAGGGAAGTGCTGTGGACCACCCAACGTGGTATAACAGGAAAGTGGAAGATCGGGGATGCTACGGAGCAGATTGGAGCCCTTCTCTAAGTCAGTGAAATTGAAATCAGATGCCCGGCGGTGGGGGAGGGCCTGGTTTCGGTATTTGTATAAGCCCCCCCCCCCAGGTGATTCTAACGTGCACTCAGGGCTGCCACCCACGCTTTAAAATCGCACACCATTCTTGTCATCGACTGGGACAGGCAGATTTAGGATAGTGTTTTGAATGACAGCTGAGCTTTTCTGTGGCGCCTGTTGGTACCCGGGGCCTCTGTGACAGCTCAGGATGCTCCCCCAGATTCCAGAGAGGAGGAGGGTTGGAGCCAGTGCCGGAAAAAGTTACTGATGCATGCAGATGGTGTGAGGAGCGCAGCTGGGCTGGGAGAGAGCCCTGAGCTGCCAGGTGTGGGAGCAGCTCAGAGAGCAAGGAGCGAAAAATGAGGGCGTTAAGTGTTTACTGGTGGCCCCGGCTTACAGGGGTGCGACTTGTGATTTTTTAACTTTACAATGATGCGAAAGCGATACGTATTTAGTAGAAACCGTACTTCGAGTTCCAACTATGAATCTTTTCCCCGGCTAGCGATCAGTGGGTGCCGCACTCTCTCGTGACACTGGCAGCAGCCCTGAGGGCACGAGAGTAAACAGCTGGCACTCTGCGGGGTGGGGCGTTTCCTGCGCCGGTTTTGGATATCGTGCTCTCCCATCCCATCACGTCCTCACAGTGCCTGTCCCTGCGCCAGTGTGCGGTCTCTTCAGCTGGGCGCGTTAACGGTGAATCTCCGTGCAGCTATTGTGGTTTTCACTTTCAGCGCGGTATTCAGTCACAGCCGAGATGTTCAACCCTTTGTTACACGGTAGGCTTCATGCTCGGTGACGCTGCCCACCTGCAGGTGATGCTGCCGAGTGTCCTGAGCATGGTTCAGGCGGGCTCGGCTAAGCCAGGACGCTCCGTAGGTTCAGTGTGTTTGTTAAATGCGTTTTCAGCTTCGATATCGTTAACGTCTGATGGGTTTGTCGGGATGAAACCCCGTGGCAAGTCGAGGAGCATCTATCTGTACCTACTGCCGTGGAATCGGCAAGAAGCTGAAACTGGAAAGAAAATGCCGACTCGCCCCCGTTTTATTTCCCTCGTGGAATGGGGCACACTAGTCGAGGGGCAGAGTGATCAGAGCTAGTGGGGGCCAGCTAGCTCACTGTTGAGGGCACCCCGAATAAAAGGCTCTGGCGTCTTATGGCCCCTGAGGTGGGTGGAGCAGAGACGGGGCTAGGAGTGGGACCGTTCTGAGTACTGAGTCAAAGTGGGGAAAAGCGACTTCAGGGTCCCCACTCTTCCCTGCAGAATGAGGCAGAGCTGCCTGAAGGGACCTCTGTCTAAGGCCTCCGCTAAGGAGACCAAGAAATGGAGGCGATGGATGAGAATGTGCATTACCATCCCAGGTCCTGAGTGCACAAGCTTTGCCCTGAGTCTGGCGTTGCAGGGTGGGGGGTCCCCACACGAGCTGTGCCCCATAAAGCCTTGCGATCATCTCTGATCGGGCCCGAAAGACTGCACGTGAGTTTTCATTCGCGAGCGGGGCTCCACAAGGTCCATCTCCTCCTCATCCAGACTCTAGGCGGGGTTCCCAATACTTAAGTTGGTTTGAAGGGGCGTCTGTGTCTCTCAAGCAAACACATTTCCAAAATCTTGCCTTTTTTTTTTTTTTTCCTTTTATTTCTTGTGTTAGTCGTTTCCCCTCTGTGGTGGCCGCCCAGCCCCACACTGGCTATGGCTCCAGGTCCACTGTCCTTCGGCTACTTCTCTACCCAGGGCCTCCAGCCGAGCCTCTGGCTCGAGGACTCAGGTGTCCAGCTGCGTGCGGTAGCCACGTGCCTGACAGAATGTTCTGTCTCTGCCACATAATAACAATTCCCGAGGGAGAAACCGGCGGTTGTTTTTATGGAGAACACTGTGTTTCTCACCTTTTTGTGTGATTTTAATCTTCTCCCACCCAAACCTCTTTCTTCCCCCACTTGTTTGTCCACCTCACTGCCTTTAGGGACCCCAAATCCAAACCCACAAGGACTCCCGACCCCTTGGGGCACAGTCTCTTCACCCGCCCTCAGCTCTCTCTGCCCATGTCCTCACGTCCCTCCTTGCCTGGCTAAGAATTCACGGCCCGTCGTCACAGTCACTTCCTTGCTGAATTCTGTGTCCCTCTCGCCTTCATTTCTGCTCACACACTGGCCAATCCTCTTCTGAATCCACCTGTGTCTTGGACTAAATTATTAAATGGAAACTAAGCCACCAATGCATGCTACTAACACTCCATTTTCCCAAGACCACAAGTTCACCGGCACATTACCCACCTTTTATCAGGTGACCGAAGTGTCTCTTCTTCATAACACGAACCACCATCCTCCGTCCGTCGACAGAGGGCTCTTTGCCACCCGCTGCCATCCCCTGGTCCACTGCCACGCAGTTTAGGTTTTCTGTTCTTCAGCAGCATTCCACTTCCGGTTCCACCGTCTGTATTGGTTGGGGTTGGTGTGTCAGATGGGATAACGTGGTGGTAACAAACCCCCAAACTCTGCCCAAACGAATTTGTTTTCTTCCTCACACTACAGCACCTTCAGTATTTTGAGGGAGAGGGGCCTCTGTTCATTTTAGTCACTGAGGGATCAGAGCTATCAGAGCGGCCCCCATCTCGGAGGCTGCTGGCTGTGATCGTAGAGGGGAGAGACGGCCTGGAGCATCTCAAGCGGGTGACTGAGTGTGCCGGCCGAGAAGTGGCACTCATCATGCCCAGTCACGGCTCACTGGTTGGCCAGAACTAGGCCTATGAACCTGCTCGGCCACAAGGGGGCCAGGACGTTTGCTCCTCTTTCGTGTCTGAGAGGGAATTCTGACCTCTGCTGAGCATTACGGGGACAGGTGACCACAGGAGGGTCTGTTATCAGCCTTATTCTGCATGTGGCGAGGTGCACGAACATGAAGTTTACCTGAATGTATGCCTTTAAGTCAGAGCAGGATCGGAACCCTGCTTTAAAAAAATCACACACACACACACACACACACACACACACACACACACACACATCCATACCTATATATATGCATACACACACACACATATATCTTTTAAATCAAGGTATAATTGACATACAACATTATATTAGTTTTAGGTGCACAACACGATTCGCTTTCCAGAATACCTGCTTTTAACCACTGTTCTACACTGCCTCTCACGACATCAGGAAATAAGTAGATTTTTACCGTCTTGTTACTGTCACATGACTTAATGGCGATGCGCATAGAGAATGTGGTCTTTTTAAAAAATGTACTGAGATTTCTTCTGTGGTTTTGCGCATGATCAACTTTCGTAAATGCCCCACGTGTGCTTGAGAAGAATGTGTGCTCTCATTGCTGGATGCAGAAGCCGATGGATGCCCGTTCGGTCAAGCTTGACTGTGGTGTTCAAACTTATATTTTATTGTTGTTTGTTTGCTTGATGGAGCTCTCAGTGATTGAGAGAGGTGCTGAGATCTCCCACTGCAATGGCACTTAAAGTTTCATCAATATTAACTGTATTTCCTGGCTATTATATTACTTGCATATATATTTTATTGTTTTTTGTTGTTGTTGTTGTTGGTTAATTGGAACTTTTTGTGATTTTGTAATGACCCTATTTCTTTTTATACTTTTTATTTTTCAGTTATAGTTGGCATACAATATTATATTTGTTTCAGGTGTACGATGTAGTGATTAGGCATTTGTATACCTCACAAAGTGATCACCGCGATAAGTTCAGTACCCATCTGACACCGTACATAGTTATTACAGTATTATTGACTATATTCCTTATGCTGTACATTATATCTCCGTGACTGTTTTGTAATTACCAATTTGTGCTTCCTAATCCCTTTTCCCTTTTTCACTACCTTCCCCCAATCCCCTTCCCATCTCGTAACCCTCAAAATGTTCTCTGTATCTGTGAGTTTATTTTGTTTATTCTTTAGATTCCACATGTAAGTGGAATCATATGGCATTTGGTAATGACCTTATTTCTGATGATGGCTTTCGTGTTCAGGATCATTTTGCTCATCTTAGTATGGGTAGGCACACAGGGTTTCTTTTGCTGTTTGCTCGATCTTTTTTTTACTCCTTCAATTTCAAATTTTCCAGGTCCTTTTACTTTGGTTAACATTTATTATTAAAAAACATAGATTTTTTTCTTTTAAAGCCAATCACCTTTTAATTGACAAGTTTAGTCCATTATGATGAGAAAAAGCACTTAGACCCCAGAATATGGAGATAGTTAAATTTTTCTTTTTTTTTTCATGTAATTTATAGTTCTGCTTTTTCTATATTGATTGTTCTTTCTTGCTTGGATATTATAACCTAATCATTTTTTTATTTATTTGAATAACATTCTGGTGCCATATGCTACTTGTTCAATAGGGAGAAGGTTTTTGTTTTTAAGCACTGGAATGGGCGAGAGTTAGGATTGAGCTTTGGTTCTACTGATACCTTGCTCTGTGACCTAGGACAATTTGACTTCTCTGAAACTTATTTCTCCCTGTAAAATCCTGAGTTTGAATCAGCAGTCTGTGAGATGCCTTCTAACTCTTAGATTCCCTATTCCATCACTCGAGTAGTCACTGGTTGGTGGTCTGGGAAAAGATCCTAGGGCATCTCTGATCTGAAATTTCCTCTTGGGCTAAGGGTTGTTCCCTCCCTCCCCCAACCTTATTGAGATAAGAATCTCTTTAAGATTCAAGACGGTCTTCCTTTCTTCACAGAATTCGGAAGCTTTTAGACTAAAGTAACATTATGAAAAGGGACCCAAGAAAAACAATGCCAATAATTTAGTTTTACTTACTTGTCCAGAATTGGTTGAATTATAAACTTCATAATTTGGATCAAGAGAAGGAATAAGCTGTGATGACACAGTGGGAATGGTTATTTTGTATCTTTTAAAAAAACTTTATTTAGGTATAACTGGTACACAATAAACTGCACTTATTTAAAAATAGACAATTTGAGTTTTGTCTATTTATATATACCTGTAAACCTATCGCCATTTAAGATATGGACATAGCCATCACCCCTACAAGCTTCTTCTCTGGACCCACACAGTAGAGTGAATTTTTTCAACACTGGATGCTGAAACAACTGGATGTCCACCTATGGATTCATAGACTTGCAGCATTTCAACGTACAAGCAAATAGATAAACAAATGGCGGCATAACCATCCAGTGGAATATTATTCAGCAGTGAAAAGAACTACTGATAACATACAACATGCACTAACCTCAAAAAACATGATGATGAGAAAAAGCACTTAGACACCAGAATATATACTTTCGGTAAGTCTAATAGAAAGCAGATAGTTCTAGAAAGCATAAAGCTGGGGAGGGATGGAGGATTGGGAGATGAAAAAAAAAGGGGTGCATACTGTAGGAGCCCACTTACATGAAAACTCTAGAAGAGATAAATTGAATCAATCTAGAGACAGAAAGCGGATCAGTGGTTGCCAGGGGATGGGGATGGGTTGGGGTTAACTAGGATGGGGGCCAAGGGAACTTTTTGGAATGATGGAACTATCCTGGGAGTGGTGATTAGATGGGTGCATAAATTCATCAAACTTATTTACGTTATTGTACTTAAACCATGCTTCAATAAAGTCAAAGGTAAACAGGTTAAAAAAACAAAAGTAAAAAGTCAGAGTAATTCCAAATTAACTAATTTTTTTGAAGTATTAAAGTTTCCTGAAAACTGGAAGAGCTGTTCTAAGATATCTGAAAACACGAGGTATCAGGATTTTTTATTCAAACTGTTACAACCACCAAAAAATCCCCCTAGTAATATATGTTCACGTTTCCAAGTTCAGGACCTTGAATTTTCTGAAAGTCATGTTTAACATGAAAATTATTCATTTATTTTTTTTTTGGGGGGGGGTGGGGGGAGGGAAGAAATCAAAAACTCTTGCTAGAGAAAAATGAGCAAATTGGGATCGTCACTCCTCCAAAACAGACCTTCATGGCTTTGGTAATCTTTGTTACTATTTCTAGACACTGAAGTTTCTGTTTATAAAGCCTTGGCTGGAAATACGCACTTATTTACCAAAATATCTAATCAATCGCACTTCTGGGGGGTATACTATTAACCTCTGAGGAAAGCAACATTAAAAATGATCAGTTTTATATAATGGAGGAGGTAAGGTCCCCACTCAGGTTTTTCAAGTTTACTTTAGGAAAAAAAAAAAAAAATCCTCGAAATCCGGAAGCATAGGAGTATTTTGAAATAGGAATCTAGAAAGCTTTTAGCATAGGAAGTGATCAGTAAGACTTTTAGGTGTCGAACTATTAACAACGTTTGCTCCACACACAGTACATGTGTGAACAGAAAAGACAGCTCGCTTTCAAAACTTTATATAGTTCTGAGTATAGAATCCAGTACAAACCGCTTTTCCTTCCTGGAGTGTTTTATTTTGAATGAAGCTTTTAGATAACACTTGTGTGTGGTCTGGAACTGCTTTTGCTCTCCAGTGCACTTGGAGAGCTAACTACACCTCAATCTAGTATTTCCACACCAGACTCATCATTTTCTCCCTTGTCACTACCGTCTCATACTTTTTTCATCTGAGTTCCTGCTTACTGGATTTATTTTTTAAACAGAAAGGATAGGTACTTCACATGGTAGTCTCCACGTTTCAACCATCCCTGTGTGCGTGATGTCCAGGCAATTATACAAGTTGAAAGCACAAAGTCAATTTTCCCACTTAATTCCTCACGTATTAAGAAAAATTATCGAAACTTTTTAAAAAAAGCAACCCTAACGGGCATTGTCAATTAAAAATAAAATTTTGATTTAGAAGGACTAACATTTGTGCTTTCTAATGTGGAGAGGAAGGTGGTAAAAGACTACTCGTATCTGACAGAGACCAGATAGATTACACTTTCTCTACAATTAATTCACCCAAATATTTACTGAATGCCTCCTCTGTGCCACGTACTGGGGAGAAGAGGAGGACAAGGCTGTGCAAAGTCCTCTTTCTTGGAATTTATATTCTTCTGTAACTAATTTCAGTTAAACTTTCATCAGAGTGGAAATGTGGGAGTATAATACATAAAATAAATAATAAAAAGATACACATAGTAAACAATTTAGAGAATTTATTTGTAAAGTAGGAAATAAAAAGCATGATTTTAACATTTTAGAATACGAACAAAACTAGAAAAAGTTAAACTACAGAAAAGGCAGAGTACTGAAGTTGGCTTAATGGCCATACAATACAAACCAGCAAAACCCAAGTTTCTTTCATGCAAATAAGCATCAAGGGAGAGTACAGTAATATTGGCAGAACAGGCCACAACAAATATTTTTAAAATTTACATAAGAAACTGTACATAAATGAAAAAATAAATTAGACAATTTACAAGAAACATTTTGTAGGTTACAAAAGGCTATAACTTAGTTTATTATGAATAAAATTTGTAGCACATCATACATTTTTACATCACGGATTCAGTGTTAGAAAAATTCCAACATGACAGCTCAGACTTGACAAGAACGATGCGATAGATAGAATAAGGCAACTTAAATCGAAATGGCTTATATAAGTAAAATTAACACAAAGATCTATGTATGATTTGGTCAATAACTGGGCAGAATTAAGACAAATGCCAATCAACTTCAGTTAAAAAGTCAAAGTTTCACTGTAGTTCAAATAAAAGTGAAAGCAAACGATGCATTAAAAAAATGATACAACCATCTTCACATGATTTACATCCTAATTCCATTAATTATATTTGGGAAAGGAGACTAGGGTATTGATGTCAGTCCTATAAAGTTATCTTCTGTTTCTAAATGTTGTAAACTAACAAGAGTACCTCAGAAAAAAGTGGCAAATTTCAAAATGGCTTGATATCTGCAACAATTACAGACTGTGCAGGTATACTATCCATGATTCAGAGATATGACATACGGCTGAAATAATCTCAAACTATTTGCACTATTTATGTATACTTTACAAATTATGTTAAAAGCTGATATGTTTCCTTTGAAAGCTGCTAGAACTATGAAGTACTGCAGTATATGAAAGATGTTAAGAAATAGCAAAAAAAAAAGCACTATCTTAGCATTGAAATTTAATTGCATATTTATACAATTCAAAGTTTGAATTTTAACTTCATTCATTCCTTTGAAAAATACATTCCTTATTCTTTTAAACACAAAATTAGTGGAAACTGGGGCAAAAAGACTGAAAATCTAAATGAAAAGTAATCTTTGACTATGGAACGAGCCAGAAAGCAAAGATTTTGATTTCTTTCTTATAGAAAAAAAAAAAAAAACAACCTGATTTCCTCTTACACATCATTCAGCACTAACTGTGGTACCTAAAGTCCCAGCATCAACTCAGTGCTGCATTTATTTTAAACAGTATACTGAGAATAACAGACACATGTCCAAACTGATTATTCTCAGACAGTCCTAAGGATAAAAGTATTTTAGGTCTTCATTATATTTGAAGTAGATGACTATTTGTAGGTAATTATAAAATTGTATTTTATAAATTTCACTATGAACTGTGTTTGACAAAAGCAATACATAATTCCAGGAGGGGTTTATGCCACATCTGTCTCCACTCACAATGTTCAGAAATAAACAGCTTAAAAGGGCGAATAAAAAAATCCCCAGTAGTCTCTGGCCATGCCGCCCAGAATGCGCCCTATCTCATCTGATCTCGGAAGCTAAGCAGGGTCAGGCCTGGTTAGTACTTGGATGGGAGACCACCCCTGAAGATCAGGGGATGTAGGCATTAAAAAAAAAAAAAATCCCCAGTATATCTAATATTCAAATATCTATGGATTTAGTGGGATGTTTCTTTGTACAATGGAAACGTTTTATATATATGATGCCTATATAATTTTGAAGTTAACACAATAAAAATCCCAGATATCTTTAGATTGAAGTACACATACTTTATAAAACCCTCCATAGTACTTTAAGGTTTATCTACTTGCAGGCAGTATATTGCAGGCAATAACTTAATATTATGAGAGAATAATGTTAACATTATATAGAATTCTATTAGTTTGGTGAGAATTCAAAATCTAGTACCTATCGACATGAATAAAGTAAATTCCAGAACGTGGTGCCAGTTTCTGAACAAACTGTTCTCATCATTCCAAACACTGCCATGGAAGAAGCAAATAAGTGTCCTTCTCAAGACCCTGATAACTGATGACTACTGTAACAAGTCAATGTCCTCACTGTTACAAATAAGGTAACATTCAAAGAAGTCAGACCAGTGACCGGTGCTATTTCTAATACAACATGAAATCAGGATCTCATGTCCACGGACCATACGAGTCAGATAACGCAGCAAATGGGAGGGACTGTTTTAAGATGATGCGAACTTTTTGGAAGTGGAAATTACTCAAAATTTCCATACTCGAAATTTAGATATGGATAAAAAACTGGTAACATTTCATGTCACAATTTTTTTAAATAGGCTACTATAATACTTTAAAAGAAGATTATCTGAAGATTGGAAAAAATTGGCTGAATTCCTTCAGTACTAGAATAGCAACAGTAAAATAAACTGAGAAGATAGGACATCATAGACATTTCATGACAAATTACCTTAAACTAGTCGAAGAGTATTATTATAAAAAGGCAACATATTTCTAGAATTTTGTTCATACATATCACAAAACAGTAAGTTAAATGCAAGAGAATGTACCCTCATTTTTCTGGCTATTCTTTCAGTTTTACATGGCTTTAAAGGAGCATTTCTAAACTATATTCTCAAATGCAATAGGCTGAAAAACACTGAGTGTTCAACCAGAAAAAATCATGACACACTAAATAAAATATGAAAAATTTTGTATATAAGTGGCTACAAAAGACATTTGGAAGCTGTCGCCTTGCTAAGCTTTCCGCCCAAGAAGGCAGCCTTAGAAATCAAGGCAAGGGGTGATGGCCTGCTCTCAGGAGGCAAGGGGACTGCTGGACACGGGGGGCAACTCCTCCCCATCAGCATCAGCCGCATCACTGAGCTGCACGAACGAAACGTTCAGAAAGCAGTACTTCCAATACGGCAATCACGCAAAGGCAAAACCTCAGGAATCTTTACAATCTAATATTTGGCAAATATTGTGAACCTCAGGAAGGACTGTCAATTACCATGTGTATTATTGGCAATGGCACTGACTTCGCCTCAACTCAAGAGTCCACCTTTGTTTCAATTAGAGTAGCTGAGCCAAGGAATCGCCTGTGTCGATAGGCGACTGAGTTACTACTAATACTTTGTCTTTGGAGAAGTCAGGATGCAGAACTAAAAGCCAATAGATTAGTTCTAAAAGTCTCTGGTTACAAAAGGCAATCTTTTTTGGGTGGTGGTGTCAAGTTCTTGACCTTGTGTTTTTTTATCAAGCCCCAAAATAAACTGACAGTGCTCCCCGCATTGAAAATTTTATCAGAATTTTAAGAATGAAAATTAAATCCCAAAGTTATAAAGAACATTCTCTTGTGTGTACATAACTCAATGAAGAAATAAAAGGGCCTCTTTTTAATCCTTTACAATTGGCTTCTCAAAGTGAAATTAGATAAGGTAGGGGGAAAGCTAAGTCACTGGAATGATCAAATTTGCTTCCGTGAAGGAAATACGTATTTTGGAGATTGTAAGAACATGTCTTGGGCAATTTTATCAGTATCATTAGAAAAAATGATACATACTATGATGAGCTGGCAGGATGCAATATAAACTATTTTTGAAACAACTTGTCCGTGTAAAATAAACTAGCCCAAACTGTGCTATTTCCTATTTCCCTTTCTCTATTTAAAAAATAAGGTTCCCCTCAACATTCTTTTAAAAGCCCATATTCATGAAGTTTTAACGGACATGATAGTGCTCATTTTTAAGAGTTAGTTCTAAAATTGCACTAATACAACAGCCACTACCCAAACGTGGCTACTGAGGACTTGAAATGTGGTTGGTCTGAATTGAGATGTGCTGTTAAGTGTAAAATACAAACTGTTTTTAAAGACTAAACACAAAAAACCAAAATGTAAAATCTCTCCTAAACAGCTTTTAATATTGACTACATATTGAAATAGCATAGGATAGACTGTATTAAACAGAAATACATAATGCCATTTCACCTATTTCTTTTTTACTTTTTAAATGTGCCTATTAGAAAAATGTAAAATTACGTGTGGCTCACATTTTAGTTCTGTTAGCACTACTCAAGAACAGAGGACTTTGCGGTCGATCGAGAGTAGAACCAAACCTACCGACCACTGCTGCTTACAGGGAATTTAAGATCATAATCAGAAACGAGAATCTTGGAGCCATCATCAAATTGTTATTACGTCAGCAGTTCCGGATCATACATGAGAAGAGCTAAGGGCCAAGGGTGGTGAAATGGTACTCCCCTTACTGTGTGTTTTAACAGGTAACTGCATTTCGAAGGGCAAAAAGTATCAATCATAGTTCCAAATTAACCAAAGTATTGATCAAATTAACATATATAAACGTTGATCATTCCATTTCTTTCTTAAAGAATGCCTCAAACCTATAGCTGCTAATGTACAGTTTGTCACAAGGATGTAACTTGAAGTTACTGTCGTTTAAAAATCTTGTACAGATGCCTAAATCAAACTTTTTAAATAAATTGAATAGATGGCTTTTGGCTGATGTACCTATTCACTACAATGGCAACATTAAAATAAGACACGTTTAGTCACTGTAGGTTTACAAAGTGACTACCAACTGACATGAATTTGAAGGACCAAATATTCTAAATTCTAAAAAATTACTTTAACATACTTTCCCCTCTACATAGCCACTCCTAGTGTTCATGTTAATATCTTTTAAATAAAGAAAACTGAATTTTAAGTATTTGAGCACAAAATCTGAAACTACAAGGAGAAATGTCTTTAACAAGCACCTGCTGACAGTCTACTCGACAACTGTTCTCTATGGAGCAAAACTGTGTCCCATAAAAACACAAGGTAATACTTCTTCCTGTAATGCAACAAGTTTTAAGCTCTTTAAAGCACATCCAGATTGCCTGGTAGTTTAAGGAGACAAATATTTTCCTCAAGTCTCTCCACTTCATAAACTGTATGAATCTTAAAACAACTTCACTGGACTTTTGGACCTCCAAAATGTCACTGCCAAAGTAAAATCTGAATTCATAACATTATAAAAAATGATTCCAAATACAGAACCAATTCCAAGGCAAAGGGATTTACACATTTTGGAACTATGATTCTTTTATCACCAGAATGTAAAACACTGATCCTTTTATAATTCTGCAGTACGCCGCAGATTCCTAAGTTTCAAAACGACTCATCTTTTAGATTTCTATAACATCCATTTGGAATAAATGTGATTTTGTTGCTGTTCATAATAGAAATAAAGCTTTAGCACTGAGGGTTCAGGTCTAATTAAACAGAAGCGACCGGGTCTGGGCCTGAGACAGATGGGACACAGGACGAGCCGGACTCTCAGAAGTAATTAAGTCCCCAATTTAAAAAGTCAGCATTTTTAAATGGATTAATAAATTATAGAAAGTGCAATGTCACCAAATGTGTGCATTTTATAGGATTCATTTAAAATTCAGGCTAAAATTTAACAATAGTATTTAAATTATGGCATCTGAAAAAAGTTGTACTTCTGGAGAAAGATCACGTAAATGTGCTTTTTTGGGGGGTATATTAAGGAAACTACAATAATGAATAATGTTGCCTAAACATTTCTAAAATCCCATAATGACCATCCTTGATTGCCATTTCAATTAATTTTGGTACAGGGATCGTTACTGTCTGCTTTCTAGTAACCAAAACTCATGTAGAACAGATTTGTAACAAATATTCAGAATCAATTATTTTCAAGACCTAAACACTTCTGAGACGTTTTAGATTTGCGTTTGAGCGTACAGTACTGCAATGTTAGCTACAGAAAATAAACAGAAAAATTGTTTTGAGAGAGAGCTCAATCATCAGAGGCTGTATTGCATTTAAGGGTTTAACACTGGCTATATACAGGAGGGAAAGCATTTCAGTTGGAAATACTTCACCTGCTACCCAGTCCTCCCTTTCTCTATGGCAACATTTAGCAGCTTACCACTTTGACATTTAAAAATCAACAGGAATAGGGCTATTTTTTTCTTCCTTTGGTTCCCAGTGACAAATAATCCAATAATAATGCCTCTGGTTTTCAGTTCCTCTTGGATGATGTTTATTAGCGGAGAGAAACCTGATGCTTTAGCTGAAATTTGGCAGCCCCAGAAGCGCACCAACTGCTCCAAAATATCCCTGTATAATTTAAAAATAATTAATGGAGCTTTTAAATTAGCACACAGTATCAACCACTATTAAGAAGACGTATTTATATTATCTTTTTAAGAACATCCTGTCAGAAATCTATGACTTTCCGAGTTGTCAGCTACTGTAACAAGTTTTTAAAACCGTATACCTTTGAAATACCTATTTTTAAAGTGTGGGCTATCGCAATTCTGTGCCTCTCTCCCCTTTCCTCAGTAAACTTCCTGTGGCTCCACCTGCCACTCCCTATAGCGTGCTCCAGCGAACCACTGTGCCTTGTGCGAGAGCAGTGGCAGTGACACATGGACACTTAGAACAAATCCCCTGTCTCAGTGTCATTAGACTCAATACATCCATTTGACCAGGAACAAAATAATTCAAGGTAAATTTACTCAATCTAAAACATGTGAACTGATCCTTGCTTCAATCAGAATTTAACTAGATGTAGTGAATAAAAATGAAAAAAAAAAAATCTGGAAGAATAAACTCCAAAATGTTAACTGTACCTCTAGAAATGGAGGTGAGGTTGTAGTGGGAAGATTAAGGAGAATTTTCGTTGCTAAATTATATATTTTTGTACTGTTCACATTTAACATTTGTTATCTCAGAGGAGAAGAAAAAAAAACAGTTTAACAAAATAAATCACCCACTACGTACACCAGCAGCCCTGGTGCTCACAGACCTGGTAAGAACTGTGAAGTTCCCATCTAAGTGGGGTGCTTTCCAGGTTACAGTAAACCCTACCCCCCCACCTCAAAATGAAGTGAGGGAGTCAGTATACTATTTAGATAAACTGTAGTTTTATGCTCTGCTTATAAATTCAGAGCAAGAAGCAATATATGGAATCTGCATATAAAAGCATGCTGTTAAAAGTCACATTTTCCTGTCATACCTCATGCTCTAGGAACAATGCTTTCAGTTGACCTTTTGACCAGTAATCCAGTGCATATGCCAAAAGTTTCATTGAGAGAGTATTGACACGTAAAAAGTTTCCGACAAAGACAACTCTGTTTATTTTCTACAAGAAAAAAAAACAAACAAACATTCCTGAAAATAAGAATTATGAAGTAGATTTCATAGTACAAGAGGGTTTACAAAATCTCTACTTAAAAATGTAAACAGCTACCTTTCATTAGTGTCTACTACATTCCTGGTACATACCTTCATAACCATGAAAAAAAAAATTAGCTAAGGATGTGTCACAACACATTTGTCAAAACCCACACAATGCACCCAGAGTGAACCCAAATGTAAACGGTGGGCTTGGGGGTGACAATGCTGTGCCAGTGTCCCTTCACTGACTGGGGCGCTGGGTGCAGACAGCAGGGGAGGCTGTGCGTGTGGGGTCGAATTCTCTTACCTTCCATTCCCTTTTGCTGTGAACCTAAAACTGCTCTGCAAATGAAGTCTGTTTAAAAAAGTTCTGGAAGGACTCTAGTAAATGATTATAGATGAGACCTGTTTTTGAAAATGGCCAAGAAAGAATCTGTTTAACAAAGTGATTTGGAGAAACATTATTGAGATTAAAGGAAATAAACCAAGGAAGAAAATCTTAAATGTGTTTAGGATTAAAAAAAGCTGTAAACTTGGCCAGCATGTTGCAGCGTATGCTCAACAATGACACGCAACCCGTGGACTTTACATAGAATGGGGCGCACCACTGACTGGGGTACGGGCTGCCAGCATTCTCTGTCTCCAGCCTAACCCAACAAGTCACTCTCGCTGCTAAGATTCCACTCAGTAACTTGGTTCCTTAGATATCTCTATGATTAGGAAGCTGTACACAGAGGAACTGGTGTTTGCATCTCACAATATACTGACTTTGCGTATACATTTTTTCACATTACGTTTGGACAGCGTAAACGACGGGCCTAATTACTGTGTAGACAAACTGGCCAGTGAAAATCTACAGGGCTAGGAAAAAAGGTACCAGATTACTGTGAGCTCCCAAAAGTGAAATATTGCCAAAACCTAAGTTAAAATGCCTGCCAGCAGCTCCCTCAACCAACTTACTGCATGGTTATTAAGAAAATAGAAAGAGAAAATTCTGGATTTAAACAGAATGATTCAAAAGATTAATTCAGGTTTTGGCACAGCTGTTCTCTGCGCCGGAGTCTCTTTTCCTCCAAATATCTATGTCAGATTCTTTCACTTCCTTCAAATCTTTGACCAAAGGTCACACTTTCAATAAAGCCTCTGTCGACCAGCCAATTACTCGGCAGTTCGTCCTCTGCCACTCTTTGGTCTAGTCTTAATTCTGTCTAGCTGATTTCCTCTTTTCAAAAATAGCACCTGTCACCTAACACAAACTAAACAGTTGACTTTCACGACATCATTGGAATGGAAGGAAGCTCCACGAAGTCAGAGACCTCTGTTTTCTTCACTGAGGCCCAGGTGCCCAGAACAATGCTTGGCACATGGCGGTCTTTAAATATTTACTCAGTGAATAAATGCATGAATCAACAAATGAATGGTTCCTTCCAACAGCAAAATCCTCTCCTGAGAGTATTTGATAGTTCCAAAAATTCAATGGACAGATATATCACATGAAAGCAGAATTGTAGAGATGGTCTCCTTCAAATAAAAATAACCCAACTATTAGACAAATCTAGTAGTGAATGCTTTTCAGAAGTACACATTATTCACATTTCGCGTGAAGAACCAGTCTCAATGCCTTCATAGCCCTGTACAATGCTGCTTGATCCATATGCAACAAGGCAGCACTGTAAAGAAGCCGAGGGCAGTAAGAAAATTTTCAAGCACTTCACTGATCAAATGCAACATCGACAGAACAAAAACAGCAGCAGACCCCACTTTTTTCTTTTATGTCTTCAAGAGATTCAGATTTACAGTCATGTGCCCATAATATTTTGGTCAACAATGAACTGCATATATGATAGTTGTCCCATATGATTATGGACAGAAAACTTCCACTGCCTAGTGATATCATAGCTGTGTCATTTTTACGTGTTTGTGGTGATGCTGGTATAAACAAACCTACGGCACCACCGGTCTGTATAAAACTATAGCACATACAGTATGTACAGTACAGAATACTTGACAATAAACTGGTTTATTTACTAACTTTTTATTATTTAGAGTGTAGTCATTCTACCTACATATAAAAAAAGTTTGCCGTAAAACAGTATGCCATATTTTGCTGGCAGCAGCTTCACACATTTCGTGTTTACCAGGTCTCTTGGTCACATCACTTTTTCTTGTGACTGGTCGTTTTGTACAGTCACATGCTGTTCAGGCGTGGAGCCTAGGAGCAGCAGGCTATCTCACATAGCCTAGGTGTGTAGCAGGCTAGACCACCCAGGTTTCTATAAGTGCACTTAAGATGTTTGCACAACGAAATCACCTAACCACGAATTTGAAGGGGCGCATGACTGTATTTCTGAAATGGTGAAATGTAAATATCTACTTGTCGGATTTCCAATTTGTATGCTACTTTCTTTAAAGGTAGTATAACAACTGGGTACATAACACACGTACTTAATGAACCTTGGGATTTAATGGATTTATCCCATAGGCCTCCTTAGGGAACATGGAGAAGCCCTGCTATGTGTACATAAAACTCCAATTCACATTTTTCATATAATTAACTTTTTTACCTCATTAACAGCACACATTCGTGCCACAGAGCCAATGTTGTTGGTGATAGTAACTAGAGTTGCTCTTGCTAGATCTTCTTTACTAACAGATTCTCGCTTCTCCTTATAAATCATATTCCCAAAACTGCAGAGAAATGAAAAAACAAAATCAAATCTGATAAAACACATTTCATACATTTTGGGAATTTATCCTACAGATAATCAACACATAGACAAGATTACTCACTAATCCATTAAAGTGCTAGGTCATATGGTAGTTCTATTTTTAATTTTTTGAGGAACATCCATACTGCTTTCCATAGTGGCTGCACCAATTTGCAATCCCACCAATAGTGTATGAAGGTCCCCTTTTCACCACATCCTCACCCACACTAGTTTGTGGATTTATTGATGACTGACAGATGTGAGGTGCTACCTCATTGAGGTTTTAATATGCCTTTCTCTGATGACTAGTTGAGCATTTTTCATAATGTCAATTGGCCATCTGTATGTCAGCTTTAGAGAAATGTCCATTCAGGTCCTCTGCCTATTTTTAAAACTGATTGTTTTTTTGTGTGTGCGTATGTTATATGAGTACCTTATTATTTTGGATATAAATAAGCAACTTTAATTACAACGTAAATGTTAAACTTACCTAGATGCTACAGCCCAACCTGGCAGACCAAATCTTTCATAATCTCCTCCATAAATATCACGGACCAGCTTGTCAGCTTGGGTACTGTCGCCTTTGGCTGCCATTTCAAGAGCCTCTTCAAAACTTTCACAGCCAGTCAATAAACTGCACAAACCCAGAAAGGTACCTCCTCCAAGACTAAAGAAAACAAAGAAATTTGATGAGCTGTACTTATACACTGCATTCTTTCTCCAAAGTAAAAGGGTGGAACGCTTATTTATTCAATAAATATACAGAAAGAATATATTGCTAATGCTAAGTCCTGAAAAATTAACATGATGATGAAAAGTGAAAAATGTTTAACAAAACCAAATTTGTCAGATGAAAGAATAAACCAAAGGAAAAAGTTACTTGGTAGAAACAACGTGAGGACAGGAGGAGGACTTTCTATCCTTGATATCTTCACTTGATACTTTATACTTTGCAATTGCTGAAAATATGTTTTTATGTGCATGGAAAAGGACTAAGTGTTAAAATTAGTACCATGTGAATTAAAAGGAGAAAACTCATAAAATGGTTTCTAGGAAATGATTTTGTGAGAAGCCAATTTACTTGAATACAGTGAAGAAATTTAGGTCACGCTGGTCAACATGTTAATGACAGAAAGTTACTTGGTTCTATTATTCTTTTGGATATGCTCACAAAACGAAATCATGTCTAATTCCTAAAATCAAAACCTTTGCTCCCTAGTGTCACCTAAATGTCTTAACATCTCCTGTCCTTGAATCACTGTCGGACTGTAGGTAACAGGCTGAATTTCTTTGAGGTTTTTGATTTAAAAAATAATAGCAGTCCCCTCTTATCGGTGGGGGCTACGTCGCAAGATCTCTAATAAATGCCTGAAACTGCAGAGAGTAGCAAACCATATGTTTTTTCCTACATATACATATACTTATGATAAACTAAGTTATAAACTAGGCACAGTAAGAGATTAACAATAATAAATAATAAAGTAACATTATTATAACAATATACTGTAATAAAAGATGTCATTTCAGGGGTCTCCATACAGGCTCGGTGCTTTCTGGCCTAACACGCTGCCATCAATCAGAACACGCTTCTGTTCCCATCTCCCACCGCAAATTAATGCCTCTTTCATATCAACTAAGCACTTACCACGTATTCTACCTGTAACTTTTGCAGTTTGAGGTGTGACAGCAAAACTAGCATGTATTTTTTTTCTTCTTCACACAGAAAATGTGTTCTTACCACAGATCTTAGGAATCTCAGCATACGTTCACCTTTTCAGTTAAAGGAAGAACTTTAATGCTTCTTCATGGCATATCTGAATTGCCAGCATCACTACTCTTGTGCTTTGGGGCCATTATTGAAATGAGTTACTTGAATACAAGCACTACAATGCTGTAAAAATCGGTCTGATAACAAAGACGGTCACCTAAGCAACTGTAGGCAGGGAGCGTACACAGAGTGGAGACGCTGGACACGGGGACGATTCAGAGGCAGGACAAAGGCAAGCATGGAGATTTCATCACGCTACTCAGAATGGCATGCAATCTCGAACTTATAAATGTTCATCTCAGCAAATTTCAATTAAATAGGAGTCTCCACCCTCCTTAAAAGTTTAAAGTACATATAAAAATCATAGGAAAAATTTAAAGATCTCATTTCACATTCATGTTTCAGATACTACAGAAAATTTTATAAAATATTTGGAACATCAGTATCACCCCATAAGGAGCTCATCTTATAAGAATTAATTGCAGTGCTGCCCAATATTCTGTATGCAGTCAGCATATGGCAAGCTTTAGCTTTAAATGCATTATGAAAAAGTGAAAAATGAAAGAAGAAAAATGCTTTGGGGGAAAAAAAGTTACTGAAATCATCAGACAAAAATTCACTCTTAGCATTATGGAAATTTTAATGCCAGTTGATGCTAACCAAACAAATACGTAATGATTTTGAGTCATGACACACATACCTTATTAAGCAATATTATCTGCAACACTTATATTTACACACCTACATTTTTTTACTGTTGCACAAATACATGTTATTTTCCTGATGAAGCTAATATTTATTGATTTCACAACTTCTATGCATAAAACAACATGAGTGCTGCAAAAAGAAGAAAAAGGTTACTTACCTTGTCCCAGTCACTCGTTTATAGTTGTCTTTGGAATGGACTGCTAAAATACTGACTCCCGAGCCGATGTTCACTACCAGCAGTGGGTAGGGATCGTCCAGGTTAAAAGGCATCTTTTGGCATCGCTCAGGTTCTGAGGCATTAGCAAAATAATAGCACTCTGCTTGTCCATTGAAACTGACAGAATCTATATACAGCAAGCCCTTTACAAGGCAGTCAAGTTCATCTAGTTTGTGCAGGTGGAGGTTTCCAATCTGTAAAAAAAAAAAAAAAAAAAAAAGAAAAGAAAAAGAAAATTTAAAAACTTTATAAAATGAAGAAAGAATAGCATTCAAAATACTGACTCAGTCTACTGTATAATTTTCAAAATCATCTACGACCGCATTTTCACTTGTTTTGTTTCGTGTCAAAATCTCTTCGGGACTTCAGCTAGTCCAGCGGTTCTCAGTGACGGTGGTGTTACTTCTGGAAGCATTCTGGAAATCTGTGGGGATATTTCAGTTCACAATGATGGTGGCAAGGGGAGGACAAAACTAACATTTAACAGCAGGGACTTGGGACTCCAGACATCTGCAATGTGGGGGCGGCGGGGGGGGGGGGCACAGTTGTGTAAAACCAAGAATTATCCTATCCCTGCATTACCTTTGTTTTGACATTTTGTAGGTAGCAGTAGGAAAATCTGTAAAATTATTTGAGCTTATATAAGCAAAAAAAGTATCTGTATGTATAAACACACAACTTCTTTATAGTTTTAATCTATACTAAAGTGCTAGGAATGCAACCATCAAATAAACAGAGGAAAAATTGTACTTATTGCTTGAAATTTTACCAAGTGCTGTTTAGCACCTTGGAAGACTATCTCCAACAGCAATACCATTTATGGTATTTGATTCTCCAATAAAATATACCGTATCAAATCTAGCATTTGTGGCTTTAGAATTCACAGTGATTGTATGTATGGTGCAGGCATCTACCTCATTACACCCTCCCATGTGATCATACCAGAGAAGCTACCTACCGATAAATATACCTTAATTCCTTGTCTTCATATTATAGTTTGGTTATTAGTTTGCAATTATTAAATTCATTTAAGGTTAGTAATGAGTGTATTATAAAATAATTGTTACGAAAGACCTCAGCTTAGATACCACTTTCTCTGGGAAGCTTTTCGGTTCTCTAGGACTCACATACCATTTCCCTGTGTTCTGTGGCACCCGTGTTCATAGCAACCGTACTGATTATACAGCACTGTACTCTTATTTGTAATTCACGTATCTGTGTGGTCTCGAATACTGCACTCTTTCAGGACTAAGTCTGTCTTCCTATCACCGTGTCCAGCACAATAACTGACATACAAGATGCTCAAATAATAGCTTAATGATTGAGCATCAATAAAATATTACAGAATTTCATCACTAGAAAATATTAATACTTAAAAAAAAATTAGAACTGTATATTTGGATAACAGTATTTTCAATGGCCAGGTGAAAGCTGGCTCCAAGAACGTTGCTTTTGACAAACATGTCCAAACAGACTGATCTCAAATGCATAAAATTTATGTTCAAATTAATAAACTGAATACAAATCAGTATTTCCATCAAAGATAAAAAATTTTCAAAAAATTTAGACTTTTAAACTACCCCAAGTTATAAGAGGCTCACTTATATGAGCTATATAAGTGATCACTTATGTTCTATTAACAGACTTTTCTCACGTGAATTTAGAAATTAAATGGAATATATGCATATATTCAAGGAAAATTAATTTCACTAGCCCCAAATATCAACTTTTTAATCTTTATTTTAATGAAAAGGACTAGAAGTCTGGCAGAACTCTACTAGCATGTAACTCAGTGCCATATCCAAATGACCCCTTTTGAGACAGGCACATAAAACCAGGCAAAGAGGGTAACAAGGATCTTCCATCAGGTGACTACTCATCAAAAGCCACTGGCTTCGGTTAGAATTTGAGAAGGAGATGGTCCTGAGACAGATGATTGTATGGCTAATACTCGAGGAAAAATCTGCAAACATAGCACAGTGATAGTGAAAGTAACTTCAAGCCCCCCTCACATCTGGCCTGTACATTGCTAAATTCATTGAAGTCTCTTTTATCGTAGCCATCCCTAAAGTTGGCAAGTTTTACCAAATACTGTGTACAACAGCTACTTCAAATCTGGGCAGTTTTCACTCAAGATGTTTAAATGCCCCAAATCAAAAGCTTGTGTGAATACATACTTCCCCTACAGCAGGAAGAGGACCGAGTCTAAGAACCATGCCACATGGAAACCCAGCCTCCTATGGGAAAACCTGAAGTGAATGGCCATCGGGTTTTGGCTTTGAGTAACACAGATACCTACTGTACGAAAATCTTTCTCAAACTTGTAAGCACCACCTCCTGTAGCACATAGCACCGTGTGTAATGTTGAAAAGTTCTTATCTCTTCCCATTTGGATAAAAGTAGGCAGGTCCTGGGTTGGAAATCTGATAAAGTGCAGGTTCCCTCTCCGGCCAAAAAGTGTTAAATCCTTCAGTTCGAGGTGCACATCCCGAATGCCGGTGGACCCGTACGCCACGTTGGAAGTCAGGTATTTCCGGATACTTTTCAGGCTCTCGACCTCTTCTTGTTCTTCCTCCGCTGTGATATCAATAGGTTCGAAATAGGAGAGCTTTACTAGAGTTCCCCCAATGTCCATGCCAAACCACGGGAAAGCTGTGGATAAAAAAAAAAGTATATATGTATTTGGAAACGCAAATTAGGAACCAGTTATTTAGCCACAAACTTCATTTACCTGCCATTATGGAGTAAGACACATCCATGTGCAACCTTTTTCCCTTGAAAGCATAATTTGCATCTTTTCTGAACACCCGTAACACAAGATGTTAAGTTGGCCCAGGGCTTTTTAAATTTGTGGTCTGGTAGGCATTTCTTTTTATTTAGAAATATTTACCATGTGCAAAATTTGGACCAATTCCTTTTTGATAAATAGGTCACCACCTAGGGCTTGAAGACATTTCTAAGATTTTAATGTAATAAAATTGGCCAATAATCACTTCGAGTGACCCCAAGGGAAAGTACCTCCTTAAAATGAAATCTTTTCTTTGTTCATTGAGCAAATTAGGTTTCTTTGGTACACCTGGTTAATCAAATGAGCTGTTAATACAGCTGAAGGCAGGTGAACCTAGGCGCAGACACATATGGACAGGCCCCACAGTTTGGGTGCTTTTCTCACTAACTGGGCTATGTGACTTTAGAAAGGCCATTAACTTCTGAATCTTAGTTTCCTCAATATCTGTTACTTATTTGCTACGTACCATTAGAAACCTGGAATATGATTCAATAAGAAAGGATTTTATACATTTAATTTCTCTATTTCAGAATTTACACTTACTGAAATCAGGAAGGAGTAATTTTCATTCTCTTTTGGAGATATAGTTCACTTATTTTTGTATTTGAAACCCAAGTTACAGATCTAGCTTTACATTAAGGACATTCTTAAGAAAGAAACATTTTTTTTTTTTAAGTAAAATGACTTTAGACCATAATTTGGGAAGCTTAGGCAGCAGGACCCTCAACAGGCACTTTGCTTTTATGTCACCTGTAGATTTGTATAAACTACTAAGATGCAGAAGAAACTGACTACATTTTCTCAGTTTTGTTGGGTGGCTAGCAACCAAAGTCATCTTAAGTAATACAATCTTGAACGACAGGCCATTTGCAATTTCAAAAAAAGTAGGAAGCATATATTTTTAGGTAAAAAGAAATATGCTATCGTTACATCTTACTTTCAGTTTATTCACAAAATGTAGTATTTCTGCTTTAACAGATTCATGTAAAAAGTTATATATTAACTTTCTTCCCCTTTTTCAAATAAATCATTGGTAGCAAGCAGCAATAACAGCAGCTACAGAGGGGAAGGAAGTTCAGGGCAAGTGTTTGCTTGGCAAACATGTTTAAAGAGAACAATGTGGAACAGCTCTATTGATCCAATAAACCAGAGATTCCTTCAGATTTTTCCTGGTCTGCTGAACAGATATGTAATTAGGATGCTTTTCAACCGGCATTAGATAAAATAGGAACGAACCCTCTGACGTTACGTGACCAAAATGAATTCTATTCGATGCTTGATTATAGCCTTCATGAGAAGGGCGGTGTGGAAATCACTGCTGCCACATGAAATACATTTTGGGATAGAAAATTTTCTACTGATTTATTAAGCTAAAAACCTTTATTTTCCAAAATTCAAAACACAGTAAAAATCATTTAACATTTGCAATTTTTCTTTCTGGGCTTTTGTCAGTGTCAAAATATACACTCAAGTAAAAATGTTACTCAGCAAACGACAAAGGTGAAGCATTACCAGGTTCAAAGTTCATGCCATTTGTCTTTATCTGCTTCTAGGTTATAAACACCTGAACACTGTCATTCTTAAAAACAAATTCCAGTTTAAAAAATGAAGACTGTTTAATTCTTACACAAAACCACGAATTAAGTTTCAAAGGAGCCTTACTGTCTAGGAAAGTATTTTAAGTTTATAGATAAAAAATTGGAGAGTAAGAAATTATTTACTTTTCTAAAGCTCTGCATGATGACCAAGGGTTTTGACCCCAAAGATATACCAAGAGCCGATTCTAAAATATGTAACTGGAGAGGGTAGTAGAAAGGCTCCCTGAATGAAATCGTTTCTAAGTCTGGATCGCAGGAAAGTGTTAATCGTTTCACTCTTTTTGGGTATAACTATCATGAAAATAATAAAAACCTTCATCTGCTGCTGTTTAACAAGGCTTTTGTTGACCTACTTGTGTGAAAAAACCCAATTTGTCCTATCTCAAAAAGTAAACATGATATAGCAAAAAAAAATTTTTTTAAACAAAGCTATGTAATATGTTACTGTGTATCACACCTTTCATTTGTTTTAAATTACATTAAATACTGAAGAATATGATAAAATGTAGAGGTAGGTAAGGCACAAAGAAGAATAACCATCAACAACCAGGAACACATGAAACAGAACAGGACATCACTGTCAATTTTAAACCTCTGTGCGACCTACTTGTTCTTATGTTAGACTAGAGAAACAGAGGTTCTGTGAACTAATTCAATTGAAAAAACCATTAAATATCCTTCAGGTTTTCTGCCCAGAGGCAGGATTTTTTAAATCGACAATGCAAAAAGCCCAAGAAGCACATCTAGCATATTAGCTATGTTGGCTCTTGTAGTGCCGTCTCTTCTTAAACGGAGGTTAACTAGAGATGCTGCTGTCTTTCAGACACCACCTTTCTTAGTAGCCATAATATGCGAACTAGAAGATTACATGTCCCTATTTCTAGCAGTTCTCAATTATGACAGTTTTCTTCTTAATATCAGGAAGGTAGGGACGAAAAGAGAACTCAGCCTTGCCAGTGGCTTTCATTGGAAAAAAAAAAAAAAGACCTTGCTAATAGCCACTTTTACATACAGAGCCTTTCCATTCAGAAGTTCTAGAATTCATTTCCTTATGCCAGAGAAGCTATCACCATTAAAAAGTATGAGGGAGGCAACAAGACTACAACACAAATTCTTAATTATGATCCATTCCTATCATTTAGCAATTGGTTTAATTACTACCTTTTTACATTTTCCAGTGCATTTTTAAAAAATCCTTGCTATTTTGTCACTGGCTAACATTAGAGGAGGAGGGGGCATGGAGCTCAAACATTATTTATCTGTAGTGACTGTTTGAAAATGTAAGGTTATTAAGTACAACCACAGGTCCACTAATAGCTCCATGAGGTAAGAAAAAAATGTTTTCTAAGAAGTCAGGCAAGTATCTAGCTTTGTTGCTTCCAGCCAAGGGCCAGGTTATAAGGAGGTCACCAGTGAGAGCACAAGGAGCCTACTTCATATAATCTAAATATTTCTCATCCTTAAAACTCCCCACTGCCAAGGTGGAAAAAGGAGCCAAATTATGTATTTAAAAAAACAAAATACATCTCATAAATATAAACAAATACTCTGATTATGGCAAATATATACCTTCTCTAGACTGAGAATATCCTAGACTCTCTTATGATCTGTGTATTTGGTCTTCAAATAAAATAGTAGCTCCAATTCCCTTTCTGACCAGAGCCTAAGAGAGCTGCCATTAGTTCCCTCTTATATTACAAAAATATCCAGAACGACCATAAGCACAGAGTGCTACCAAGAATTGTTTCTTATCAGATAGATTATGAATGTGAAATAAGAAACCCACATGTCCCCCTCATCTTTTTAAATGATTAAACAGCATTAGATATCTGGCCACAAGGGCGGACCGTTAGTTTCTAAAAAGCTGTGTTTTAAGTTTGGTATCTTGCTAAAATTGGTAAGGGAATGGGGAGAATCATTTAATTGCTCTTGGCCCAATGCAGATTTCAGCCCAAAGGGATCCTATATCAAATCAGGATTTCATTGTTCTTTAGCATAAAGAGAAACCAGATGCTGAAAATGTTCAAAACATTACTGGATTGTTTTAAGAACAAAGTTCTCAAATGGGCATGTGTACTTGTAAATTCCAGATATGCTTCAAGTTCTTTGATAAAAGAAATTCGCTTTTCCTAATAATCATTCCAAAGAAAAAATGGTGCTTTGAAACAGATTAAGAAAATAATCATCTTCACACCTTCAGTATTATAATTCCTTAGAAGAGCTTCAAGTAAATTTTTTTTTCTCTTTGGTAAATTAGTCACATCTAGGAGTTATTAGAAACTATCATATCCAACTGTCTTATTATCTACTGGAAGTGGTAATTCTTTTAAAATAAATTTACTGGGGTGATAATAACATTATATAAATTTCAGGTGTATGATTCTCATACCTCACTTGTATGTTGCCTTGTGTGCTCACCCGAAGTCTAGAGTCCATCCTTCAGCATATATTTGACCCACTTCCCCTTTGGTAACCACCATTCTGTTGTCTGTTTATGGGTATTTGTTTGCTGCTTTTTGTTTTATAGCCCAAATGAGTGAAATCATACGGTTCTTGTCCTTTTCTGTCTCACTTATTTTACTTAACTATCTGATACTCTCAAGATCCATCCATGTTGTCGTACATGGCACTATCTCATCATTTTTTATGGCTAGGTAATATTCCATTATATGTTATGTACCACATCTTCTTTATCAAACATCTGTCAAAGAACACTTAAGTTGTTTCTATGTCTTGGCTATTATAAATAATGATACAGTGAACATGGGGATACATATATCTTTGCAAATAAGTGTTTGCAAATTTTTCGAGTAGATACCCAGAAGAGGGATTGCTGGGTCATATGGTAGCTCTATTCTTAATTTTTTGAGGAAACTCTATAGTTTTCCATAGTGGCTGTCCCAATTTGCAGCCCCACTAGCAGTGTATAATGGTTCCCTCTACCTCGTCTACAACTTAGTACTTGTCTTACTGATAATAGCCATTCTAATGAGTGTGAGGGTATCTCTTGGTGGTTTTGATTTGCATTTTCCTTACAGCTACATTGAGCATCTTTTGAGATATCTGACCCCAGAACTTCAAATATATGGAGTTAAATATATGTCGTCTTGGGGAAAGTGTCTGTTCAAGCCATCTATTCATTTTTTTAAATTGGATTTTTGTTGTTGAGTTGTATGAGTTTGTGTGTGTGTGTGTGTGTGTGTGTGTGTGTGTGTGTGTAATTCGATGTTAGCCTTATTGGAGGTATCATTTACAAATACTTTCTTCCAATCAGTTGGTTGCCTGTTTTGTTGATAGTTTCTTTTGCTGTACAGAAGCTTTTTTAGTTTGATGTAATCCTATTCATTTATTTTTGTTTTTACTTCCCTTGCTTTTAGGGTCAAGTTCACAAAAACCCCTCTGAGATCAAGGTCTGTAAGTTAAGTATCCACCTATGTTTCCTAGAAGTGATAATTCTTAATTTACAAACAGGCCATAGTATTTTACAGAAACAAAATACAAGTACATTCTATAAATACTTCTCTGGTTTTGACAGAAACTTCAGGTACCTTACTCTTGGGTTAGCAAAGAAGACTCAAAAACCTGTATCACATCCAATTTTTAAAAATATGTGTGTATTTTACTATCATCTCATTAATCATGTTATATGCCATATGGGCAAACAAAGCTGAAAAAACCTGTTCCTTAAGAAACCATGTCAGTCAGGGTATAGAAGAACACGTGATTCTTCGAAAATTTAGTATGTTTAGTATCTAATATTTAAGCTGTGTGAAAAACACGAAAGCAAAGCAAACTACCATTATTTTGGTTCTCATATATTAACTAGCAGAAGTTTTTCATTAATGTTTGACTTCATCCTTTCCCTGGAATTGAATTAACACATAATTTCAAATGCTAATCTTTTAGTTATAAAATCTAGAGGAAGAAACCAACTCCTTTTTAAAAAATTTTCTAGTCAAATACATGCATTTGATTTATAACCTAATTACATATTGGAGATGTGTCTAAAAGCAAATGTTTTCTGACACTTAGGTGAACAATGTAAGAAAGCGTGTGAAGCCAAAGTCACTTGTTTAACCAGTATGAGATACAGCTTCTAGTTACTGGTGCTGCTGCAAGGGCCAAATGATGCAATGCATGTAGATAGCACTTGACACATACTATGTGCTCGCTAAATTTTTAATTATACACATGCACATATATAAACCATTATCCAAGTACTCAAAAACAAAACAAATATATCTTTAGCTCACCTGAGTGGTTTAAAAAATTAGAAATATCACTTTCCAGTTACATATATTTCCAGGGCAGTTCATTCTTTCACACACACACAACAAATGTTCTTTATTTTTACCATAAAGAATTGAGTAAGCACCTTTACTGAAGATGAAAATTGTGTTTTAGATTTCTAAATCCAATTAACCGCCTAGTTTTTCAGAATGGTCCTATTTCAACATTAGTGGTCTCACGATGTACTACAATGTAGCAATAGACAACTTACTTTTAAACAATAGATATTCTTTTACTTCTCAACCTAAAGTTTACTCTATAAATTTGTAATTATCTTTGCTGAAAACACCTTTGACAGAGGTAGTATTCATAACTGATTATATAAGTTTGCCCAAATCTAAGTAACCAAATCACTGTCAAACAGAAAAAAATACCTTCAGAGTCAGAATATGAGCATGTCATAGTTAAACTCGTTTTACTAAATGGAAATTCAAAGACAAGCAGAGAAAATGTATATGTCGAGGGAAGATGTCCAAGTATTTTACATAATGCATCTCTTCAAGATTAGTTTAATTCAGCAAATGTAAATTGGAAGTGTTTCTATATTTGTCATTTCAGCCTTCACATCACTATTTTTTAGGCTCCTTGAACAAACAAGAGACTTTAGCTATCACAATAACTGATCATCCCCTTTTTTTAATCATTGGCAAATATAACTACCAGATCCGAAAGGTTTGCATTTCTCTTAAGTATTTAGACTATGCCCTATGGGTGCAGAAGAAAAAAACACTAGACTATGAGTCAGCTGACTTAAACTGTGAACTTCTTAGTACAAAGTTGGTTGGCTTAGCCTTGAAAAGAGTTACTCTGGGGCTCCATAAGTTCAAATTCCTCATCTGTAAAATCAAGACCAAATGGTCTTACATTTAAATAGCAACAGTTTTCAGAGTGCTTTGGTATGTTGCATCTCCTTTGAGGTTTACAAGAACCCTGATGGGTGGTAAAAGGTGTCAGTGCTCCCTTTTATAGCAGATTTCGTAGAACTATTGGCAGGATCACGTGAGACACACTAAACCCCCCCAAATTTCAACACAATTCTAAAATATAAACATGCATCACCACATTCTTAGTTGCTCTGAAAGAAGGGGCTTACAAAGTACCACAATCACAATGGCTGAGTGATTAAACAGGCCATTTACAGGAGTAAAGGGTTTTAAAAGACTAAATAAAAGGGAGCAAATGAAAGTGGATCTGCTTTCTTAAAGCATGGAAAGAATGTTTTCAAAAGTACATGCATATGTAGTTTAAAAAATATATATATCTTGAGTAGTCACCAAAATATTTAACAGTGGTTAATAGTAGTTAACCACTCATAGTGGTTAGCTCTGAGTGGCAGAAATACCGTGATTTTTATTTTTTTTAAACCCATAAACTAGTTATTCTATACAAAAATAAGCCACTGGCAGTTTACAAGTTTGTGCATTTAAAAGCTCTAATTGTAACAACAGTGACAACACCACGGAACCCAGCAGGATTTCAAGGACACAAGCAGAAAGCCCAGAAATCAGTAAAAACGGTGGGTGAGTGCCCCTGCGCAATTTGACAGGCTTGATCACACATTTTCAACCCGACTGCAGAGGAAGCTGGGACAGGGCACTGGTAGCTCGGGTCAAAAATTCCCCCTTGTTCCACTAGGTTTCGAGGAGGAAGTGGGAGAAAAGGGTCAGGGGGCGGCAGGCATAGTTCCGGCAGGAATAGGGGGATAGGGAGGGAGGGAGGGAGGGAGAGGGCCACGAACCCGGTGCCGAAAGGGTCCCTCCACCCGCAGCCCAAGCGGGGCCCTAGCGATGAGCGGCGGGCTCGGAACCAGGCCGCTCCGCCAGGGGCTTCCAGACCGGGCCCCAGGTGCTCTCCCAACCCAGAGGGCCCGAGCCCGCATCTTACAGGGTTTCTTGGCATCCTTGATCTTCATGGCGACGACCTGACGAGCGAGGGGCAGCCAGGAGAGTGGTGGTGGCGACTCCGGAGGTGGCTGGGCAGCGCCCGAGGCCCTGCCCGTTCCTCCCCTAAGGCCGGGCGGGCGGGGCGGGCCTAGGGCGGGGCGGCAGCTCCTGAGGTGAGGCCCTGCCTAGGGGGCGGCCCCCCACCTCCCTCGAGGGGCGGCCGGACCCAGCGAGCTGGGGAAGCCGCCGGCCTGGCCGCTCCGGCCTCCCCACCCCCCGCCCCCCCACAGCCGCTCCAAACAAAAGACCCGGGTCCCCCAGCCGCCACCGCTGCACTGAGAAATAGCCCGCCCAGACCGAGCACCCACGTGACGCGAGCCCCCCTTCCCTCGGCTCCCTGCCGGGCTGCTGGGGATTGTAGTTCTCCGCGTGGAGAGGCCCCGCTCTCCGGCTGCACCTGGGCGGGTGGACTACAAATCCCAGCATGCATCGCGCTCGCTCCTCCGGCCCCCGCCCATTCCCGAGACCGCCCCAGAGTGGTCCCAGAGAGAAGGGGGCGGGGCCTAGGTCACGCCAGCCACGAGGCCACCAATCATGACCGACCTGGGCGGGCTGCGGAAGTCCAGGGCTCTGGCCTCGCCCGGCCGGCTGAGGGGAGGGGAGGGAAGGGGAGGGAAGGGAAGGGGACGCTGCAGGTACAGTAATGGCTCTTTTGCAAAGTCACACACTTTCCTTGCAGGGAAAAAAACCTGGTCATTGTGTCACGGAAAGTGCTAAATACGGGACTCTAGAGCCACTTGTTACACAGACCACTGAGTGCATTAATAAGCTAAAGTCATTCACAAAGGAATCCGCTGGCATAGTAGAGGTACCTCAGATATTGGAGTGGTGATGATGATGATAATGGCAATAATAGTAATAGGTGACGTTTATTGAAGGCTTACTGTGTCCAAGACACTCAGCTAAGCACCTTTTGTGAATTGATTTAATTTAGCAACCTTGTGAACTGCGTTCAATTATTGTTTTATTATCTATCTATTAATTTTGAAGATGGGGCAAGACATGAGAAGTTAAATCACTTGCAGAGCTCATGCTCTTTGTCACCATTCTATGGGTTCCTGGGGGTAGGGGGTTGCTCTGCAGCCCAGCTCCCTCTGCCCAAAGGGTAAATTGCTTCCTAGAGAAGAAAATTAGATGCTCTAGTTGTCAGAGGAAAGCCAGAGCACCCCTTTCCCCCTGCCTCCTGGATTCTGAGTCCTCTAGCTGGAAGGGGAAGGGATGGAATTGGGGATTTGTTTTCCGGTCTCCCCTCCACATCTGTCCTCCCAGTTAGCTGACCAGGAATTCAATGACTGGCAACAGATGGTATGAGAATTGGCAGTGGAGGACTGAGCCTTATTGCCCCTTCCTTGTGCAGAATAACACACGGGTTGCGACTCAGGATAGGAGGGGACACAAACTTCCACTTAGGGAGCATGTTCTAAGAGCTGGCACTTTGCAAGGTGCTTTTAAAATTTAAATTTTATCCTCATCACCAGCCATTGAAATACAATGAATAAGAACTCAAACTGGAATTCACATTTCTGTCCTACAGCTTGGTTATAAATTTGAGCAAACTGTTTCTTTTCCTCTTTTTTTCCCTCTTGTCACTTCATCCCACATAAAACCCCACATATTCTTGAATGGCCTTGTTGTCCCAGTTTTATTGGGTAAGAGTCATGGTTTCTGATCTGAAATGACTTTCAAAGAGTGTTCATTGGCTAATATGATTCACCCACTGATTCTGCAAGCTTTTGTGCACCCTCTGTTCTCTGTTCTCTAGCATATCTTTCGGTTGTTTCCTGCCTCTTTTTGACAGCATCAGCTTGGAAGTCAAAGGGGAAGTGATATGTGTGTGCTTTGTGTTAGCGTGGCAATGGTCAAAGAGGAAGGAGAACTAGAAATGCATGACTTAACATAGCTTAAAAATTAGGTTTACACCTGTGACGTTATGCACCAGAAAAACAGTGAACTTTAAATACTGAGAAATCTAGTCTTAGATCAAGCACAGAATTTCTCTGTGACACTGGGAAAGTCCTTTCTCCTCTCTGGGCTCCAAATTACCCCTCTGTAAAATGAAAAAATTGTCTGAGTTGTCTTTCATCTCTGCTTTTTGAGGTTCACTACACTATCTCTTTTTTTCAGAAGCAGTATAAGATATGTTCAACTATGTTTTCCCTTAAGTTCACAGTGTTATTTAAATTGAAGGTCATCCTGCTTCAGTTTCTGGCCAGAATCTTTCTTTTGCAGCCCATGTTGGCTGTCGGCCTCAGTTCCTTCCTCCAGCACTGTCTGGTTAACTGCATCTTCTCTCTTCCCTAGCATGTCCGCAAAGTTCTTCCTGGTAGAGTCTGGGCACTGGGAAGAGCATCTAAAGGGACCAGCAAACTGTCTCAATATATATTTTCTACCAAACATGATAAATCCACTCTGTTTTGCAAAGTGATAGAGGACACCTGACATGTCCTCATTTTGCTGTTACTGAGTGAGTTTCCATGGAGACAGGTGGTAGAGTGTACCTAATGATGACTGTGAGGTCTCCTGGCGTGAATTAAACACATGTGCGTACACACGTGCGTACACACACACACCTTAGCTTCAAAGCCCAGCACAAGCTTGTAACAGTAGATTCTGTCTCTAATTAGATGGTCAAGGACGTGTTCTAGTCAGTCCTTGGATCTGCAAACAAAGCAGCAGCTTGATGTGGGAGGGCATTGTTAGCATGAGCATCATCAGGATCATGGTCTTAATCATGAACATCATGATGATTGTGGAAGCACCATTTCATCCAACAAATGTTAATTGAGCTTTAACTGTGTTCCAGGCTCTGGAGTACATGCTGTGGGGAAGAGAGGTGAAAAAGAGAGAAACAAAAATCAAGTTAGGGAATCTGTAAGCAAGAATAGGCTGTGCTAAGTGACGTGAAGGAAATCATCAGGTTGATGTGCTAGAGTGGCGGTCCCCAACCTTTTTGGTACCAGGGACCAGTGTTCCTCTGATAATCTAATGCCTGATGATCTGAGGTGGAGCTGAGGCGGTGATGCTGGCTCTGGGGAGCGGCTGCAAATATAGATGAAGCATCCCTGGCTCACAGCAGCTCACCTCCTGCTGTGCGGCCCAGTTCCTCACAGGCCACGGACTGGTACTGGTCCACGCCCAGGGGTTGGGGACCCGTGTGCCAGAGGGTGTCTGGAGTTGCGCCGGAGGAGGAGGAGGCTCCATGTTAGTTCGGATGGTAAGAGAAGACTTCTAGGAGGTGGCGTAGAGGCTGGGATCCATGCAGATTGCTGGGAAAGACAGGTGTGACTGGCTCCGGAGGTAAGTTTGGTTTGAGGAATAAAAGCCGGATATGGGGAGGAGAGAGCAAGGAGTGAATTGATTGGAGGTGAAGTTGGAGAGGTAGGCATGCTGGGCCTTAAGGACCCACGGGAAGGGCCTCTGGGAAATTTTAAGCAGGGGAGTGACACGATCTTTGATTTTAGAGGGTTACTCTGGCTGCTTTGTGGAGAGTGTGTGGATCGGAGAGGTGCCACAATTTGGAAAGACCAGTCACCTCAGGCCTCTCCCTCACCTTCCTGGCCCACATGTAATCAGTCACCAAGTCAGGGTGGCTCCTGGAGCTGGAGTGGAGTGGGGGGCTTGAATCAGTGTAGTGACAGCAGAGACGAGAGAAGGGCTTCAATCAGGAACTTCAGTTAACGTGCTTCCTGAGCTCCTCCAGTGTGCCAGGCACTGTTCTGGGGATTAGGGATATGGAGCAGAGGACGAAGTCCCCGCTCTCCTGGACTTTACATTCCAGAGGGGACCTGGACAGGAAACAAGTGGATACGTGTGTAATATTATTTTAGGTAATATAAAGTAGGTAGATGGTCTATATTTAGATAGTTTAAATGCTGTGAAGAAGAAGCAGGAATGGGGTCATGAGTGATAAGGCGGTTTGAGATGGAGTGATGGTTGAGGACGAGTTAGATGAGGTGCATGCAGGGAGGAAAAGGTTTTAGGGTTTGGGCTTGAGTCTTGGGGTGTATGGTGCTGCCACTTGCTAAGGAAGAGGAGCATGGGCAATAAGTAAGTGGGAAATTAGGGTTCTGCCTTGGCCTTGTTGCTCCTCCAGGGCCATCCTGTCCTCAGATTGGGGATGCGATCCATGTTTTGTCATGACACCCAGTTTGTTTTAGCAGTTGATGATTTGCATCTTAGCCGCCCCCAGCATGGTCGTCACTTACTTCCACCCCACCCAGGAATGAGCCCTACCAGACATTTTTTTATAGGGACAGGAAGTGCCTGTCTCTGGAGCTGTGCTCCTCCTGCTGATCCCCACCTCCTGGCACTTTAGCCTCAGCAAGTCCAGGATCGAACTCATCATCCTCCCACCCCTGTTATGTCTGCTCACTCTCCTAAAAGCCCGCCCTCAGCTGGTGGTACCAGCATCCACCTACTCACCCAGCATAAGAGTTGGGAGTCATCCTGGACTCCTCTCATCCCCTCACAGCCCACATCCAACCAGTCACTAAATGCTTTGGCTGTTACCCCACGTCTATTCCTTCCTGCCAGCCTCACTGCTCTCGCCTGAGCACCAGCCTCCACATCTCACATTTATACCCTCAAAGGCTCTTCTTGCCTCTTGGCTGGCTTTTCCCCCATCCACTTGCCTTCCTCATGTCAGGTGAGTTTTTTTCTAAAGCAAACCAGACTATTATTTCTAGGGCTTAGAACCATGCCTCGCCCCCACGTTGTCTTCAGGTGAAAATCCCAGCCTTTTAATTTAGAATATAAGACCCATCATGATTGGCTGCTGTGAACCTCTTTAGCTGCTTCTCTTGCAACTATATACCCTTTATTACATCCTCCAATAAGAAAAATTGCTTATAGTAAACCGAGTGCATGCTATGCCTGATGCCTTCACCCCGTTTGCATGTGTAAGGCTCTCTTCTTGAGTTCCCATTGAACACCTTGTCATATCTTAAAACCCAATTCAGAAATCCCCTCCTCCAGAGAGAGGCTTCCTTTCCTCTCTGCTACTTCTGGTCCTTGTACAAGCTCCTACCTTTGCTATTCGTTGCACAGTAACACAGTGATCCATTTACCTGCCTGTCCCCTTCAATCCCAGAGGAGCTCTTTGAAGACTAGGATTGTGACTTACTCTACTTTATGTGCCCAGACCTCTCATGGGATCTGGCCCAGAATGGTGGCTCACTAATAATTAAACGGATGGGTTTGGACCTAAGACCTTCAGAAGCAGCCTGGAAACTCTCATCCTTCTAGAAGCTTAGAGCAATCAATAATTATCGACAACAAAGGCATTTTAGGGGTGTGAATCATTGTGCTTTATGGGGCTAATATTGAAGAGAGTATGACTTGAGAGCCATCACGTACTTCCTAACGCCATACTTAATCAGGGGCAGTTCTAATTACAGGTGGCCCCTTCCTGGGCCGCCTGCAAGAATGTATTCATCAGGCTTTGGCCAGGTCAGAGCAGAGGGCAATCATTGCAAACTAAGCATCACAATCAGGCAAAATCAGGTTTTGATGTCTGGTTGGTTGTACAATGTTGGAGTTGTAGTTTTACAGGTCTCTGTCTTGGTTTCCTCATCTGTAAAATGGGGTGAAAAATGGTTCCGATGCCTCTCAGCCTTTGTGAAGATAAAATGACTTCCCATGTCTAAAGTGCTTAACGTAGCAGCTGGCACATGACAGCAAAGGGGTGGCCTTGGTGGTGACTAGTGGAGAACAGAGCATGCATGCTGAGATTCGCACGTCAATTTAAACGTCCCGTCTGCCCTCGCTAGCACTCACCAGGGTGCCTGTTTGACCTTTTAAAACTAGCACTTTTGTTCATAGCATTCATCATGGTACTATTTCTGTTACATTGGGTCTGACTTCCTCCGTCAGCTCAGAACACTTCTAGAGAGCAAGGACACTGTTCTTTATCACCAACTCTTAGCACAGTTCCCGGCACATAGAAAGTTCTCACCGAGTAACTGAATGCATGAACGAACCTTTCCTATCGGTGCTACCAAAGAAGATCTTGGCATGGATGTGCGTGCGTGTGTGTTTGTGTCAGGGGCCTGTCTGATGAGGTCTGAAGTGAACACTGTGTTCTCTGATGGATCAAATGGGGGCAGCCTCTGGTCAGGGAGCTCTGTGCCAGTGTGACAGGAGCCTGAGAGCACATAAGGACAGGCCCCTACACTACAGGGTTTTTAAGGCCATCACTGCCTCAGGCTGTGAGGCCAGTATGTAGGATAAGAATAGTTTGCATAGTTCTACTTTGGAAATTGGGCTTTAAAAGCAGAGCCAGCTAACCAGCAAGAATAGCTTTCTGGAGCTTAGAGCCTCATGAAAATTCCAAAGGTGGGGAGAGTTAAAAAAAAAAGTTTTCTTGATGGCTTTGAAAAGTAGGATTTAATAACAACAAAAAAAAAACAAAACAGCTCACTATTCTCTTCATCGGTAGAACAGACTGATACTTCCTGTGCTTAGAAGGAGGAGCCAGAAATAATAAACTGGGTGCTTCATGTGAAGTCATTGGCTAAGGGACAAGGAAGAACGAGGGGTACTGTGTGGTGGCCAGGCGGAAGCAGTGCCGTCAAGGTGCCTCACTCACACAGGCAGGTGTCACCCACAACTCTTTATCAGCTGCCAGTAAGATGTGGAGCTTGAGGGGAAATGCTAATCAGATACCCCACCAAGCACACTGGTTTTAGTTCAGCTGACATTTCTTTTCATAATAAGATCTCCATGAAGGTAGGTTTGCATTATTGTACATTTTGACACAACCTGTCACTGCCTTAGGCTCCGACCAGTAACCGTTCACTGACCAGCTATTTTGAGCCACGCTGGTCTAGAGCACGGGCCTTGAAATCAGACAGAATTCGCTCTACCACTTGATCAAGTCCTCTACGCTCTCTGAGCTTCGCAATTGAAATCTGGGAAATGGAGGTTCATTCATGCTTAACAAAAATTTTGAGCATGTACTATATGCTCAGCACCTGCTCCATGAGTGGAAGGCATTGCAATAGTGGATAGGGTTCCTGCTTTTCGTGGGGGAGGGGGTCTGCAGATAAGGTGAGAAAATTGCAGCTTCTCATAAAGGCTGTTAAGGAAATCTGCTCTTTGATGCTGCGTAACAGATCAGATGACTAGGGAAGGGTTGACTTGAGAAGTTTAAGAGGCCGCCAGCTATGCAGAGGACTCAAGGACCAGTGTCCCAAGCAAGCAAAGGCTCTGAGGCGTGTTGGGGAACCAAGAAGTTCGCAGTGGAGTGAAAGAGGTGGGGTAGAAGGTGGGGAGAGGTGACGAAGTCAGAGAGGAGCCAATAAGATACAGATAGTTTGGATTCCGATCTCAAAGGAATGTGGCTCCACTAGAGCCAGAAAATAGAGTTTCTCATAAACCCTGTTAAAGAGTTTGGACTTTGTCCGAAGAACCACAAGGACCCAGCAAAGTTTTAAAAACAGAGGAGTGTCAGAATTTGAACCACATTTTAGAAAGTTTACTTGGTCTGTGGTAAAGATAACAGTGTAGGCAAGGAGACTGCTAGGGGAAGGCACTGTGATAGAGTGACTAAATGCAAGTGATTGAATTAACATCAACAACTAGATCACAAGCTTCCTTGTGGTGGGAACCTCCGCTTCTGGCTTTGGATGTTGTACAGCACAACCTTTAGATCTTTGTGCAAGTCAACTTCGAATTAATATTCGACTAGCTGAATTGACCAGCTAACAAAATCAGACTATATCCTCCATCCATTCAGAAGCCGAGTCTTCATGCACAGTGCTGATCTCGTTCACGGTGTAGAAGCCTGTTCCCTTATTTGCTTTATACACTCATAACCACTGTTTACCTTCATACTCACTGATGCTTGAGATCAGAAAATGAGTCATTTTCCAACAGGAACTGAACCGGGCCACTTTACATCTAGAACCAAACACAATGCCCAAACCTTGTTTGAAATGTCTGTTTCCAGTCATCCAGCCCCAGAGACTTTGCACAAGGCAAGCTGGCACTTGGCCAGCTGGTTTAATAGGTTTGTAGTGCCCTTACGTGAGAAGAGGCCTATTCATTATCAGAGGCCTCGCTAGTTGACAGTGGCTCCACCGATATCAAGTAGCAATACTGAGAGAGATTCATTGAGCAACTCCTATGTGCCAGGCACTGGTCTCATACCCTCCAGTTCAGGCTCAAAGCCCAGGATCTCATCTCCTGTATCACTTCAAGGTATGGATGAGGTGCCTTGAGTGTGGTTCCTTAGTTGTAGCTCTTCAAGAATGATTCTTTTTGATCTGAGTATCTGTGAACTAAAAAGGCAAGTTATCTGTCTTCCATACCCAACATACAATGGTGGGATAAGCAGCAGAAAACCACAGTAAACATATTGCGGGTTCCTGGATTAGGGTCCAGTTCTATGCAGTGATTCTCTGCAGCTCTGCCTTCCGAGTTCTTGCTTCCACTTTCTGGATGTCACCGTCCTTTGCCATAGAAGCTAACCTGTGTTTGCCCCCGTAGCTTCTGAGCCTACTTCCTGTCCATAGAGGTTCTAGAATCCAAAGCCGTCTTTTTACCCTGCACTATCTCCTCTCTTGGTTCAATCCAATTCTAAAAAACTTTGAGATTTTTTTTTATGATCCTTATCAGAGTTCCTTCCATTGAGAAGTAAACCATGACCACAAATCTCTTTGGCTCAGATCAGTTTTTTTTTTTTTTCTATCTTAGGTGACTTTTCAGGCTGAGGAGGGACAATGCTCTTAAGAATCTTGGAAATCTTGCTTAGTAAAGGGGCAGCAAGGAACACTCTTAAGCTCTTTAGAGGAATTTTGAAAAGGTTAATGAAGTACCTCCTTAAACCTTTCTAAGCTCCCAAAAGCTGCTGTGTCCAACCTTTGCTAGAAAAGCTATTTTAACTTGAGACTGGTTTACCCTCTGGAGAGGTTGGGAGTGAGAAGTAGATTTATTTTCCAATCTAGACAGCTCTGACTCTTTCACATACCCTATGAATTTTGCCTGAAAACCAGAAAAGTTCTTCTTTTAATTTTTATTTTTTTAGTTATGCTCTCTCTTTTGCATTTTACAGTAGGCAAATTGGCCAGATCATTCATGTTTGTTATGGAATATTTCCTACTTTTTGCATTACAGCAAAAAACACTGTCACCACACACCTTCCAGCACCCACAAGGGTCCGTCCCCTTTCCTCCAGCTGCCAGATGCATTTTCCTCACTTTCCTTTAAGTCATCATCAAAGCCCTTTAGACTTTCACTAACGCGCTGTTGGAGGCCCCTCTAGCCTTTGTCCGCTGGCCAAATACAGGGCGATTGTGATACTGTGATTTAGAGTAAGAAATATATATTCAGTCTTTGGATATTGGAAGAGGGGGACTGTAATGATGCCACATGTTTGGGTTTCTGTTATAACTTTCGATATCCAAGTCTGTTTCAGTTATCTATTGCCACAAACTGTTAAAAAAAAAAAAAAAAAGAAAAGAAACCACAGGCCAAAATGGAGTCACTTTTGCTAAACCATCTCACCAAACCAAAGCTTGAAAACTAACCTAATTACAGTTCCAGCCTCTCCCAGGAATGGAATTTTAAACCAATCAGTCTAGAATTTCCTGATTCATACTAGAGGGGGTAATTAGCATGAGGAAATCCTTGCCATTCCCTTCCCCTCAAAAGAAGATGACCTGGCCTAAAAAATAGTCTGTTTGTTTATTAGTTTGTTTTTGCTAATAACTCCCCTGCCACACCCTTCCCCCTATAAAAACCTTCCGTTTTGTATAATTCCTTGGACCACCATCTAGTTGCTAGATAGGCTGCTGACCAATCCATGAATTACTTGTTAAAGCCAATTAGGTTTTGAAATTTACTTGGTTGAATTTTTTTAACAGTAATAAATCACCCAAAACATAGTTGAGCTTAAAACAATTTTATTTTTGTTGCTCATGGTCCTCAGGCTTGACAAAGCTCATTTAGCCAGAGTGATTTTGAAGGTTAGCTGAGGCTACACCAATCTCATCCCTCCCCTGGGAATGTGTGACGAGGATATTGACAGACTAAGCTAGTTAACCAAGAGCCTCGCTGGGAGGCCATGGGGACTTTCAGAGTCCAAATGGAGCTGAGGCTGGTGGATTGGACCATACACAAGTTGGGAGAGTAAATAAGGTTGCAGAGATGACAGAGAGTGTGGGGCGCTCTGATTCCCAGTGGCTTTCCAAACTCAAGATCCTGACTGTGCTTTGTTTCCAGAATACCTCTGTGTTCTAACCATCAGCTTCCATTTCGACTGGAGTTGGCAGGGAGGGGTGGGGGGTCGGGGTGGGGGTGGTGAAGGGGGGTGGAGTTGGCGGAAGGGGGGTGGTTTCTGTTCCTGGCATAGTCAACATATCGCCCAGTGATTTCAGCAGCAGCCAGGTCTTGTTGATCCACCCCGGTGCAGGCCTGAGAAACAGCAGGCGTGGCCAGATCCGATAGTGCCCAGAACCTGGAGCCTTTCCATGTGGGCCTCAGCGTTGGCAGAGGTCAGGGGCAAAGGGGGACACGTGGTTTTGGTGGCTCATAGATGGAACATACTTGTCCTTGCCTGCGGGAGAGGAAAGGGGTTCTGTTTCCAGTGGTTGTTCCATGGCAAGAAATCTGATTTGTGTAGAAACTGAATTTGCAATAGAAACCAATATCTATTGATTTATCTGTAGATCATGTGACAGAACTATAAAAATCTCTTTGTTTTCTACAAAGGCTTTGGTTTATACTTTACATAAGTTTGAGAAAAAGTCAGTTCTTTGTGTTAAATATTGTGGGGGTAATGATAATGATTTCATTGGAGCTGAGGGCTTTTCCTTGACATCCCGCTTCCAGAGCCCGTCAGGCAGGCCTGGCCTGGCTCTCCGACCCTCTCTTGTCACGTTCTCCCTTCCTCGCTTCCTGGCCTCCTGTCATTGTTTAAATGCCAAGCTCCTTCCGGGGCCTTGGCACTTGATGGTCCCTTTTCCTAGAACATGTTCTGCTTTAGTCAGTTTGGGGGGCCCTCACAAAGTACCAAAGACTGAGTGGCTTAAACGACAGAAACTTATTTCTCACCATCTGGAGGTTGGCAAGTCCAAGATCAAGGTGCTGGCAAAGCAGGCTTCGTTCTTAGGCCGCCTCTCTTGGCTCGTCGGTGGCCCCATAGCCCCATCTCCCTGCGTGCTCACGTGGCCTCTCCTAGGTGTTCGTGCACAGAGGGGTGGGGAGAGCAAGATCTCTGGTTAAAACAGTGTCCTTTTTACAAGGACACTGATCCTATTGGATCAGAGCCCCATCTTTAAAACCTCATCTCACCTTAATCCTTAGAGGTTCCATGTCCAAATACAGCTACGCGGGAGGATAGGGCGTCAATATACTAAGGACACAGACATTCGGTGCATCACACTCCCCTGTTAGACCCACTCTCGGTTTTGTCCTTAACTTGATTCAGCTCTCAGTTATCTACAATAGTATCCTCTCCACCCCTTCACCTTTCTCTGCTGCTCTCTGTCCTTTGCTTTGCTTCTCAGCATTTAATGCTACTTAAAATTGTTTTATTCTCTGTCCCCACTTCATAGATTTGTTAAGGATTAAATGAGCCAGCTTAAATAAAGTATTCACTCAACAAATGTTTCCTGAGTGCTGACAGCATGCCACCGGTCCAGGTCCTAGGGTTGCCGTGGGCGACGGGAAGCATCACCCTTGCTGTCCTCAGGGAGCCTTTGGTCTCGGAGGGACATTGACTGCACACTTACTACATACCAGGTGTGGTGCTGAGAGTTGCCCTTAGGTTATTTTGTTTGGTCTTCATTATAGTCCTATAACATAGGATTTTCTGTTGTTGCTGATTTTGTGGAAGGGACAACCAAGGCCTCAGTTGGACTATAAGCCCCTTTTGGAAAGTCGTTTCAGAGCTAGCTGGAGCTGCAGCGGAGGCTCTATGCCAACCACGTGGACGGCGCGGTAGGGCACAAAGCATGGTCGAGGGGACGAACAGGATCGTGTGGCTGTAACCTCAGTGTCGAAAAGCGTTCAATGCTGATTCTTCCCGTTAACCGTTAGGAGAACCCAGAAGCGCGCTTCACTGCGGACAGACTGCGTGCTCAGGACTGACGCTGCGAGGACTGCGACGAAAATCATCGCTGTAGGGTTCCTTTCCCTTAGTGTATGTGACAGGGAACAAACATAGTGGGGGCTTCAGAGGCAGCCAGCCCCGGGGTCACGCTCTTGCTGTCACTTACTGTCCCCGGAACCTTGGGCAGGCTTTGAGACTCAGTTTGCTAGTCTAGGAAATGAAAGCAATAATCCTTATCTGACAGGGTTTTAAAGTAACCCTGTGAGTAGAGAGGATACTTAATACATGGTAGCTTGTTTTTATTATTGTTTTCACGGCGCATTTAAACTATAACCTGATATATATATATATTTTTTAAATTACTAACCTGTACAGAAGCGTCTGTACTACAGGAGCACGGTTTGAAAACCGATCACTTGAAAGCAGCTCTTTCTCCAGTTCCCCCGAGTGCCCCCAGTGGACAGCCGCATCGGTTCCCAATTCCCTTTCCCCTGAAAGGCGTGTCTTTGGGGCTGGCAGCCTGCCAGGGTCCTTGGAGGTCAGAGGAATTCGGGTCACACAGCATGCCACGTGCCTCCTTTCTCTCTGCCTCCAGTTCCAACAGGGGAATGTCTGGATCAGCGTTAGTGGACGGGGTACGCAAGAAGCGAGAGGAGAGAAAAAGAAAAACCGTGGGCTTGAATCCAAGTCATCCCCAGTCCTCACTGGAGCCCCAGAAACCACCTCTTTAAGGGAGGACACAAATAGTTAGAATCTCCCTGCCACTGGGCTCGTCCGACCATGTGGTACCAGGCTCTTGGCTGTGGGCGCTAGGAAGGTATCTGTGGATTCTGCCTGCCCAATATCCATTCTCACTTTTAAAAGTCATTTGACTTTTTTTTTATTTTTTCCTTTGGGAAACCAACCTTTTCCTGCTCTCAGGCCCTGTTCCGGCTCCAGGCCTGGCAATCAGCATGTTCCTTTCCTCTGGCTACAGTGATTGGATCAAGCATGGCAGTACAATCCCAAACTGGACCGACGAGGCTTACATTTGGTGCTTTTCTTGGCCTCCCTTTCGGTCAGGGATGTTACACCTTCAGCAGGGAGCGTACCACGGAGAGACCCTGTGCTTCTAATGTCATTGCGTTTCCTCCGCCTCGTCAGGCTTGGACTTTCAGTCACTTGAGCCCATAAATCCAGTTCCTCCGTTCTCTCTTTCCTTAAATCCGGTTGATTTTGGCTTTTGACAGTTTGGACTCAAGCGAGTCCTGAGCAATCCATCTGACTTTGTGGAGCTGGAGCTGGAGGGCGGGGAGGAGGCAGCCAGGATGTGAGCGTGTGGAACCAGGCCCTGACAGAAGCTCTCAGGGAGACCAGCCACGCTGGTTCAGTGTTTCCATGGGTATTTGCTATTCTAGACTTTTATTGTCTGGTTTCTTCTAGAGAGCCAGTTCTGTGACAGCATCTCCTAGAGAAGACAGCCACCACTGAGCCTCTCTCATGACCTGGGGTCCCCTTCACCAACACATTTCTTATCTTCTAGTGGAGTGTCCGCTAGGCCTTCCCAGGGAACACGGTCCACTGGGGGCTTGTCCCTTCTCCCACAGCAGGCCCACTGCCCTGTGCCTCTCGAGCCTGCCCTCCAGTTTGCATTGTTCAGTGTGGGTCGTTGCTTTTGCCAGTCTTGCAGGCGCATCCCACCGGGGGACTGGGACCATCCTCTGGGGGCTCTTGCCAGGGTATTAAATCCTGTGCCGCTGGAGAAGGCCCTTCCACATCCAGAAACGCGGTTCTTCAGCTTATGGGTCACCCGCCTTGATTCATCAGCGCTGGAATCCTCCACAGGCACTGTCCTCAGATTGGGTTTGTGCACGTTGGTTGGTTCTGGTCTATAGCCCCTTTCTTTCCTCAGCATGACTAAGCTCTTCCTGGGTTGGTCCATGCTGAGGTTTTGCCCTGGTTATCAGTCCGGTGGCCAGAAGAGGAGGTGGACTGAGTCCCTAGAAGGTCAAGCATCGCTTTGCAAAGCACCTGTTTCATTTTCCAGCACGCTGGGGTGGGGAGGGGGGTCTATCCTCCAGCAAAGGAACAGGGACACTCATGCACGCCCAGCGGGTTCAGGAGAATCTGGGTTTATCTCTTCAGGGAGGCCCTCCCAAGAACCAGGGTCCCCTCCTTCCCTTGTAGGGCCTTCTCGTTGGTGTAACAGGATGTGCCTGTCAGAGAACTGGCATTCTTTGAAGTTCTGCCACTCATCAGGTTCAGTCCTGTGTTTGTTCCTCACATCTGTCAGCCCCCCCCGAAATGCGGGGGATAAGGGTCTCTATAAATGCTGCCAAATAGGCCCTCTGAAATTGTGGATTGCTGAGTCTGTCATCAGTGGTGCAGAAGCCACCCAGTCCCGCAGTCTGTTTGGTCAGCCCTTCCCCGAGACTGCTAGGCTAGAGGCTAGCACAGCACGATCAGCTGCTGCATCCTGGTAGCATCCCGGTAGCATCCCGGTCGCGTTCGTCTTAGCGGTCGCCCTGCCGCGGCGAGCAGGGTTCCTTTCCTGGAGCCCTTCTGCTATGAACCATTGTGGGCTGGTGTCCTGAGAGGCAGACCCCGAGATGGGCTTCATTGTTCACATGACCTTTTGAAGGAGCTAAAAAGGAGAAGGGGAACAGACACGTAAGACAAGGCTGGTGATGAGCTGCGCGAGAATGTGGTCTCAGTGGGAGAGGAGCGTGAGCGGGACCCTGGGCGCCGTGGAGCACAGGCCGGAGGACAGCTGGTTCCAGCCTGAGGCAGGGCAGCCTGCCTTGCACATCTGCCCACGCCAGCCCGCGGTTGGCCTCCTCTCTGCGCAAAGAGCACAGTCCATGTTGTTCTCTTCTTCTCAGAAAGCTGTCTCGGGAAGAGCAGATCCTCAGCCCTTAGGGGAACACGAGCTCCAAGAAGTGCTTTGGCCTTTGGCCCAATTTCTCTAGAAAATCATTTCAGGCTTAAAGATGTTTTAATTCATTGTCATGCGTATCACTGATCCCATCTCTGCCATTGTCATGCGTATCACTGATGCCATCTCTGCTGGGGTGGCTCTCGTCGTAGGCACCATGAAGAGTCCTGGCACGATGGTCGTGCAGCCAGGTGTGCCTGTTGGATCCCCTGTCACGGACGCCACAGGGATCGCGTCTTTGTCTTTGCCTCCCCTTGATTTGTGGGATGTTCGCTACATGTTCACTGATTATGGACCGAGTTAGAGAATCAGTATGAATCCTGGAAGATTTGGGATGTACACACTGACATTCTCTGTGTCAAACATGTTTCGAGGGGGCGTGAAAGGCAGGCATGACAGGAAGGAGGAGGGTGTAGTGGTTCAGAATCAAGCAGACCTGGGCTGGCATTCCAACAATGAATCTGCAGAGCAGCACGACCCCGAGCATGTGGCTTAACTTCTCTGAGCCTGTTTTCTCTTCTGTTAAGTGCGGGTGACACCTGTATCTACCTCACAGGGCTGATTCGAGGATTAAATGAGATAATGCATGCTAGAGATTCAGCACCCGCATCCAGTGACTGCATAGTAAATTACTATTATTGGTAGTGGAGCGTTATCTAAACTTCTCGGGGCAGTGTGTATTCTGATAGAGTAGAAGCAGCCAGTGTTTTGAAATCTGAGAGAATTCGCTTCCATTTCTGACTCCGCCACTTTCTGGCTGCGTGTGTGGCTATGGGCAACTCCCTTCTCCTCTCTGAGCCAATGTTTCCTCGTCTGCCAAGAAGGAGTAATATACCTACATTTTGGAGAAAAACGCATCTAGTCCAGAGTATGGCTCACAGTTGGCACTCAGCTTAATGCCAGTTCTCTTTCTTCTTCCTACTTCACAACAACAAAATATTGCAGCCGTGCCTTTATTTTTGCACAATTGTTTTGAAGCCAGAGTTGGCAATTAGGTTTTAAAAATTTCTCAAGGATAAGAAGGCAGGCGCAGAGTGGGTGAGAGCATTAGGAGCACGCTCACTTCGGAAGGCAAAGTACTCCTGCATTCGGAAAAGAAGCTAAGCATTAATTGGAACCAGGAATATGCAGATTTAATAGGCAAAGACACCAAGCTCTGAGATGTCAGGTGAGGTGACTGATCTTTAGGAGTGTCTGCTCCTCTGAACCCTTGGTCACAATGATGATGACGCTGGTGGCTCGAGTCCACTTAGTCCTTATTCTTATCTACGTGCCACGTTTCTTTTAATCTTCTTTATAACCCGAAGAGGGAGATATAATTATCTCTATTTTATAGATAAGGAAGAGTGAATCTCAGAGAAGAAAACTTCCAAGGTCATGAGCTGGTGAGAAGCACACTGACCTTAGAATCAAAGTGAGTGCAGAGCCCCAGATGGTGACAGCACCCCATTATATCATGAGCTTCCCAAGAGTCAACCCTCCGAGGAGGTACCCCTAGAGGGCTTCTCTGAGAAATATTGAAACTCTTACCACTCCTAAAACGGTGTTTGCCTAGCAGCTCAAATTTTCCTCTAAGGGGAATAATTTTGAAACGATCTTCCATCTTGCCTGTAAGATTTATGTTTAATGATTGGAGACATGCTTATTTCCTATGGTTAGTAAACTACACACGAAACTATCCCTACAATAGTAAGATCTCAATGTTGAGAAGAAAAAAAAAAGTCACTCAGGAAAAATGTAATGTTAACAGTGTTGTCTCTGGTTATTTGGGAGGATCAGTCTTCTTTACATTTTTCAAAATTTCTGCAATTTTCACTTATTATGTTGGTCATCGAGAAGAGAAAGTTTAAAGATAATTGCGGAAAATGGTCTTCTGTGTTGTTAGTGACCAGAGATCTACAGTCGTGTGGGAAACAAACACTTATGGAACCAAACTGTGCAGACTGGGGGACAAAAACCATGAGACACCTTTCTTGCCTGTTAACATACGCTAAATTCACAAGCAAATATGCCTTTACTATCAGATAATTTCCCCATGGATGATGACTAACGTATCTTCAGATCCAGTGAGTTATTCTCGCAGGTGCAGCCTGAGTGTGGAGTGACCCAGCTGTGAAGGTCCAGGCCTGGAACGCGGAGGTGGGGCATTGATGTGGGGGACAGTCTCAGAACGACACGTTTCCATGTAGACGGAACACCTGGGAGAATGGCAGGCCACTTCTCACTAGCTGGTTTTCAGTCTGGCCCCAGGAATTCTTCTCACCTTAGAGATCTTAAAACAAACAGCTGCAATAACAATAACAACAACAACAACAACAAAAACCCCTTTTACCTTTAACTGAAAAATTTAAGCTCTAAATTATAAGCAAAGACAACAAGCTCTGAGATGCCAGGTGGCGTACCTTAAAAAAATAAAGGTAAATCACTTAAGATTACTTTCAACGTACCAAACACTTCTAAATACTGGGATATAACAGTGAGTAGGATGAGGTTTCAGTTCCCATAAAGCTTGCATTCTAGGTCTAAGTCATTTTTTGTTAAGTTAATAGACAGTGTTGTATTACTCTATTTGTTGAGCCAAAAATTATGCTCTGATACTTTTTTTTTACAACTTTTTTTTTCTTATTGGTGAGATGCTTCAGTATTTGTCATTTGCTTAGTTTTCAAGGTACTTATTACCCTTAATTCCCAGTGCTCCTACAAATCTGTCCAGTGTCTAATAAGATTTCTAAATGTTCAAGACATCAGATAATCAATTGCTTCCCCCACCAACTCCCAGAGACCTCTCTCTGCTATCCTACATCTTCCTTCTCCACTCCGGACAGCTGATACTTTGCAATACTCTGGGCTGGACCTTCTGTTTCCTAGACCTTGAGCTTCCTTTGTGTTACTGAATTCTTGTATATTCTTCACTACCTTCCTAAGAAAGAGAGCTTGGGAGACCTTGCATAACTAAGTATGTCCCTGGGCGTCCCTCACACTTGGTTCATAGTTTGTCTTTGTAAGAAACGTTTTGATTAAAAATAATTTTCCACCCAAATTTTGAAGTCTGTTGAAAAATCTGATGCAATTATGACTCCCTTCGCTTTGTAGGGGAATACTTTTTTCCCCCTCTCTGGGTTCTTTTAGGATTTTCTCTTTATCCCAGTAAAGTGATATTTCTCAAAGATGAATTAAATTTATTTTGCTGGGTGCTTGGTGGGATTTTTCAATCAGAAAACTCACATCCCTCAATTCTTGGAAATTTAAATTACAGCTATAGTTCTGTTGACTGACTACTATTTAATTGCTTTGCTAGATTAACCCACACCCTCCATTCTCTGAAAAATATACTAATACCCATGGGTACTCATGGAGCAGGAGTGTACCCATAGCTTTTAACTCTATCCATTGAGTTATGTTTTTACCAATATCAGTTGATCACGTTTGTTCCCAAACCTGCTTATGCCAGTTGCACTTATTTCTGTAATTATATAAATTAGTTAAAAATTAATTCTAGAATAATTTAGCACTAAGATTGGCTTTATGTTCTTGCTTTTCTTTAAAGAAATTAAAAATCTTAGACAATGTATTCTAGGTAATACATTGGTAATGGCTTAGAGATCCAGTTCGCAGGTCTACACTCAAAGAAAAAGCCTTGGCATGAATCAAAAGCCTAATGAATACATACACATTTATGTGGTTTAAGGCAAAAATAAAATGGTTAAATCCAAACTTTAAAGTGTAGAAAGCTGGCAGATGCCACTTACTCAAATAATAAAGTTAGTATCACCAATACTAGGTCAAACTGTGTCATCCTGATGAGATACACTGAGAAGAATAAGTTTCAAGGTACTTATTACTCTCTATTCCCAGTGCTCCTACAAATCTGTCCAATGTCTAATAAGATTTCTAAATGTTCAAGACATCAGCTAACCTGTGCCATGTCACTCAGTGCATTGGTATTTCTACCAAAAATGTAAAACATCAATCTAATCATAAGGGAAGATGAGATAAGCACAAGTTGGATATTCCACAAAGTAATTGGCCCAAACAACTTAAAAACTGTCAAAGTCAGGAATGATAAGGGGAGGCTGGATAAGGTCGGTCAAGGAGACACAGCAGGGGGATGAGATGTGTCATCCTGGATGGGGTCCTCACCTGGCAACACTCGAATATCTCTCAAAGGTATTTTTAGGACAGTTGATAAGATTCAAATGTGGACTATGGATTAGATAATAGGGTTCACCTTCCTGATTTTGATAACTGTATGTAATAGGAGAATGTCCTTGTTAGGAGATATACTCTGAGGTATCTATGGGCAAATGAGCACGATGTCGCCAACATACTTTCAGATAGTTCAGAAAAATAAAATGACACAAATGTAGAGAGAATTATAAAAACAAAGCAAAGGGGCTAAATATAAGGAATTGCTAAATTTAGGTAAAGAGTATCTTTGTATTACTCATGTAATTTTTCTGTAAGATTGCAATGATATACAAATATAAAGTTATGAAAAGGCTTACAGTAAGAATATAGATTATTCTGATAATCTACTATAACTAATTATCTAGATAATCAAATTTCTTCTTTTTTGAGCAACCCTGGAGCTTCCAGGGCCAAGTAAAGTATGGTCAGTGTTCTGGGGTCAAAGGTCGAGCATGGGAGAGAAGAGAGCAACGAGGCTGGGGCCAGAGGGTGAAGATGGTACATGCAACTTAAAGGACTTGAACTTTGTGGTGAGCTGCTGAACGACTGTGAAGTAGAGGAGTTGGGTGAACCCATTTATATTTAGAATGATCACTCCAGAAGCTGGCGTGCAGTGCAAACAGGAGAGGGAGGAGGAAGACGATGCAGGATTGAGGCTACGTGGCCATTTAAAAGAGGAATCATTAGGTTTTGCATTATGTTCGTGACAGTGGGCTAGAAAGAAGTGGAGGGATTCAAGACCACTTTAAAGGTGGAATCCTTGAATGGCATAACCAGTGACCGTGACGGCGTGGGAGCAGCACAGGTTAACGGCAATGCCACTGACCTGATAGGCACTTCAGTAGGAGGAAAGGAGTGGGGGATGGAATGAGTGGGCAGGGCACGATGAGCTCAGTTTAGATCACGATGAATTTAAGGTCCAGTCGGTGTCCGATGACTGGACAGAGGGTTATCTGCAGGTCGTCACTCCCTTGGTTCATGGCACACAGAGAATGTGTATGTCAGAACTGATGAAGGGTGGAAGTCATGCCAGATTGCTTTCCAGTTAAGCTGGACTGGTTTTCTCTCCCATCAGCAGTGCAAGAGAGCCGGTGGGTGTCTTCCCTATCCTTGCTGACACTTGGCATTTTCTAGCCTTCTAATGTTTCTCAGCCTGAAGGGGCTCTCTAATAACAGTTTGCATTTCATTGTTTACTAGTAAGGTTAGGCTTGTTTTTTCTTTAATTGCTTGTTAGTTACTTGTGCTTCCTCTTCTATAAGTTCTTGTGTGTCTCATTTTCTCATTCTATTGGGTTTCCTGTTCTTGATGATTTTGAAGAAGTTCAGTGTCTTATTTATCTCTTGTCAACTTTAAGTATTGCAACTATCTTTTCCCAATTGGTCACCTGTGTATTTTGTCTAGAAAATCTCCAATTTTGGTGTAGTTGAATATAATGTTTTTCCCTGTGCGATGTCTGCTTTTAGAGTTTTAAGAGGTTCATCCTCACAGGTCACATAAGTGTTATTTTTTATTAACTTTATAGTTATCCTTTCATATTTATGCTTTTAATTTATTTTTTTGTAATTCACCATTGCATATGGTCTATTGTACAGATTCAACCTGATGGACTTGTTTTTCAAACATAATTTCCAAGAAAATCTGTTCATTTTTATTTATTATTCCCTAACAAATTTTTGTGTATACTTGGTCCTATTTCTGAGCTCTTAATTTTACATTATTTGACCCTTAATACCAACACACTGGACTTACTTATTGTAGCTTAAAATATGCCTTGAAATATGTCTAGTAACATCAATACTCCTTCTTTGCTTTTTTTTTCAAAATTTCTTTAGCTATTTGTAGATATAAATTTGACCAGTTATTTATAGAAAATATATTTGTTAACTCTTTTAAAAAGAATACCCATTATTCTGTCTTTTGAACAGTGAATTTCTTTTTATTGTAACTAAAATAAAATTAATGTTATATATGGATTTTAAAAATCTTAATTTTGTTTACTAAACTTTATTTTTTATTCCTTTTTTCCTTTCCTGCATTCCATTAAATTGAACTTTGTTCAATTTATATTTATAGGTATCTTCCTTAATAATTTCTTAAACTTATTAATATCCCTATCTTCCTCCTGAACAAGACAAACATATTAGCATGCTTTCACTTCCCTTATTTTTTTCTCTCGTCCCCACTGCTCCACATCCTTCTCCCACCCCCCCCATTTATGGTTATATTGTCTAGAATTTTAGTTTTGAATTGTTAGGAATTGTTATGGTTAATTTTATGCATCAGTTTGGCCAGACCACAGTGCCCAGATATTTGGTCAAAAGCCAGTCTAACTGTTTCTGTGAAGGTCTTTTTTTTTTTTTCATTTTTATTTTTTAGATAAGATTAACATTTAAATCAGAAGATTTTAAGTAAAGCAGATTATACTACATAATATGGGTGGGCCTCATTCAATCAGTTGAAGGCATTCAGATAAAAAAGATGGAGGTCCCTTGAGGAAAATGAAATGCTACTTCTACACTGCCCTCAGACTTGAGCTGTAACATCAGCTCCTCTCTGGGTCTCCAGCCTGCTGGCCTTTCCTGCAATTTGGACTTGCCAGCTTTCCTTCAATGGCATGAGACAACTTATTAAAAATCAATCAATCAATCTCTCTCTCTCTCTCTCTCTCTCTCTCTCTCCACCACAACTCTGACTTCTAAAAGAATCAATATATCTTGTTAATTTTTGTACTTTATATACAAGGAATCATATAGTATGTTTTTTTTTTTTTGTATCTGTTTTGTCTTCTTATGCTCAACCCTTTTTTGGGTAAAATTCGTTTATGTGCTTGTATGTCATTCATTGTAGTATGTTCATTGTTGTTTAGTATCTTGTAAAGTATTTCATAGTATGACATGCTATAATTGATCAATTTTATTTTTGTTAAGCATTTGAGTATTTTCTGATTTCTTGTTTTTGTTTACTGTTATGAATAGAGCTACCATAAATATCCTAGTGCATGGCTTTAAATGAGAGTAGGTACGAATTCCTGTTGAATATATCATTAAGGATGCCATTTCTGGTTTGTAAGGTATGCATATTTTAGCTTCAGTCAGTACTGCTAAACAGATCTCCAAAGTAGGTGTGCCATTCTACGCCCCCATCATCAATATGCTAGAGTTCCAGTTGCTCCACATTCTCACCCACACACGATATTTTTCTATCTTTTTAATTTTAGCCTTTCTGGTCTGATGAGTTTGTATCACATTGTGGGTTTTGTTTGCATTTTCCTAGTAACTAGCAAAACTGAGTGCCTTTTCATATGTTTATGAGAGTTTTGCTGACTTGCTTTCACAAAGACATCTTTTGTACCTTTTTCTATTGCCTTGTTGATCTCTTTCTAGTTTATTAAGGTGGAAGCTTAGGTTATTGATTGAAGCCTTTTTTTTTTCTGATAAAGGTATTTAAAAGTATGCATTTCCCTCTAAGCATTGTTTTAGCTATATCCCATAAATTTTGATGTTAGGTTTTTGTTTTCATTCAGTTTAAGATGCTTTCTAATTTCTCTTGTAATTTCTTCTTTAACCCATAGTTATTTAGAGATATGTTGTTTAATTTCTAGATATTTGATGAATTCTCAGATTTCTGTTATTGATTTCTAATTTAATTCTATTAGAGGGTGAGAACACACTTTGTATGACTTCAATCTTGTTATATCTATTAAGACTAATTTTATTATACCTTAAAATGAAATTAAAATTTTTTTTTCTAGGTTTTCATAGTTGCTATTAATGTCAATGTTGGCCTGTCCCAACCTCCTACATCCTACCCAGAAGTGGGAGTTCTTTGTCCTGTTTTAGTTAACAGTAGACTTTGCTATGCTATCTACTCACCTGCATTTTGCATATGGCTTGCAGTATGCCATAGGGATGTGTTTCTCTCCTTGCTGGGGAACGCTACCTGTACAAAAGTATTTTCAAAGAGGATCTTTGAGTGCTCAAACTGAGACTTTTCATATAGATTAAAATTCTGGGTTTAGTGTTCTTTTCTTTCAAAACCTTTGAAAATATTGTTTCTCTTTATAAAAATATTATTCCTAATGGCCCCAAGTTGGGAACAACCTAACTGCTCATCAACAGGAGAACAGATAGATAAACTGTGATCTATTCATACAGTGGAATTCCATGAAGCAGTGGCTCTAACTAGAGACACTGTTGCCTCCCAGGAGATATTGGGCAATGTCCGGAGATGCTTTTTTGGTTATCATATCTTGTTAGGGTTGCAGGGGCAGAGGATTGCTACTGGTATCTAGTGGGTAGAGACTGGGGATGCTTCCAAACACCCTGCAATGCACAGAACAGCCTCCACAATAACAAAGAACGACCTGTTCCACAGTGTCAGTCGTGCTGAGGTTGAGAAACTTCTCTATGTCCATGTGAATAAGTGAACAACTGTTAACACGGATGCATCCACATGGTGAGTCCCATAATGCTGAGTGAGAAGTCAGATATAAAAGGGTATATATAGTGTGCTTCTATTTGTATAGAATTTAAAACAGAAGAAACTAACTCATGGTGTTAGCAGTCAAGATAGGGTTATCTCTGGAGGGCAAGGACCAGGAAGACTTGCTGGGTGGTACTCATGCTCTCTTTTTCGATCTGGGAGTTAGTTACACTGATATAGTCATATCTGAAGATCAGCTGTGCCTTACAACGGGTGCATATATTAATTCATTATATTTATTAGTTGAATAAACATTTACAAAATTCCATTGTCTGATTTTAAGAGATGATCGATCTATTCTTTTTCATTGGAAGCATTTACATGTTCTCCTTGTTTTTGATATTTTGAACTATTCATTCTTGTTTATTACTCTGTAAAATCTTCTTTTTAAGTTGGGGAAAATTTTTAGTTATTCTTTTTAAAAATATTTTTTTACCTATCCTTATTTTTTTCCTCTTCTGAGATTTTTATTATCTAAAGGCTGACAATTCTGCTTCTCCATAGCTTTCAACTTCTCTCTTGTACTTCATACTTTTTTAACCTCTTACCAGTTGTTGCCTGGGTGATTATCTTGACTGGAACTTCTAGTGTAATTTATTTGTTTATTTTTATCACACATTGCCAACAGCACTTTATTCCCCCCCCCCCAACATCCTGTTCTGCAGCTTCCTTGGCCCTTTTCGTTTGGATGGCAAAGAGCCGGGCATGGGCACAGGCCAGGAGAAGATTGGCAAATGCCTCGAAGTTCTCCTCTGTGATGACCCTGGCTTTCTCCGGCTTGTTGACATTGCCTTGGGCATGTCTGCCTCTGTCAGCTGGGTAGCCAGTTTGAGTTCTTCAGCAGAGCTGTCTCCCTGCTTGGTGGCCGAGGGCTTCCTGGAGAAGTAGATGAGCTTAGAGAGGTCCTCTGTCAGCTGCCGCCCGGTCCCCTGCAGGGACTCTGTGCACTTGTGCTGCTGCCTCGATCCACTGAGACCCCAGGGGTCCAGGCCACCCTCAGCTTCCCCAAGCTGAAGCCCCTGCCAGCTCGCACTTGCGTGTGGTACCCCAGGTGGGGCATCTCACTGTGGGTGGGGGGGTGCCCAGATGCAGAGTGATGCAGCACGCTTAGGATCTTCCACTCTGCCTGGTTAAACCACGTGGCTGCCAGTCCTTAGGGGAGTGGGCCTTGGGAAGTGGGACTTGGAGGGTGGGCCTTTCGCCTGGATGTCTTGGCTGCTGCCTCCCAGCCTTCTCCAAGGGAGAATGGCCACTGGAAACGTCACTCATTCACTCTTCAGATTTAATCCTGCTGCTCTTCGACCATCTATAGTTTCTTTTTTTTTTTTTAACATATCTTTAAATAATATTTTCAACCCAGTGTTGCTTATTGTTTTTATTGTTTTTCAGACTGTATCTGTTCTTGAATTGTTTTATAAACTCTGATTATCTGTGTTTTTGAAGCTATTTGTTGTGCTTATGTGGCTGCTTGTCTGCTGGGGCCGGCACTGGGACTTTACCTGCTAGCCATTGTCCACCCTTTTGACTTTTTTTTTTTGCGCTGTTGTCCCCTTCCGTCATTTTACTCTAAGAGCTCTTTCATACACCCTAACCTTCCCCTGGGGGGCGCATCGCCTTGGCTGAGGCTGAGTGTCCAGGGGGAGAGCTGCAAGGCCTGGCCCCCAGCCTGTGCTCTAGCAAGCCTGAGAGTGTGAATCTGTGCCCGAAGGTGACAGGTCAGGGTGCACGCTCTGGCCTCACAGCCGGGGGCCGACCGCTGCTTGCTTCTCTGTCCTGGCTGTACCCTGGGCTCTTTCCAAGCCATCTGTTTGGGCTGACTGAGGTCCCCTCATCTTCAGGCTACTGGGCAGGGAGGACCGCCCCGAGCCAGGCTGCATGTGCACCTGCTGTTTGCTGCTCCTCAGCCCGGCCCGTGTCCTCACACTGCTGTTCTGCCCCAAAGCGCTGGCTGGCAGCGACATCACCCCTTGCCCCCGTGGCAGTGTGGGAAAGATCAAAGAGCGGCTCTCAGATCCCCTTCAGAATCTGTCACCTGGTTGGCATTTGGCCACCTCTTATTTCCTAAGCTGTTTTCCCTCTATGTTGGGTGGGACCCACCGCCTTCGGGCTTTCCAGGGTGATTTCTCACAGTTTTGGCATGATTTCCTCAGATTCATCAACCCCCCTACAACCCTCATGGGGGTCGCATTTGTGGAGGGGGAGCCAGCAGCCTTGTTACTTTATTACCTTCTGGAAACCGGACATGGTAATGAGTGCGGGCTTCAAAAGCAGCCTTTCAACACCCATGTGACCTTGGATGAGTTACTGAAGTTTGTGCGTCTATGAAATATGGCTCATAATGGTACAGGCTTCCGAGGATGGCTGTGGGCGGGCACAGCACTGGCACGTGGCAGCTCTTCATAAATACTTATTGTTGTTGTTGTTGTTGTTATTTTGGTGTGGTCCGGGCAGTCATCAGCGGGGGCTGATGATGGTGGCTGGAGTTGTAGATATGAGTAGCGTCTCTCTGGGAGAGTGAACAGAGTAAGGAATGAAGGAGGGTTAGGACGTGGCCCCAGCATTTAAGGGTTAGTGGAGGAAAAAAAGAAAAAGATAGAGAAGGAGGGCCAAAGGTGGGGCCACAGAGGCCAAGGGCAAGGAGAGCCTCCCTGGAAGGGGTGGGAGTGAGTCATCCTCGGGAGAAGCCGTCTTGCTTTCAGCCTGTTGGACTTTGCACTTAGATGCTCCCTGGTGAACTTAGATCGGTTTTAGTGGGGAGGAGGGCACAGAAGCCAGATTGCAGCCAGTTGAGAAAGACATAGGAGGTTTAAGAAGCAGAGATAGATTTAGATGTTTCCTCCCGCATGTCTGGCTGTGAAGGGGAGGAGAGAGATTACGGCAATTCCTGGCAGAAGTATCAAGTCAGGAGAAAGGCAGGCGGTTTGTTGCTCGTGGAGAAAGAGCCAGTTCCATCTCTCCCATCCCTTCCTCCCTCTTCGCTTCTCTGTCACCCTTTCCCTCCTCCTGCTTTTTCATCTGTAAACTTTGCATTGTTCTGAGAATGCGCCTCAAGTGACCAGGGAGGTCCAGGACAGAGAGAGGCTGAAGCTACCGGATGAGAGAGGGAATAAAGGGTAGACGAGACTCTCACCCACAATGAGGGGAAATGGGGTCCAGAGCCCGGCGGGGGGACAGGAATCGTGGGTGTCAGCGTAGGTACGTTTGCGGTGGGGGGACACGGGGAGGGGGCGGAATACAATCCGAGTTCCTTCCGTTGTATTCAGTTTGGTTTATTAAGAATGTCAGTAGACTTGAAATAGCATGTCACCTTTCCCAGAGGCAGTAATATTCTCTTGTGGAGCTCTGTGCAGGTGACATAAAGTGAGGCGTGTGGAAGGCCTTTGTGGACCGTGGGCCATGCAGTGCCAGCTGGGGAAAAGCATCCATCGAAAATAGCCCATGTGGCCTGGTTATTGGCTCAAATGATGCCAAGACTCATTGACACAGCTTAGACCCAATGATGACGCTGGGGGTGGGGCAGATGGGTACCCAGGCACAGGGGTCATGGCCTGACACTCTCTTTTGGGAATGATTTTACTGGGGGCCTGTAATGAGGTCCCCCCAGGTTAGAAATGAGGGGATCAGGCTGCTTCCCATAGTCCAACAGTAAAATGAACATAGAAGTATAACGGGGTGTGGTGGGGTGGGGAGTGCGGGTGACAAAACTTCACCCTGTGTGGGCAAAATGTCTTAACAGGTCGACACGTGACAGAGTATTTTGGGCCCAGATATATTTGTGGAAGTAACATCTTTGCTATTTAGGTCTCTTATATTGTTTTTAGCTATTCTCTCTCTCTCTCTCTCTCTCTCTCTCTCTCTCTCTCTCTCTCTCTCTCTCTCTTTCACACACACACACACACCTGTGAGCAGGTGGTAGAATTTATCTCCTATATGCAGATGTGCAAAGAGAGAAAGAGGGAGAGAGGTGCGGGCGGGGAGGTGTGGCGTATTCTTGGTTTCCTACTATTCTCTCTCTGGTGAGGACACACAGCTGAGAACACAGGGTGTTAAGAGCCCTCAGTTTCTAAGGGCTTCGAGGTGCTAGACCAGCTATGCAGAACGTGCTAAATGGGGGATCAGAAAACCTGGCCCCACTGCGACTTTGAGAGTATGGAGAAGGCAGGTGGATGAGGAGGAGGGGGCCGCCCAGAGCAGGAATTTAGTCGAGAGGAGTTGTGTGTTTTCCTCCCCTGCCCACGCGTATTTTGAGTGACGTGAGGGGGCTCCCTGAGAAGCACTGAGAGAATCGGACAAATCTGGGGTGAGACCACCTCCTTCCTAATGCTGAAGGCAGGAGGAGGGTCGTAGAGCCTCCCTGGGTAGACAAAGCCAGCTGGTGAGGGACCCAAAGGAAGCTGTCCTTGTGGTCGGCTCTCAGGCCCGGGCACAGGGTGGGGACAGCAGTGACAGGGGTGGCTGACAGTGTGTGTGTGTGTGCGTGTGTGTGAACCTCAGTGGGCACGGCGATGTGGGCCGAAGGGAGGTACTGAGTCTCCGCAGCTCCTTCAGAGAGCTCCAGCTTAAATCAGCACCAGCGTCTCCTGCTCTTCTGCCTCCCAGAATGCTCTGGGAGGGATTTGAAGGCAATAGGATGCCCAGAGCCGAGGCTTCGTCTCTTCTTGTGACACTCGTGTGGAAATACAGGGGTGGTTGCTGGGCCGGCCGCCGCTCCCCTTGAGTGTCTAGATTTCCTGCTCCCCATCACCAGCTCTCTCATCTGCTATCCCTGGCCAGAGAGATGAGGCAGCAGAGCAAGTGCCCAAGCCACCCAGTGCTAGTGCTGCTGCTGTGAGGTCTCCAGTCAGAACCCCTGGTGGAGCTGAAGCAAGGATGGAAGATGGGGGGATGGAGTCAGAAGCTAGCACACGTCACACAGGGTGTGAAGTGGCGGGACCACCCGGAGAGCAGACTGCTCATTCATGGGATTCCCCACTCTCTGGAAGATGCCACGGAGCCCGGGGGCATTAGCCCATGTCATGGATCAGGCCCCCTCTCTAGCCAGCATCTCACATCAAGATGGGATGCGTCATGTGATTGGGGCTTTTGTTCAGAAAGGGCGGGACCTTCTGTCCTCAGACCTGCTGAGCCACGTATCAGCTGTGGGACTTTGGGGGTGTATATGTCCCTCCCTCTCTCCGAACCTCACTTTCTTCGTCCTTGGAGATGATCCTCTCTCTTCTCACGGTTTGTGGTAGGAATGGGATGAGAAACACACGCAGAGGGACGGGCACAATGTCCGGGAAAGAAGAGGACATGGACACACGAATCGCTTTCTTTCCTTGTCAGCTCTTCCTCGACCCCAATCTCTGATAGTGTTTGTGGGGTGACCACTGCTCGTTGGCAAGAGGGAGGGAAGGTTTCTACCCCCGACCCTCGTAATGCGGCTGTGCTGGTGGACGGAGCCGGCTGGGTTCCCGTCAGCCAGCCACTCCCAGCGGGGAATGGGTGGGGTGGGCCCCAGGTGGGGTGCCCCTGCAGAGCTCAGTGCAGGGGTCCGAATGAAGCCCACAGCCTGAAAGAAAGATCTGACTCGAGGCCCTCTCCACCAGGGCCCATCCCCAAACCCGGGGCCTCCTCACCTGCCCCTCAAGTGCCATGCCTTGGGCCCATCTCCCATGCTTTCTGAAACACCATTCTGTTCCTATCACTCCTTAAACCCTCAGTGGCTCCCCATCGTTTAGAACTGTGTTTTTCTGATAATGGATTCTGACCTTTAGTGGGCTATGAAATCAATTTAGTGAGTTGTGACCAGTATTAAAAAAAAAAAAACTTGAATAGACTAAATTTGAGCCTCCATCATAGGTACATATTGTTTTGCAAAACATTTATTTCAGATTGTTTTAAAAGTAAGCATGTTCCTAAGTGGGGATTTGAGCCTCCCATATTTAATTTGTTATTGAGGACAGTTTTGATGTTTATAATTTTTAACAATTACCTCTGCCATGGGATAAACATACACTCAGGAAAGTGCCAGTCACGTGTGATGCATTTCTATATATGCAAACTCTCATTTACCTACCATCCAGGTCAAGATATACAACATATCCGGACCCCAGAGGCACTCCAGCACCTTCCGAGGCAAAGCTCCCCACCCCCGCCCCCAAGAGATAATCGCTCTTCTGACTGCGTAATTATCTGTTAGTTTCGCCTGTTCTTGAATTAAATGGAATGGGAGAATACCAACTGTTGTGGAGTTTGGCTTCTTTAGCTCGACATTATGTCTGTGAGATAACTTCCATGATATCGCACGAGCTGTTTCCTGTTGTAGTCCGTTGTGTGAGCACACCTCAGTTTAATTATCCATTTCTCCCGTGGGTGGGCGTTTGGGTGGCTTCCAGTTTTCAGCTGCAGGTTCTGTGACTATTCTGCGCATGTCTTTTTTTTGGACGTATCCACTCATTTTTTTTTTGGCCGTAGTAACAGGAGTAAGATGCTTGGGTTACACGACAGATAACTTAATTAAAATGGCCAAATAGCTTATTAAAGTGGTTACATTTGAGACTTACATGTACACATGTCTGCACATGTACGATCTATATATGTATGCATGTGTATGTATGTACACATACGCATGTACATATGCATGTATACATATGTATGCGTATATATGTATATATACACACATACATTTTTATGTGTGTATATTTTCTTGTTACATTTATTTTATTTTTTTATTTTATTTTCTTAAGTTACATTTGAGACTTACATGTACATATGTCTGCACATGTATGATCTATGTGTGTGTATGTGTGTATATATACATATATACACACACACACACAAATACATACACACACACACGCACACACACATATATAGTTCAGGTTTCCATGTAAATGATTTTATTATTGTGGGTCTTAGTAAAAGAAAAGAACAAAAAAGACATTGAAAGCTACTCCGAGAGAAAGTCCGACTCCTTGGCATGACTTACAAAGCGGGGCACGATCTGCTTTCCTTCCCTACGGCTCGTCTGCCACCCACCCTCCCCTTCCCTCCCCTGAAAAGTCTGCTTCCTCTCTTTGTTTGTGGACTCCTCCTGCTTGTCCCTGAGCGTTCATTCTGGATCTTAGTTTTTCCAGGACGTCTCCCCTGATCAGCCCCGTCTCCTGTCCCTTCCCGCGCCTCCCTCTGTCATCATGCTTAGTCAGTGCCTTCCATTCTGTCTCCCAGTCCTTACACACGAGCTCCTCGAGGGAGAAGCTGTGATCCACCTTTTGCATCTAGGGTGAAGGTTGGTTTTTATCCCAACTCCATATCCCTTGTTTTGGGAGCCGCCTTTCGTCGAATCCAAGGAAGCACCTTTCCTGCCCTCTCGGTCCCAGGTGCCGGGTATCAGAGATGCCCTTTGTGGTCCCAGCCTCGGTCCCAGCATGTCCTGCATCCGTGGCCACAGAGCTTGGTCACCTGGCTCTTTGGAAAGGGCCTCGGGGGATGTGGGCCCGTTGTCTTGGTCGTCTTGGTCCCCCGACCCACCGTCCACCCTGCGCTGTCTGGTGGTGAGGTGCGGGGTGCCGTGCACAGCCACCCACTGAGGTGTGGCTACAGTCACATGCTGTGGAGTCGTGTTTTGATGTAAGGTTTTATTCTCAGTCCTGCCACTTATCTGCCGCGCGAGCTCACACACATGCTCGGCTGTATTCTTGTTTGCAAAATGGGAACGATGATGCCGTTCTCATAGTTGTTGGGGGGCGGGACGAATAAAGCGCTGGCACCGGATCTGACACACGGGTGGGCTGTAACCGAAGGTCGAAGGTCGTGGGGCGCGGTGACCCGCGTGCGTTTGACAGCACTGTCGCGGCTCTTCTGCAGGAACAGCTCAGTTTCTCCCCCTGCAGGTGCCCTCACCCCCAGCTGCAGTCGAAAGACTGACGTCTTTCTAAAGCGCTCAGTTAAATGCAACGAGGCGATACAGTTCGGGGAGGCAGTTCCTGTGTTTCAGAGTCACAGGTGCGTTTGAACCCCACTCCAGAGACGGCACCTAGGTTTGGGGAGTCCCGGAGGAGAGGGGCCCCGTGCCCGGTTGGCAGGCGGGACGTGGGAAAGGGGCGCAGGCCCAGGGATGTCCCCGTACTCGGCTGCTGCGTGCTGTGGGGGAGGAGGTAACTGCGTTGGAGTATGGGAACCCCATCTACGTGAGAGAGTCCGAGACCCCACCACACACGGGAGAGGATCAGAGGCAGGAAGGGAGGATGAGGCAGATGGGGCCTCCGGGCCAGGCGTGAGCTGGAGGCTCCGGGTGGAGACAGCTCATTCAGAGAAGCAGCTGGTCCGCACATGGAAATTTGCCCGAGAGACAGGTCGCAGAAGGTTATGTCTGGTGATGGCTCTTATTGTGGGCGAGGCCCCTAATATAAATTCTTTCAGGGACAGGAAAGAGTTTCTTGTGAGCCCATAGGGTCTTCCTTGCCTTCAGCTCAAAATAATCCACGTGTCAAAGCGGCATGTCTTGGTGGGGGGGGGGGCCTGTTCTGCACCCCACCAACACCGTGTCTGAGTCAGCCTCGGAGAGCCCCCAACGCCCTGTGGTGTGTGTGTGTGTGTGTGCGTGTGTGTGTGTGTGTGTGTGTGTGTGCACATGCAGGGGTGTGACAGAAGGACTTCTTGGGGTGTCTGAGCGTAGCAGGCACGGGGCTGGACCGGCTTAGCTCTGCCTCACTTCTCATGGTCCCAGCGAGGCACAAGCCATGACAGCCACGGGGACGGGGATGGGGACGGGGACGGAGAAGTGGCACAGAAAACCTGCAGGCCTGGAGGAGACTTCCCGGATCGACAGGGCCGAAGGAGTAGCCAGGACAGCTGTCCAGGGGTCCAGACGAGTGTGACACCTTTGCGGCTCGCAGGAGCACACGGGGACGGCAAGACGGGGCGGACGCCTTCGTAGGACAGGAGACACCTAGAGTTTGGGTTCCACCCTGGCGAAGGGGAGTGGCCGAAGCGGAACTGAACGAGGTGAAGCTTTGCGCTACGTAGCGGGATTGGGGCGCAAAACAGGACTTCAACTCAATTCAGAAAAGGCAACGTACGTTTTTAACACTCCTGAATAAGTACGCCGAAAATCCTGAATTACAAAAATAAATTCTTTTCCCCCCACTTTGCTTTATCGCACTCTATTTCATGTTAAGCTCCTGAGATCGAGAGGGCCGCTCTCTTTAAAAACATCATCAGAGCAAAGAACCCACGGTTGAGCTGACGCATTGAAGGGACAGAACCTTCTAGCTGGAGAGGGGGCTGACCAGCTGGTGGGGGGGGTGCACAGGTCCTCAGCAGGGGCCCCTGGCTGGGCACAGGGCAGTGCCTGGCACTGGGAAGGGCGGGGTTTGCGGGGACCCGCCCCCCTCGCCCTGGAAGCTGGCCCTCGGGGAGGCAGCCTCCCTGCACGGCTTCCTTCCGCACCCCATTCCCCCGACCCCTTGACCCCTCGTTCCTTCCCTTTTTCACTGAGGTAAAAGTCACGTAAAATTAACCACTTTAAAGTGTGCGATGCATTGTCCTTTAGTACCCTCGTGCTGTTGTGCAACCTTCACATCTAGTTCCAAAACAGTTCTGTCACCCTTTAAAGGGACCCGCTAGCCTTTAAGCAGTCACGCCCCGTCCCCTCCTCCCCCAAGACCCTGGCGGCCCCCAGCCGCTCTGTCTCCCTGGGGTGACTTACCCACACATTTCGCATAAGTAGAATCATAGGCTTTGTAACTTTTGTGTCTGGCTACTTCCCTCCTCCCTTTTGTGCTTTTCAGTGCTGTCTCTTCCTCCCGAAGCTTCTTCAGGGCCCACCCAAGGAGTCCCCCAGGCATTTCCAAACTCCTTTTCCCAGGAAATAGGCCAAAGGAAGAAAGGAAAGTCAGAGGGTGAGGAGGTGGCGGGAGGATATGTGTGTGTGTGGGGGAGGGGCTTTAGGAAAAAAGACACCCAGCGGTTTCTGATCAGCTGAATTGAGTTTTGTCTACCTAAGAAACGTCTAAACCTGTAGAGAACTTGTATGAGTTTATCTGAGCCCAAAATGACAACATTTGCCAGGGAGCAAGAGCTCAAATGCTCTGGAGAAGATATTCTTTTATGTCTGTGGAATTAAGGAGGAGACAGAGGACCATGACAGGAAGGTAGGAGAAAGCAACGCGGGGACTGGGTTAGGGCGGATGGGTGGGATTACGTGCCCTCAGGAAGAGGGCCATGTTTTGGGAGGAGGGGATATGTCAGCCTGGAGGCAGGAAGCAAGGGGCAGGGCCACGGAAGGCACAGGAAGACCTTCAGCAAAGCAATTGCAGCCTGGGGCGTGACTGCTCCCCACGTCCTGCCCAGTTAGGGATTTATGATCAGATCGCCCTGTGCGATTCCTTTCCACAGAACTCCTCTTTCATCCACAGTTTGGGGGCCAGTGATCTCAGGCCACGAGGGTTGAAGGACCACGCCGTGTGTGGGAGACAGGCCCGCCCTGGCTCCTGATTTGAAACAGATGCTCTGTGTTCAGGAAGGAGGGTTAAATTTTGAAACAAAGGATGGAGACGGGGGTGTGGCTGGGTTTTCCCCACGCTGTGTTTATAAATCAGGCAGAAAAGCAGCCCTCGGATCAAGTTGCCGCCTGCATTCCAAGCGTACACCTGCCGTGGGAACCCGCCTTGCAGCCCAGATAGATAGATGCACATCCTGAGCTTGAGGGCCAGGCCGGCCCTCCTCCGATGACTAGTGTGGCAGGAAGTGGGGGACGTTGTTGGGGGGAGGGAATGGGAGGTGGTGGTTTCTCTCTGGCTCTGTGTCTGGATAAGGAGCTGGCTGGTGGCCCTGCTGCTCCCTGGTTTCTGCTCCCAGGGAGAAAGGAGCATGGGTTGGAATTACAGCACGTGTTTTAGGCAGGTTTAGGGTTTTCTTCATGTGGGATGGGCTTTTGTATCTTGACTGACGAAGGTCTGTCCTCTGTCCACCACTGTGGGGTCTCTGAAGATCGCAGTGCCCGTGGCCTCTCCCCCACATCCTTTATGCCTGGAGACTGTATGACCTTGGGTTCGTCATTTCCCCTTTAAAAAGCGTCAACTTCCTTAGCTGTACACGAAGATACTACATTATGTGGTAGGTCGAATAGTGTCTGCCCCCCAAATCCACGCCCACCTAGAGCCTGCGCCCTTTCCCCCTGCCCGGCCCTGTGCGTCTCTTTCCCGCAGCTGCCCGAGAGTTATATCCTTTCATAAGAAACTGGGAAACCAGTAAGCGCAATGTATCTCTGTGTTCTGTGAGTCGCCCCAGCAAATTAATGGGGCCCAGGATGGGGGCTTGGAACCTCCAGTCTAACCTGCCTGTCCGATGGGCATACAGGTGACAACCGGGACTCGAGGCTGGCTTCTGGGGCTTGGGGAGCAGTCTGGGGGGCTGACCCTGTATCCTCGTGGACCCTAATGCTGGCTCTGGGTCAACAGTGTCAGAACTGAATTAATTTGTAGGACACCCAGCTGGTGTCTGGGAATCGCTGGGTTGTATGGGGGGACCCCCCCGCCCCCTGCCAATGGAAGTTGGGTTAATGCAGGGCCGTCTAACTAGGTTCATTTCTGGGCTGCATCTGGATGGTGTCCACCCCTTCCCTTTCCTGCCGATGCTCAGAGAAGTGACTTATTTACCCAAGCGACACAGCACGTCGATGGCCGGCCCAGGACTTGTTCATGTGCTTTCCTCTAGTACGGGAGCGGGTAGAAGATTTCGGTGACAATTCTGCAGGGGCTTCTGTCAACTGAGTCCACGGGGATATATATGGGAGGTGGCCTAGGGCCTGAGCTGAGGGCTGGTTGGGGAAGGACAAGGCTAAGCTTGCCAGTGAGACACAGGCCTCAGCTTCCATGGACTCACCCACCTCTTCTTGTCTTCAGAAACACCTCTTGCAGGCCCTCCCCTCGTCGCTATGGACAATCAATCGTGGTCTCCTTTCTCCAGGCCAAAGGTGGGGTAGCGGGTGGAGTGGGAGGCGGGTGGTTTTTGCCGTAGCAGGACCCAGGTATGAATCCCAGCTCTGCAGTTTACTGGCCGAGGAACCCCTGGGTAATGACTCGCCCCACGAGGGTTCACGTTCCTCAGCGCTAACATGGAGATGGCAGGCCCTACCTTGCAGATTTCTGTGAGGATCGGGGATGGATGTGCAGAGCCTCTGGTCCACAGCAGCCATTCTGCACAAGAGCCGTTCCATTATTTCCCCAGTAGCTGCACTGGCTTTATTCCAGTGTTTACTGCAGGGTCTGGTTCCACTCTTAGCTCGTCAGCTTTCCTGACTCCCATGAGCTCCAGTTTCTTGCACAAGGCACCCTGTCTGTGGGATGGTGTCCAACGAGGACATTTGCCAAGGGCTTGTGCAAATCGAGCCATTGTGGTGGAAAGCACATGGGCATCGTCCTCAGTCAAACGTGGCTCAAATGCCCGCTCTGCCATTTCCCAGCTGTGGGATTCGAGTCTCACTCACTGTTAAATGCGGGGGAGAGGGGGGTTGGTTCAGGACCTGCCGGCAGCACTGCTCTGTGCTTACACGTGTGTGTGTATAAGCGTGGGAGGAAGAGCGTGTGTCCTGTCAGTGTCAGCTTTTCATCTTCTCGTTCTGTGACTTCACCTTTTCACCTGTGGCTAGCCAACCCCCCGCCCCCCTGAATACTGCGTTGACATCCCATCAGCTGCCATCAAAAGGAGATGGAAGATGAGATCATTTTCAGAACAAGGTCACTGGAGCAGAGGCCACCCTGAGCATCCCTCTTCAGCTGATTATATTTGATTCTAGGATTCAGAACAGGGTTCAGCAGCTATTCTCTCCCTCCCTCCTCCCTCCCACCTTTCTCTTTCTCTTTCTCTTTCTCTCCATCTGCCTGCCCCGCCGCCCCCCACCCCCCGCCATCTAGGTAAAGAGAAATAGTTTGAGGCCGCATTTTAAAATCTAATTTTTAATACCAAGTGAAAATAGCACCTTGAGTCCAATGAAGACAGTTTTATAGACTTTCCTGAAAGTTAATAAGAAACTTGGTGTTATTTTTTTAGCTGCCAGATGTTGGCATCTTGCATTTATCTCTCAGTTATGTTTACGTAGTGTGCTGGAGTGTGCAACGTGGATTCTTAGCCTTAGCATATCAGTATCGTGCCATATTTTCTGAGGTATAATTGACATAATTTTCAGATACACAAATAATGATTTGATATGTGTGTGTGTGTGTGTGTGTGTATAGCAAAGCGATCACCACCATAAGTCTATTAACATCCATCTCCACGCGGTTATACATTTTTTTCCCTGTGATGAGAATGTTTCATCCGCTTCCCCTGCCCTCCACCCGGCTTCCGGCAACCACCAATCTAGTCTCTGTCTCTATGTCTTGTTCTTGTTTTTCAGATTTCACATTTTTTTTTTAATATTTCACCTATAACTGAGGTTCATATGGTATTTGTCATTCTCTGACTGACTTCATCTAGCATCGTGCCCTCGCGTTCCGTCTATGTTGTCAAAATCAACAAGATTCCCTCCTTCGATGGCTAGAAAAGGTTCTATTGTCTTACACGCAGACACACATGTGCCACATTTTCTTCATTCACTGGTGGACACAGCTTGTTTCCGTGTCTCGGCTTTTGTAAAGAATGCTGCCGTGAACGTCCTGTTTTTATTTCCTTCCGGTCAATACCCCGATGTGGAATTGCTGGGTTCTATAACGCTTATTTTAACGTTTTGAGGAATTTCCATACCGTTTTCCATAGTGGGTACACCAGTTTGCATTCCCACCAACAGTTCACAAGGGCTTCCTTCTATCCACGTCTCTGCCGACGTTCATTCCTTGTCGTTTCGACGACAGCCTGTGTAATAGGGACGGGGCGACGTCTCGTGGTGGTCTGGTTTGCGTTTCCCTGATCAGTGATGGTGTTGGGTGCCTTTTTATGTACCTCTGGACTGTGTGTCTTCTTTGGAAAAAAGTCTGTTCAGAGATCTGCCCATTTTCTAAATCAGATGGTGTTTTTGCAGTTGTGCGGGTTCTTTATAGATTTAGGATTGACCCCTTATCGGATATATATGTATATATGATTCACAAATAATTTCTCCCATTCAGTGGGGTGCCTTTTTGTTTTGCTGGTGATTTCCTTCTCTGCACAGAAGGTTTTTAATCTGATATAGTCTTCCTCGTTTTAGTTTTTGCCTTTGCTTTTGTTGTCAAATACAAGAAATCAACACCAAGACTCATGTCAAAGAGTTTTTTTTTTTTTTCTGTTGTCTTTTAGGACTTCTATGGTTTCAGGTTTAAATTCAAGTCTTTAACCCATTTAGACTTCATTTTTGTGTGCAAGGTAAGATAATGGTCCAGTTTCATTCACTTGCCTGTGGCTGACCAGCTTTCCCAACCCATTTACTCAAGCAACTGTCCTTTTCCCAGTGTATATTCTTGGCTCCTCTGTTGTACATTATTTCTGGATCAGTTTTGTGCCATTGATCTATGTATCTGGTTTTATGCCAATACCATAGTTTTGATACTATAACTTCGTAGTATAGTTTGAATGAAATCAGGAAGCGTGATGCCTCAGCTGCTTCTTTCTCAGGGTTCTTTGGCCATTGAGGGTCTTTTGTGGTAACCAAAATCGAATTTCTCTTTCTATGAGTTTTTTTTTTAGATTCCACATATAAATGAGATAATACAATATTTATGTTTGTCTGAATTATTTCAGTTCACATAATGCCCTCAAGGTCCATCCACATTGCAAATGGCAGGATTTCCTTCTCTCTATGGCTGAATAATATTCACACACACACACACACACACACACACACACACACACACACTCATAACTGCGTTATCCATTTATCTGTTGAGGGACACTTAGGTTCTTTCTATGTCTTTCCTAGTGTAAATAATGCTGCTGTGAACATAGGGGAGAAGATATTTTTTGACATAGTGTTTTCATTTCCTTTGGATATATTCCCAGAAGTGCCATATTTTTAATATTTTGAGGAGCCGCCGTGTTGTTTTTATGTGGCTGTACCAGTTTACGGTTCCACCAACAGGGCATCAGGGTGCCCTTTCCTCTACATGCTCAGCAGCATTTACTCCCTGTCGTTCTGATGCCAGCCGTTCTAACAGGTATGAGGTACTATCTCATTGTGGTTTTGATTTGCATATTCCTAACGACTAGTGATGTTGAACATCTTTTCATGGACCTGTTGGCCATTCATATATCTTCTTTGAAAAAGGTCTATTCTGGTCCTTTGCCCATTTTACCTAATTTCCACAACAACCCTGCGAGAGAACTGTTTATTCTTAGTGGCTGGTGATAGCCAAGACCCGGCAGTGTCTCAAAGCGGGGGGGATCTCAGTCAGTACCCGGATTCAGGCTGATTGGAAGGCGGACCCTCAGGCAGTAGTTTTTAAAGTATGCAAATAAATCTCTTTCGGGGCAGGCTGGGAGATGGGTGTTTCTGTCTGCTCCCTCTGCACTGAGCCATGGGGCAATCGCCAGTTAAGAAATGTTTCTTAGTTTGCCTCTGCACCACTGAACCCATGAACACATACTGGCCGCCAGAGCCAGGTGATCAAGGGGTGTTTCCTGGGTGGCAGCCACAGCACTAGGGGCACCAGACACATGCAGAAGCTCCCTCCGGGAGCTACTGGCCACCTGAAAAGCAGCAGAGGGAGCCTGCTGACCTTGGTCCTTGGAGGGCATTTCAGCAGGCCCGTAGCTGTGTGTTGAACCAGATGCCTGCGCCTCTGGCTGATGCTCTAGGATAAGTACATAGGGCTGGGATCTTACACTGAAGGACTGTCCACTCTGCAGCTGGCTGCCTCTGTGCTGGGCACTGGGGGGTGCGAGCCCTTTGAGAACTATTTCTCAATTTGCATAGCTTTGAGGGGCTCGTGGACGCTAGCTCTGTGAGTTTTCAAAGCTAGCTGTTTTGGGGACTTGTCTCTCAGGCGCAGGTCTTAAAAGCTAGAGGGGTCTGACGTGGGGCTCTGTTTATTTGCTGATTGGCACTCAGTTAAAGGCTAAGCTCAAGGGCCAGGGACTTTGTCGCGATCATCCTTGAGATCTCAGTGCCTAGTCCAGTGCCTGGCACACAGTAGATGTTGGAGAAATGCTTGTGGAAGGAAGGAATAAAGCGGGGGAGTTGATTAAGTACGTGCCAGGCAGGGCTCTCCCTTCACGGCTGCCTTGAGCAGCGTCTCCTTCTCTGAACTGGAGTGACTTCCTCCACGGCGACCCTTGGCACCCAGTCTGTGACCACGCAGACCACAGGCCCTGCAGACCCTAAGCCACGTGCTGAGCCTTCTCTCCCGCATCTCTGGGGAATTCTGGAATCCACCTTTTCCCACTTTTTCACTGACTCCACACCAGACTTGCCCCAACTCCATAAATGCAGTAATCTTTCCCCCAGGGAGTGCGAAGGTCAGGAATAAAAACAAAACACACCACAGAGCAGGCCTGAGCGTATGGTACTCGCAAGAGCGTCCGAGAGCTCTCCTGTGACTCATCCATTTATTTTAATGACATCAGAATATTACAGTCTGTTGAAAAAAAAGAAAAAGCACATCATTTATCCCATACTGGGGAAGTCATACTATAACATTATTTTTTTAAAAACATCTTAATATTTTTTCTTTTAGAACCTATCGTTGAGTGAGAGAAATGAGCTTTGCCCAATGCCCAGTTTTGTTTTCGCGGGTCCCGGCTAGCTGGCATCTCTCGACTTTCCCCAAGTGTTTCGTTTGGCACTGGTCTAAACATGTGTAACGGCCACCAAGCTGGACAATGCCCCAGCTTCCTGGGCACCTGAGCGTCCTGGGAGAGGGCTGTGCGGGGGAGGTGGGGGATGCTTGCCCGGCCACCTCGCTGGTGTTGGAGGACCTGTCTCAGGTTTCCCTGTACCTGGGTGCCTACTGTGGTGCAGTAGCAAAAACTTTGGCCCAGGGAGACACCTGCGTCTGGTGTCAATTTCCTGGATGACCTTGATCTCTGGTCTAGACATTCCATTTCTCTGATTCTGTTTTCCCACCCGCTCTGGTTCCTTCAGCTCCAGTATCTGGGACACTGGGAGTCTTTGGGGGGCAGGCTCGTACACTAGCAGCTTCTGTTTCTAGCACTGGCCTTAGGGTTTGTCTGCTGATAGATTTGTCTGTGGCAAAGGGCAAGGTTAGCAAGTCGTTCCCGAGGGCCATCCTGGGGGGTTTTCTCCTCGTCCTCTGGCCCTGAGAGAGCTCCCTTCCTTTCCTTGCCCCTCTCCTCCTGGTCCTCCTCTCTGCCATCTTTCTGAGTGTCAGACTTGGGTTCCTTCTCATGAGATTGAAAAAGGCAAAGCCATCTTCTACAAAGGGTTTTCGGATGTGTCAATCATAGCAACAACAACAGTAATAACAACAACAGCATCTCACATGTAAGGTTTTTAGTTTACACTTTACAAAAGCTTTTAAATACATCATCATCTCATCAGTCCTTTTAGGGACCCTTGGTTGAGCCACAAAAAGGACCCTCCCTCCTCCTTTCCCCGAATCCTGCTCAGGGAAAACAGCTCAGGCTCTTTGCTGCACACGTGCACGTCCCCGACACAAACACCAAGTGAGCGTGAACACTCCCCAGCTGAACTTTGTGCCCCGTGGGACTTTGTTTCTAGAATCTGGCTGTTCAAATAAGAGTTTTAATCTCCATTTGTTAACTTCATTTGGGGGAGGATTTTTTTAATGGCCTTGCATTTGGCACTTTGTAAAGTCAGCCTTCCAAAACCGTGGGGTTGGTTCCCAAGCCACACGGAGAGGAAGAACCTGGTCCTTTGGCCGTCTAGGCTGACTGGCTGGACTCGGGGTCAGGCCCAGGGGGTCGCTGGCAGAGAAATGCCTTAGATTCTGAGGGAAGCGGGAGGAAAGCCACAGCCTGGAGAACCCTTCCAGAAAGCCCGTGGCCCTGGGTGGGGCTGTCGAGAGGGCAGGCTGCGTGGACTCTGGGCCCAGGAGGGAGAGGCTCTGGAGGGGTGTTCGTGGAGAAGAAGGGGGGCGGGCTGGCGGAGGGCAGTCCCAGAACACCCCCAGGCAGCACTTCTGAGCTACCTTAGAGATAGCTGACAGTCCCCTGGACATCAGCACCGTGGAGCCATGGAAAACTAAAGCGGACAAGCGGGAGCCCCCAAAGTTATTTGGGTGGCAGAGCCCTGGCTCCTCTTCCAGGCCTTTCTCTGCTTCGCCCAGTTCTCTTCTGAAAACAGCCTTGCTGGGGCCCTGCCCCAGACCCTGAGGGTTCCCCATGGTATGCGTCTCTGCTCTGGCCACCCCAGACCTCTGACTGCCACCACCCCCCACCCCTTGCCACATACCAGTCCTTCTCGAATCGTGCTGCTTTTTACTAGGCCATCCTCTGGGAAGTTCAGCTTCTCTTCCCATCCCCTGGCAAACTCCTGCTCAGCCTCAAAGACTCGGGGCTGGGAACCCTGCACTGTGGTCAGACACTGCCCTTGCCTGCACTCCCATCAGGAAACTCGGAGCCTAAGGTGATCTCTCCAGGGTCGTCTCTGCCTCGGACTGCAGGGTCCTTGAAGGCAGGCTGTGCTTCCTTCCCACGGGGAACGGGGTCTGGGGGCTAGGTAGCCCAGGCCCAGATCCTGGCTCAGCAGTTAGACAGCTGGTCTCGTAAGTCCCTTAACGGCTTCCTGCCTCAGTTTGCCCAACTGTAAAATGGGTCAGTAGTGCCTTCACTATAGAATTGGTTTGAGAATTAAATGAAAGGAATCAGCATGGTATCTGATGTATACCGTGGTAACTACTAAGCAGATCCCGCTGTTCATGTTTGAAGCAAGGCCCAGTAAGTTCCTGGAATATTACGTGAACTCGTGTATTTTTAAGTAAATTGCTCCATCTTATCCTTCCCTCTCTCCTTCTTCATTTTGTTCATCTTTCCCTTCCTCTGGCCTTTCTCAACTGCCACTTGCCTTGTGCTCCTCCATCTTCCTGTCTCCCTTCTGAAGTCTTTGAGCCTCTGGCCTACCACTGGTCCTCACAGAGCCACGGGGCTGGAAGGTCCACACCCTCCTCCTCGGTGCTTCTGTGATTTGAGACAGGAAGTGGGTGTGAGCCCCGAGCCTGTCCTATCTGTCTGTCCTGTCCGGAGGAAGGGGCCCCCGAGCAGGGAGGAGGGGACAGGGGCAGGTCCCCTGCAGGAGGGCGGCAGTGCTGGTAGTGGAGTCAGGGCTGGGCGGGCTGCCTTTGCTCACTTTCTGAGACACAAGCTCATCTGGACTCTTTCTGCATGCTAGGGAGGCCGAACAAGACAAGAAAACACCCTCTTTCCCACTGGGGCGCCCCTGGGGACCTGCCGGGACCTCCCACGTTGGTGCCGTTCCGGAGACGGAATCTCGAGCCTTGAGCCCGGGCCCTAGGCTTGGCTCTTGGATTAGCAGTTGTGTGGCTTAAGGCACGTTACAGAGGTGGAGAGGCTTCCGTTCCCTCATCTATGGAATGGGTCGCACTATGCTGCTTTATGAGCCTTCGGTGAGGGGCGGGGGGGGGGGTTCAGGATTTACACGGACAAAATAAGGTGCAGTGCCCACGCGCGTTGCAAAGTGTCCAGAAGGGCAAGGGGGTTTTGTGGCCTGGAGGATGGGCTAAGGCCTGTCTGTGCCGTAGTAAGAGCCTGCAAGAGCCTTCCGGAGCGGGATCTCTCCCAGGGCTGTGGGAATGCTTGGCTCCTGGCCGCCTCACCCCAGCAGCCCTGGCGTCAGGCTCCATTGGGCCGGAGGCAGGACAGTGGTTCAGAAGTTCAGGAGGGGCCGTGCTGGTGATGGTGTTGGTCTCTGGCCTCATGGCTGGGGGGACTGTTTTAAAACTTGCTTTAAAGCCTGCTTCTGAGCTCGGAGTTTTGTGATGGACCCCTCCCTGGCTGGGGGAGGGGCCTGGGGCAGAGGGGCATTTGGTCACAGCGCAGGCCGGTGCCCAGTGGCTTTTCCTGGAAGAACTGGGCATCCTGGACACGAACAAGCAGGCGTCACAAGCTTTTAGGGACGGAAGAAACAAAAGCCTTTCCCCCCTCTCATTCTTGAGCTCATAAACAGGTCTTGGGTTCTGCTGACGTGACAGCGTTTCCTAAACGGAAAAACTTTTCCCTCCGCAGAGAGGCTATCGGTTCTTTATTTCTTATCCTTTTGTTTTAAAACATTTTTTTATTAGTCTTTTTTTTTCCCTTAAAAATTTTTAAAGCTGTTTATAAAAAAAAAAAAACACGACAAATACACAAAACAAAAACACTCGGTAAAAATAACTCACTATATGGTACATATGCTCAGAGGGTGTGATATATTTATATAATAAAAGATGAAAATAGTCACTTTCCATAATAAAAATAAGTTCTATTTTTTTTTGTTTATTTTACAATAGACTTAATATTCTCTGCTTTTCCTCTCCAGCGTCCTCTGCGTGACTCCGCGTCTCGGGGGGCCCCAGGTGGCTGTCCCCCCAGCTCCGAGGGCTCAGGAGCACGGGCGGCAGCCGCACTCCAAGCTCCTGGCCACCTCCTCCACGACGGCGGTGCCGTCCGCGCACTGGAAGACGTATTTCCGCCGCTTGCTGCGGGTGGGCTGGCAGCACTGGGGCCCGCAGCCCCCGCGGCACTCCAGCGTGGGCACCTTGGCGGCTGTGGCACACGACGTGGACCCCTTCTGGCGGTGGATCACCTCTCGGACCACCTCCCCGCGGCAGGGGCTGTCTGCGGCGGGCAGAAGAGGTGGGTCAGGCCCGGTGCCGGGGCGGGAGCCACGGAAGGTTCTGGCAGGCTGATCCGGACCATGTACTCCCTCCCTGTCCAGCCCTCAGCTTCTCCCCCTACAACTGCTGCCGCCGCCGACCCCCCCCCCCCCCAGGCATGGTCCCTTCCTTCAAGGAACTTAAAGACCAAACTTTAGGTGGCAAAAAAGGTGGACTGTGGGCTCAGTCCTGTCTCCAGACTCTGAGTGCACCACACATGCTTAAAAACCAAATGAACTGCCAATGTTCAAACAGGACATTTCACCTAATAGGCGGGAGTTTGGGCTTCTTTGAAAACCAGCAGCTCTGACAAAGCTGAGCCTGCATCCCCCTGGTGGGCTGGGGCCAGCCCCAGGCCCCACCTGTCAGAAGCCGGCCTGTGTGGCGTGGAGCCTGGACCCTCGCGGTGTGATTATTTAAGTGGGTACGTTTGTAAAGATAAACTAAGCAGGATGCTGTGTGGGCGTGGCCAGGGGTGTGTGCCTGGGGAGTGACTTTGCAGCTGGGATCTGAGTGAGTGGAGGGCGGGCAAGGGGACTCTGCCCTCTGTCCTCACTGGGAGAGCGGAGGAGCCAGGACCCTCAGCCTCAGACAGGTCACTGTCCCTGGTCCTTCCCAGGGTGTCAGGAGCCTGGCAGGAGAGTGTGAGACGGGGGAAGGGGTTTGATGCATTTCAAAGCTTTAGGTGAGTCATGTAAATTTAAAGCTTGATGCCTGGTTTCCTGAAGTTCCAGAGCCTGGCAGGTGCAGGAGGAGACTTCGGGTGAGGGGCGTGTGTGGACAGACAGTGGTGCCGGGCTGAAGGGACCAGTGCTGTGTGCATATTGTTTTCTTAAGTCTGAAATTTCAATACGTTAATAAAAGTTTTAAAAAGTGATTGTTTTGACTAGTACTCCAGCTAGGAATACTGTGGAGCGGGTTCCCCAGTGAAGCGGGGTGTCGGGGGCTTGCCCGGTTCACCCACCTTGTTCGCAGTGCTCCCCGCCGAAGCCGGGCTGGCACAGGCAGGAGGGCTGCCCTCGCTCGGAGAGGCGGCACTGCCCGTGGAGGCACTTGAAGGCCGAGCAGGCGCTGGCAGAGTCGTTCTTCTGGTCGCACAGGGCCCCTGCGTAGCCCTCCGCACACCTGCACACGTACGCGGTCCCCGCGGCCACGCACACCCCATGGCTGCAGCTGTCGGTGGAGGAGAGGGTGAGACGGGGACGCAGAGCCCAGTGGCTGAGCACCGTCCACCGGCCAGCTGTGCCCACAGCGTGGCCTGCTCACTGTCTACACAGACACCAGAACTCAACGTATTCGGGTGGCAAGTCACGGCCGCGCAGACGCTAAGCCTCCCTAAGCTTTTTAAGTGCCCTGCCATCCTGATAAAACTCTGTCCCCACCACTTGCCAAGCACCCATGTCCCCGTTCCCAAGCAGTGGGGACAGTCTCCGCGTCTTGGCTGGAGACAGTGACAGCAAAGCCTACTTCTGACCCCAATGCAGCACTGTCTCTCCCGGAGGACAGTCAGAGCCAGGGCTCACTGTAGCTGTCCCCTGTTCCTGATCTAAGATGCCACCAAGTTCCAGTCTTGGCGTCAACACTGAGCTGCTGGGTCACTCCCATTTAACACAAGGCCAGGCACGCAGTAGGCCCTCAGTAACTATTTGTTGGAGGAATGACATGATTAAGCCAGGACAGGTGGCTCGGTGGTGCCTCGTTACACACACCTGCTGCCCCACACAGGCTGGGGGTGGCTCAGTAGGGCTGAAATCCCCCTCGTCCTCCAGGGGGCGCTTCTCCAGCCCACACGGGCAGGTGCGCTGGGCACGCTGCCGCCCCCCAGCAGGGCTGGCCGCCGGCGGGCGCAGGCGCAAGCGCCTGCCGGGTTCGGCAGTCACGCTGCCACAGGTCCTGTCTACACTCTGACCACCGTCCCTCCAGCCCATCGAGCGGTCTCGGGACACTGACCTGTGGCCGAGGCAGGGGTCCTGGGCCTCCTGGTCGCACAGCGGGCCGGTCCAGCCCGGGTGACACTCGCACACCACGCTGTCCTTCTCCACGGGGCGGCACAGCCCGTGCCGGCACACGGAGCAGGACTTGCAGCCCGGCGACACCCCCAGGGACTGCGGCGGGAGGGCCTTGAAGTCCTGCAGCTCGTTGTTGATGCGGACCTCGTGGATGCAGCCGTGGAAGCCGCCCAGCGGCCGGTCCGCACCCTGGCGCAAGGCCGAGAGGCCCGTGGAGGTGGGGATGCCTGTGGTGGGGGTGGATACCGGGACGGTGGCCTGAGGATCGCCCTCCACGCCCACCCTGTCCCTGGCCCGGAACCACGCCCCTCAGCACCATCTCCCAGTTACGCGTCCACGGCCCTGCGCCTCTGCTGTTCACACCCAGGAATGTGCCTAAACCCAGGCCCTGGTCCCCACGAGGACGCGCAGCTTTCGCCCTGCACTGTGGTTCTAAAACACCGGAATTCGTTGCCATTATTTGAATACAGAAAATATACCACAGATCCACATTTCAAGCTTCTCTAGAAAAAAAGGTCTAGCTACCCACAGCCACGCGGCCACCCTGGCTGGCTGGAGGATCACCCCCACCGGGTTAGTGGTACCCCACATCCCTGCTGGTCCAGCTAGGCCTCTGCCTAGCTGGAGAACACAGCAGGGGAGCTAGTTTGGGGAGGAGGGGTTTGGGGACCAGCCTCCATCAGTGGAATTTTGGGGACCCTCTTTGGGAGAGAAGCTGTGTCCCTTCTGGGGCTGCTCTGGGCCAAAGGCTTTCCCTGGACTGGCTATGGACAATGCAGATACCAGGGCCACTCCACCACCCCCCACCCCATACATACACACACACACAGGGGGCTCCGTAGGAGAGTCTTGGGACTCTGTGTCGAACAAGCAGCCCCGGTGACTTTTTGGCACATGGCCCTTTGAGAACTATCAGCCCGGGCGCTGCGTTTCAGGCCCAGGCTCTGCCAGACTGGTGGCTGCAGCTTTTGGCCAAGGTAAGACCTTGACCTCAAACATGTCGTTCCACATCCATCAGCTGAGCCTCACAGTGTCCCCAGAGGTGGCAGAGCACAGGGAATGTGACCTGGATCGAAGGGACTGCACTCTGCCCTCCATCCCCACGCCCCCTACCGTCCCCTCTGAACAACTTGTAGTTCTCAGAAGGAGTCCTCCCTCTTCTCCCCATGCCCTATTCACCCTTTAGGGAGCAGCTTGCTCGTCACTTCCTCCAGGAAGCCTTCCCTGATTGGCTTTGCTAGTGGGTGCCTAGATGAGAACAGGGGAGCCCCAGCCAGGGGGCCGGGGTGGAGGTGCCCAAGCACAGAGGACGGGTGGAGGTAGTGGGGTAGAAGGGGAGGGGGATTTTACCTCCAAGGTAGAGGGGGCTGTTGATGCCCACTGCCGGCTGCTTCTGGAGCTTTCCCAGGCTCTTGGGGGCCCCTTTGTCCACCACCAGGTTCAAGGTCTGGTTTAGCATCACCAGCTCCACGCTGTGGAACTGGCCGTCATTCACGGTCTCCACGCTGGGCAGGAGAGAAGGGGAGAGCCGGAGCGTTAGCCACGTGCCTCCCACAGCCCTGCTCTGGGCAATGGACTCGACTGGTAGTACATTCTGTTTTACTTTTTATTTGCAAATCACTTTAAACTTACGTAAGTTGCAAAAAAATATATATATAAACAGTACAGAGAATATCTGTCACAGCTATGGATTCTCCTATTAACCCCTTTTGCTTTATCGTTTATTCTACGTATCTCTCTCTCTCCAAACACACACACAAGTATGTACAGACAGACTCATCTACGCACACAGGTTTTCAGAACGATCTGAAGGTAAGTTATACGCATCCTTTATCTAGACTCCTTCCCTAGGGAGGGTGAGTCCTCTGATGTAAGCACGGCACCGTTCTCAACTCTGATAAATTCAACGCGGACACCATAGTGTATCCTATCTGTCTGTTTCCTAAATTTTCAGTGGACCCAATAATGTCTTTTATAACATAGTTTTCCTTCCAGTGCAAGAGCCAATCTAGGGTCAGGTATCGCATTTGGTTATCATAATTTGCATTCTTTCCTAGCATTTCACAGCGTGGAGCCAATTTCATCCTCAGAACACCTTAGTTTCTGCTCTGCTCCATACTACTGGGACCATGATTTAGTTAACATATTTTGCTTCAATTTCTCCATTTCCCCTTAAATATTAGTAAGGAGAGAAGGCTAGTATTGTTCTGAGGAACACTGTCCACAGAAAATATTTTGCTCTGAATTTTATATTTTTTCCTGGTCTGTATGAAAAAAAAAGATCTCACAGTTGAAATGTCACATGTGTGTCTTTGTCCTGAGTTCATCTCATGTGTCTACAGCCGTGTGTCTATCACCTTTGGGGAACTAAGGCCTTACCACACTCCTGCAAGGTCCGTGCGGTCTCTGCATTACAGAAACGAGAACCCAGAAGCCCAGGGAGGTGAAGTCGCTGACCTGAGGCCCCACAGCTAGTGAGCGAGAAAGCGGGAATCGGAAGAGGCACGCCCCGCCCTGGAGCCCACCTGCGCTCCCCGTCCCATGCTGCCCCGACAGTCCCAGCAAGCCTCTCACCCAGGGCTGACCCCGATTATTTGATCCTCGTGATAATTCTGTAAGGGGGTATCAGACACACCATTTCACAGAGAGAGACCAAGGGCCAGAGAGGCTAAGTGATTTGTCTGAGGTCACCCAGCTAGTGTGGTCCAGAGACAGATCTCGCAGGCAGAACTTCTGACTCCAGGCTCTGCTCTTTCTGCTACTCTGTCCTGGAAGGGGCTGAGAGGGAGCAGTGGTGGGGGTGACAGAGGAGTCTGGGGCATGGTACCCCCTCCTCTGAAGGAACAGGTGTGGGCAGTAAATGTGGAGGCCTCCCATGAAATCTCCCCGGTGACTTGGCTCCAACTAGATTCCATCAGGGAGGTGGCACTGAGCAGCCCAGCAGACAGGGACAGAGTTTCAGTGACTGACTCAGACATTGCAGTGGCCAAAGCGGTGAAGGAAATACTTGGGAGAAGGCAGGCTCAGACAGGGTGCAGTGGAGGGAGCGAGCCCGGCCCAGCACCTTACTCTGGGTGGGACCAGAGCCAGTCACAGAGACAGAACCTCCCCGGCCTGTTTCCTCATCTGTAAACAGGAGAGAATAACCTAAGGAATTATCGTGATGATCAGATTAGAGGAGGTATGTGAAAGTGCTTTTCATGCTCGATGACCGGGGAAAATGTGAGCGATTGTTAGTGTTATTAGAATATCAACAACGAGAACCAGCCATTGTCCACCAACCTGGTGACACCTGCTCTAGTGCCCTCTGGGAGAAAGTGACGGCAGAGGAGCCCAGAGCCCTGCCAGGTCCATCAAGCACCCTCTTTCCTCACGTGTACCCACCCACCCACCCACGGAGTGTCTGTCATGAACCACACTGGGCTAGGAGTCAGGAATCAGTGGCAAACAGGACAGATGGGACTGTCACTCACGAAACTCACGTCTTCTTGGCCTTTTCTCTAAATCAAACACGCAACTTATCAATGCAAAGTCTGGCCAAGAAATAAGGCAGTGGGAGTGTGGAGTGGAGGCTAAAACAGAGCCCACTGGGGGATCCAGCTTCATGATGGGAGCCAAGAAGCCACGGGCAGGTAGAGCTGCTTCTATTTCGGTAGGCGCCAGCTACTCTGAGTAGCGAGTCAAGGTCAAGGCAGAGGCCTGTGGTCCTGCAGACTAGTTGGTGATGGTGGGTGGGTTGGGGGTGAGGGCATGTGCAGAGACCATAGCTTTTGACCTTGAGCCCTCAGCGTATTCTAAACACATATGCAAAAATATGTAAATATATCAAAATATGTAAATGTATCTCCAAACCATCTTGTAAACTGATGTCCTGAAGGCAAATGAGCTCAGCATCGCCCAAGGTGTGCAATGGACGGTGGGCAGCCACCTGCCAGGGAGGAAGCTGTAGAGGCCGCTGCCCTGGGCAGGTCTTGGGGGGCCCCTCCAACTCGGACCTGCGGGGAGTCTGGGCAGTGCTTCCCCATCCGACCACAGACACAGCGAACACGCACCGCGAACCCCTTCCTGGCCACTGGCTCCAAGCCCACTCCCTTCTTCCGTTCCCGTGCCCCTCAGCTGGCCAGGCCCTGGCGCGCCACCTGGAGACGGTGTTTTGACAGGAGACGGGGACCCTGCGGCCCCCGGCTCCTACCTCTGACAAAGTGCCTGGCCCCACAGAGGGCCTCCCCTGGTGCTTACGAGGCGAGTCCTCGGCAGACCCCTTCCTCCAAGCACACTCCCCAGCCAGGCCATGCTCGGGGCTGGAGAGAGCTAGGATTACGTTGGGTCCCCCAGCTGAGGGACCCTGGGCAAGTCACATCACCTAAAGCCCCGGTTAATGCTTCTGTACAATGGGGGTGGTGATGGCACTGACCTCGCTGGGTTTTAACGGCCAGTGCAGGGTCCCTGATACCTTGCAAGTGCCCTGTAAAGGGTGGAAACAATGATCTTGCCCCTGACCTTAGACCTGGAGGAGCTGGGCGGGGGAGGAGAAGGGCACTCCTATGAGACCGTTTTGTAGCAGGGGAACCTCAGTGACTCGACCAAGGTCGCACTGCTAGGAAGTGGTGGAACTGATGTTCAAAGTCAGAAGGATCGACCCTGACTCCCATAACAAAACCCGAACCTTCCAGAACCCGTCTGTGCAGGCAAGTGCTCGTGGGTTGATGGGCTGACACCTTTCCTGGCATAGCCTGACTGGGGGCTCCTAGAAATCATGCCTGCAGCCCGCGGTTTGCAAACTGGGGGTCCCTGGAGATTCGGGGGTGGAGTGGGGGGCAGCCCCGAAGGCTGACTTCTCTCCACCAGCTTGCCAACCGGGATGGCTCTGTTTCTTTTTTTTTAAACCTTGGCCTTTGAAGTAAAATACCACCAGGAAACATGGCTCTGCTGCTCCCAAGGAAGAGAGAAACGGGGGGAAAAATCCAACCCAGTGAAAACACCCGCCGCTCGTGCGGCAAGAAATGAGCCTGCTGTGGCCCCAGCCCCGTTGTCAGCCTCCGGGAGAATGGCAGGGACTGCAGGGGAGGGCAGGGGCCCTGAGAGGCTCCCCGCTTTCCACTGGGCCGGACGAACCAGCACCGAGTGGGCAGGTGGGGGTGGGAGCCCGGGGTGCAGAGCCAGGCCGGGCGGCGTGTCCGGGACTGGCGCTGACGGCAAGGGTTGGCCGAGCGGCCCGTCCAGTTCTCGTTTGCTTTCTAGAGCGACATGGGCATGTGCTGGGCGCCTAACAAACAACAGGCCTCAGGCTCAGAAACTTAAGGCGACCAACCCGAAGTGTTACAGTGGAGGAGCTGGAGGCCGGAGTCACATCCGAGCTCCCCAGCCTCAGGTCCCCACGCCACCGTGATGGCACACGGGACAGAGAAGTCCTTCCGCGGGCTGGGCGCACTCGCCTGAAGGCGGAGCTGTGACCACCAGGTGGCGCCAGAGCGTCACAGAAACAAAGCGTTCCCGGCTTTTAGGCGGGCAGCCTGAGCCGGCAGGGGGCCCTGCAGAAGCCCCGCCCCGGCCAAGGCCCCCCATGACCGCCCCCCTTTCTCGGCACCACCCTCTGTGCCCCAGTGCGCGCGGGAGAGCGGGTTTTGTTGGGGGCCTGACCTGGGCGTGGAGAGATCTAGTATCGTGCTGGGTCCTCCAGCCCTGTGCCTCAGGGCCGAGGACTTCACCTGAGTGTCAGGTGTCTCATCCATCCCGGAAGCAGGAGCGCTGCCGCCTGCCGGGGCTTGTGGTGAGCATCGAATGAGACAGAGACCTTGGCCAAGGACGGGCGGTGGGAATTACAGCGCAGAGGGCTTGCACCGCGGACCAAATAGAGCGTTCTCGTGCTTTAAAATGGCCAAGGTGTAAACACTGAGGCTCGTCACACAGAAACCCCGAACTTTCAGCTTCTCTTGAGAATCCGCATGCCCACATGGCAGCGCCCGCTGAAGCCGAGGTCAGCTGGCCCTCTGGACGAGGCCTGTGTGCGCTAGGGGGCCACAGTCCTCATCACTCCCTGTTGGATCCTTGCTTATTTCTCTAAATCTGTCACCTTCCTCAGCCTCCTGGCCTCGTGGGTAGGAAGTAATGCCTGAAGCCCCATCGGACACATCTGGGGACGGAGGCTGGTGCAGTCTGTCCCCATTCTGGGGCAGCGAAGGGCTCAGAGGGCTGCTCTGTGTATCTGCCCTGGGGCCTGGGGTAAAACTGCGAGGTGCCCGCCTCGCCGCCTGTGGCTATGGCTGGGCGGATGAACGGCCAGGCACCCGCCCGGAGCAAGCTGTGGGGTCCGCTGCCCCAGGCCCTGGCTGCTCCTTCCCCGGCGTTCTGCAGCGGGCCTGTGGGGCCTCCGCGGGCAGAAGTCTGCAGGAGGCCAACTCCCCTGATTAGGTCAGCGCTGGGGTGAGCCCTGCTCTGGCTCTGTGGCTGAGGCAGCCTTCCTGGATGGCCAGAGGTCACCGCAGTGACCCTTTGGCTGGGATGGCCTCCTGGCCCTGGCAGCTGCTGGTCAGCTTTGCCTGTGCCCTCCACCAAGCCCAGCCCCACCCAACCCTCCAGGAACCTCTTCTCTGCAAACTGATGGGGTCTCCCCCTGCCCAGGGCCTACAGAAAGGCTTGTCAGCCACAGGTCAAACCTCAGCTCAGACATCACTGCCCCCAGGGAGCCCTCTCTGCTCTGCCCAGCGCAGATGCCCGCGCCTGCCTCAGTGCCCCGCAGCACGCACGGGCACTGCCTCCTGCCCGGGGAACGGCTGGCTGTTCACGTGCCGTTCTGCTTCCCTGGATGTGTTTTGTTTGACTCTGTGGCCCTAAACCTAGCCCAGGGCCTGGCCCACACAGGGTGCCTGAGATGTTCACCAGGTAAGTGCAGGAGGGTGGGTGCTGCTGGACCAAACCAGGACCGCCTCAGAGAACAGCGTTTGAGGCAAAGCTGTTTTCAATACAAAACTTCTGGACACTCTAGGATCGTGAGCTGCAGGGCACTAAAGATCCATCATGGGGTGTGTGCAGGGCTCCGGGCCTGGGCACCCTCCCCTGGGTTCCTCCCTGGGTGAGAGAGACAGACTGGGGTCCCCCCGAGGCCCCTGCTGACCCTCCCTGATGCCCTGACAAGGGCTGGGGGAGATGGCAATTCTCCAGTCACCTGTTTCGTCCCCCAGGTCCTGATTTAGGTGACGGCAGAGTGTTCCAACATCCCTACCTGTGACATCGCCCCTTTACCAATCACCCCCGTGACAGCCAGGGTCAGTGTGGGGGGCGCCGGGCTCTGCTGGGGGCAGGCCCCAGGCTCTGGATGGAGCCCCGAGGCTCCCGGAGCCTGGCTGTTGCCTTCTGTCCCTGTCATGCCCAGTGGAGGCTCAAGCTGCCGAGTGCTTTCTCAACCCCCAACCCTGGACGACACCCGAGGTGCATGCTGATGCCATCCACGGCACACGGAGGGGAGGAAACTGGGGCGAGAGGCTGAACAGCTCGTTCAAACCCAGACGTGTCTGACGGGGCAGGGTTTGTGTCGGGCGGGCGGGCCCGGCTCTGCCCCTGACCCGCAGCTCCAGGAACACAGTGCCGGGAAGCCCTGACCCCAGGAAACGCCGAGGCCACGGCGACAGCCCTTTCTCCTGGTGTCCACGGTACCCACTGTCCTTCCCTGCCCTGCCCGCCCCTGTGCACCGAGAACCTTCCTGTGTGGTTGCTGCCTCTCCACTGTCCCTCAGGCTTGTCCCTGCCGTTCTCCTGGCCTGCTGGCCCACCCGTCCCTCCCGCTCGCACGGATCCCTCCCTTCCACCAAGACCCACTGCAAGTGGCTCCTCTTCCAGGAAGATTCGTGTGGAAGCCAACACTTCCCTGACCTGGGCATCAGAGTGACCTGGGGGCCCCTGTGACAGACGGCCCAGCCGGGCCCAGAGCGCCTGTCAGCAGGGCTGGGGCTGAGCACGTGCACCTCAGCTGCTGGTGCCACGCTTTCTGGGACCAGGCACTTCGAGAACCCCTGGTTTAACGCCCGGTTTGCTGCAGGGGGTTGGGGGAGGCAGCCGGCCGCTGGAGGCGGGTCTCACGGGCTGTCCTGTCCTTCTAAGGCGATTTTACCCGATTTTCCGTGTAACCCAGACAGGCACTTCTCATTTGACTACTTACTTTCATAACTATTTCAAAACTCTTTCTAGCTATCAGCGGACACACTGATAATGGGACAACCAGGGTGACGGGAGTGGGGGGGGGTGGACCGAAGATCAGGAAAAGCTCGCCCGCAACAGTCCAAGCGTCACGTTAGAAGTCCTGGCCCCCCGTGGCCGTGGACCATCTTCCCCGTGAATTGCATGCTCATCTCCCCGTTTTCTTTCTTAAACTAATACAAGATTAGGATGACATTTTGAAAAGGGCATCTCATCAAGCAGACTTGTCCCCACTGGGGCACGTGGGCGCCAGCTGGCCATTAATCTTACGGGAGCGAGGTGTCACCTCCTGGCAGGGTCTGCCTTCCTCCCCTGCCTCTTCCTCCAGCACCTGTCCCCCTCCCACTGCCGTTCCGTGAGGGGACAGGGTGTACGTGGGGACTGGGAGGGAGGCACCGAGTCACCCCGGGCGTCGCTCGCAGGGCTGGGAGCAGGTGGGGTGAGGCAGGCGGTGAGGCAGGTGGGTGGCAGGGGTGCTGCGGTCCTCACCTGTACACCGTGCTTGGCGGTGAGCTCAGACTGTCGTAGACGAGCCTCACGTGGCCCTGGTACAGCTCCAGAGCCAGGGGGTCGTTGTCGCCCTTGTACAGAAGGATGCCGTTGTCCTTGTCAGTGGCCACCTGCAGAGCAGCGTGTGGGTTAGAGCCCCCAGGCCTAAGCACCCCCCCCACCTCCCTGCACACAGAGCCCTTTGCCAGGCAGTGTCTTCCGGATGACCCCGGCACCCAGGTGCCGATGCCTCCTCCACATGTAAGTCCCTGGATGGTGAGTGAGTCCCCAGGTGTGAAGGCCTGCTCCCGTACCCCAGCAAACGCCCACTGCCCAACGCAATCTAACGACCCTTTACTGAGCGCTCACAGTGTCGTGCCCGCCAGGAGCCCCGAGCTCTGCCCAGCCTCTCCCACCGGGCTGCTGCGTGAGCCCACCTGAGTCCCCGCCCTGCCTCAGCCTCGCTGTGTAAAGTGTGATAATAATCATCAACAAAGTGCTAATAATTACCTTTTAATACAATGTTTACTATGAACTAGGCACTGTGCTAAGAGTCCTGGGAAATTTTAAAAACACCAGTGCCCGGGCTTCCCTCCAAACCACTTACACGTGAGTCTCTGGGGGTGGGGCCCAGGCACGGATAGTCTGAATTCCCTGGGTGATTCTGATGCCAAGGCTGAGAGCCTCCTGCTTCAGCAGCTGCTGCCCAGAGCGCACCCATCTCTGGGGTTCCTCCTTCCCCACAAGTCAGGGGCCTGCTCTTTCTCTATCATACACCTTCCCTGCTCCCCCACCTCTCCCCCAGAATAGCACTCACTTCTCCCAGAAGTGTATTTTGAGATGAATGTGCTCAGGTCCACAGATAAAGAACCCTGAAGAAGGTAGCTGGAAAAGCTCTTGGTTCATACTAAACGGTTTAAGCCCCTGCTTGTCCGTGCCTCTGGGCCTTTGCACGTGCTGACCTCTCTGGTCAGACTGCCCTGTCACTCCTTCCTGCCCTGCCGGCCCCTCGCCCTCCACCCTTCTCCAGCCCCTCACCCTCCACCCACCTCCAGTCCCTCGCCCTCCACCCTCCTCCAGCCCCTCACCCTCCGCCCTCCTCCAGGCACACTCTTGCTCATCCTTCAGACCTTGGCTTAGCTATCACTGCCGCTGGGTAGCTTTCCCTGACTCTTCCCAGCAGGATGAGATCCCTGCTCCACCTGTGTGTTCCCACCACACCCAGGGCTGTCACTGTCCCCTGTCATCCTGCCCTAGGCAGTGGGCCTTGTCTGTCTTGTCCACTATCGAATTCCCATTGTCCAGAGCAGTGCCTGGCACGCAGGAGAGTGAACATTTCCTAGACAAATGAATGGCTGAGGCTTGAAGTGGAGCCTGCTGTTAGCCAGGAGGCTGGTCAGGGGCTGTCTCTGGGGCCCCCGGGACGGAGCTGGGCCACAGCCCCCAAGCTGAGGGCTGTCCCTGATGGTGCTGTGGGGGGTGGGGATACCCCAGCCGCTCCGGACCGTCAGAGCTTGGGGCACGTGGGGCCCTTCCTGGACGGGGTGGGGCGGGCTCACCTGCAGGGAGATGTTGGCCTGTGGCCGGACCTTGGCGGAGGCCAGTTCCACGTAGGAGTCCTTGCCCACAAAGTTGACGGTGATGAGCTTCTCGCACCTCGGGCCGGCGAAGCCCGGCGGGCAGCGGCAGGTGGGCTCCTGCTGCACCTCGATGCACTGGGCCCCGTTCTGGCACTCGAACTGGTCGCAGGGGCTGGTCTGCAGCAGGACCATGGGTGGCGGGTGCTCACAGAGGAGCCCGCTGGGAGGGACGAGAAACGGAGAGCGGAGACGGTGGGTCATTCCGGCCAGACAGCCCCTCGCAGTTGGGCGAGACGGGCACGGGCACCAGCCCCGGCCCTGCCTCCACCTGCAGCAACTCCTTCCTCCCCGAAGGCCCAGTTCCCCCATTTTAAAAATAATGGGGTTGGACCAGGGTTCAGGTCCCCAAATTTCAGTGACATCAGAATCACCCGGGATGAATCTGTTGCAAGTGCAGATTCGTATCCATCCACGGGTGAATGAATAAGTGAAATACGGTGTGTACACACAGTGGAATATTACGCAGCCTTAAAAAGGAAGGACAGACACCCTGACATGTGCTACCATGTGGACAGACCTTGAGGACATTCTGCTGAGAGAAACAAACCAGCCACAGAAAGACAAATATAATGTGATTCCACGCATAAGAGGTCCCCAAAGTGGTGGCTGCCAGGGGCCGGGGGAGGGGAGGACAGGGTGCCCGTAGTTACTGGGCAGTTTCAGTTCTGCAGGATGACAGTGGGGCGGCTGCCTGACAGCCTGAATGTACCTCACTCAAGAATGGTGAGGATGGTACATTTCATGTATATTTTACCACCATTCAAAAGTGTTGTTAGAAAAAGGGCAGATTCCCAGCCCCTTCGCCCCACCTCCAAATTTCAATTTAATAGCTTGGGGGCGGGGCTCAGGTGCCTGTATTTCCAGGAGCCTCTGATGCAGACGGCCTGGACCAGGCTTTGGAACCACCGGCCTCGAGAACTCCGGGTTCCTTCCAGGCTCACCTTCTCAGGGTCTATGATCCAGGCTCGTTAGCAGAGCTGGATTTACGCCACCCAAAGAGTTCTGATGTACACGGAACTGTCCCCCAGTCTGACCCCCTTTAAGTATGGTCCCTGTCCCCCGCCAGGCACCCCCATCCCGTTCCTGTCAGGGTGGGACCTAGAGCCGGGACCCAGGCCTGGCCTCGCCTTCCGCTAACCCCACAGACGGCTCCTGACTACCTGGCCAGTGCTCCCATCTCCCCTCTCTCTTCTGGTTCTGGAGACCGACACAAACCCTTCCATTCACCTCCATGTTTCCTATTGGGCGCCATATTGTTTCTGTTCAGTAGCCAACCAAGACTATTCCTGCAGGCACGGCCGTGTGGCTGCCCCCACCCTGCACGCTGGGTTCCAGGATGGTGGCACCTTCCATGAGATGGAATTGTGCCCAAGCGTGACACGATGTGAGCTGGGCCTCAAGTCCGACTTCCACGCAGAGCTGACCTGGGTAGGTCTTTTCTCCGTCTACGACATGGTCATGCTACCTGCTCTGGGGCGTGGGAGGGCTGAGGAGGTGTGGGGAGCAAAGGTGCCTCGGGGAGCGCAGGGCTGGGGCCACCCCAGCCTGGGTCCCTGCCCTGGCCACCTTAGCCTGCCTGTCGCCAGCCCGCACTCCTCACTGTGGGGCCCAGGCTGGCTCCCTCCTGGGCCCCCCGACTGTACCTGAAGCCCTGGGGGCAGGTGCACGTGTAGCCGTTGACCGCATCCACGCACTGGGCCCCATGACGGCACCTGTGGGCCACGCAGTCATCGTTGTCCACCTCGCAGAGCTTCCCGCTGTAGCCAGGCAGACATTCGCACCTGGAACAGAGCAAAGCGAGACTGTCCCATGGGCCTCTCCTCCTGCCTCTATCTCCCCAGTTTCCTACCCGCGCCCCCTAACTCTCACAGGCTTTGCAAAGCCTGGCTCCATGGTCAGTCTTACTGGCCAGCCGCAGCCTCTGGCCCCTGCGAGTCCGTGTTCCTGCTTCATGTGGGGCGTCCTGTTTTCAGGAGCCAGCTAAGGAGTGCAGGCCCGAAAAATTCACAGGTTTCGGCCTGAATCCACCACTTCCTCCTCCATAGAATGAACGTGTGTTTAGTCCCTGGGCACTGCGCTAAGTGCCTTTCACCGAGCGCCTCGCTGAGGCCTCCCAGCACTGAGGGAGGGGGTGTCTGTCCGTCATGAGGGGGAACCAGGGCCCCGAGAGCACTGATGTGACCCCCCCCCCCATTGCACAGTGATATTTCCTTTACACTTCCCATGTGTCAGACCCTGTTCTCCGTGTATCTGCCACTCATGACTCCTCAGGTTCACCATCTTCATCTTTAAATGTGACTGACGATCAATAACTTTACCGCTTACGGTTATTTTAAAAATTAAGAGGTGTACTCTGTGCACTGCCCTAGACGGACACTGAGTAAGTGATACATGCAGAAGGTGATGATGATGGCGATGAAGATGACGCTGTTTGCACGCCCTTTGATTTTGTTCATTTTCCCCGAGATGCAGGCTGGAGTAAGAAGGGTGAACCCCCTGCCCCTAACAAATGTCTCATGCCCCCCAGGGGACCGGATGGGAGCTACTGCCCTAGCCTAGGTCCTGCAGATCGACCTGCCCCTGCCCAGGGCAGCAGCTGTCACCAGCTGGCCCAGGTGGACACCACCAGAGGCACTGTGGCGTGAAACATGCACGTCTGGGCTCCCTACCCGGGGTGACACCCAGGGCGACACGCTGCCGACGTCCCAGCAAGAAACAGGCCTGAAGGCGCACTGCTCACGGGGGTTTAGGCACAGTCACGGGCACATACGAACACAAACGCTTCCGGCCTCTTCTGCCTCCTGCAGGGCCTGGAGCCTGCGCACCAGCTGAACTCTGCTGGGCAGAGCGAGAACCTCCACGGCCCACCTGAGTCAGAGGATCCCTCCTCCCGGCGCTGCCGGCGGCCGAGGTGGAGAGACAAGCAACACCTCAGGACACGTATGGGACAGGGAAGCCTGACTGGGGCAGCATCAGGACGAAAAGATGGTCCTCTCTCCTCTCGCTCCTTCCTTCAGGAGTGGACGGAATCACAAGTGTGCGTCCTGGCATCGTCGAGGGTGGCAGAACCCGGCGTGGGCTGTGGATTCATGGCTGGGTGAGGCTCTCAGGGGGGCAAGTTCTAGGATCTGAGGGTTTACTGGGCTGCATTCAAAAACCACGATCCCCTAAGACCTGACCAACTCGCCTTTACTTACTTAAGTGGCAAAACTGAAACAGGCGACCTCCTGCGGCACCAGAGGGCACACAGCTTCACTGGGTGGCTCCCATCCCCCAGCCTCTTAAAGGAACAGACCAGGAGTGCCCGTGGGGCGCGTGCCCAGGCTCTGCGGCCCCGCCTCGGGCCTGCCCTGGTACGCCTTTGCGTTTGTGGCCCCTGAGTCTAGGAAGTGTCTGCAGAGGAACTCAAGCTCTAGAACCTTCTCCAAGGCAACAACAGCTCCTCAATACTTATAGGGGAAAGTCCAGCTCTTTAAGCTTGGAGTTCAAGGCTACTGATGAGGTCTTTATGAAGAATTGGGGATGCTGGGCTCACCCGCAGACCGAGCAGTGGCGGGCTGGAGGCCAAGTGCGTTTACGTCCTTCTTTTCAAAGCCACATACTCTCCGTATCTGCGCTTCCCAAACTCGGACAAGCACACGTGACACCCAGGGACCTTGTGAAAGTGCAGCTTCTGATTCAGAGGGGGCCTGGGGATGAGCATTCCCGACACGGTGTCGCGGCAAAGCGCATGCTGCTGCTGGTGCTCGGGCCTCAGCTCCGAGAGCGAGAATCCACACGTTTCTTCATCTGCGGAAGAGGCACCTCTGGTGCTAGAACCTGCGTTTTCTGTTGTTCTCCAATGGTTTTGCCTCTGTCTTTTTTCCTAAAGAGTGAGGCTTATAACAGTTTCGCGCGTATCTGACTCACTGATTCTGGACAAGGGGGAGGTGATCGGATGACAGCTTTGGTTCCAAGACATCAGGCATCTCCCGATTTCGCTGAGGCATCAGCGGGCCTGGACGGACTCGGTCCCACCCTCTCCGAGTACGTGCGCCCAGCCCCCGCCAGAAAGTGGGCGACAGCGTCCGTGGCCCCGGAGTGAGTGTTAAATGAGATCGTTCACAGTCGGACGCAGCGTCAGCTCTCAGCGGACGGAGGTCACAGTGACCTTGGCTTTCGTCATCACTGTTTTCGGTGCTCGCGGGCGGTGTTCGCTGTTGTCATCGTTTCGGTGTTCGTGTGTCACGGTCACACACAGCTGTCTGTCCTGTGGAGACCCCGCGAGAACGGCAGACGAGGATACACATCTCCAAACTTGGGCAAAGGCTGTACCGACTGACTGCACGTCTCTTGTGAGTGTCCCAGAATGTGGGTTGTTGTGGAGAGGGGAGGGAGATAAGATTATACAATGTCGCCTTGGGAGAAGGGAGTTTTGATTTAAATGCATTTTAATAATAATAATAATAATAATAATAATAATAATAATAATAATAATAAATCCACATGATCTGCTGGCCTGCAGATCTCCTCAAGCTTCTAGGAGATGTTGTGTGTAAATGTATCTTCTCGAGGTTTGATGCTGGACCGTTTCTCTTCTGTATTGTCCTAGAACTCAAGGGGCCTTGGTTGCAGTGGAGTGAGGTTTTGAGGGACAAGTGCCAGGGGAGCTGATCTCTGGCGCTGCTTATGTCTCTGGCCTCAATGCCCCAGCACCCCAGGCCCAGACCTGCACCTCAGACCTGCACCCCAGACCGCTTCCGCCCAGTCTCCGTGCCCGCCGTGCTCCTTCGAGCCAGCCGGAGTGTGCCGGCCCCCTCTCCACCCATGACTGGCATCCCGCCCACGCTCCAGCGCGCACGTGCCCAGAGGCCGTCACCGCCCTTGCTGGGCACACCCACAGCACTCTGCTCGCCCGTCCAGCATCCTCTGCCTGGCGCTCAAGCGTATGCTGTAGGTGTCTCTTCTCTCCTCTCTGCCTCTGACATCAGTTAAAGAGCAGCCCTGACCGGGAGCCGAATCCTGGGGTGGGAAAGGCAGGTGTCGGGGTGTCTCGGGAGGTATCCCTCACACCTCACTCTCACTCAGGTAACTGGACTTCCCGAGTGTACCTGGCACATCTCTGGGGGCTGGGGGCAGATGAGGCGGGTCTGAGAGCGCCCCAGAGCCTCCGCCTCAGACCCGGACTGCTGGCGAGTCCCCAGGACCCGGCGCCGGGGGCATGAGCCAGGCCTTACCGGAATCCTTTGTCCAGAGAGATGCACTTGGCCTCGTGCTGACAGAGGTTCATCTCGGGCACGCAGTGGTCGACCACCTCGTCGCACAGCTCACCTGGTGGGCAGGGCAGAGAGCTCAGGCCTCAGGAGGCTGCGGCCATCAGCAGCCCTGCGTTTGCTCTCCTGGCGTATCCGTCCCCCCTGAACCTCTGCCTCGGTGGCCCCCGCAGTGACAGTGGGAAGACTCCAGGCTCTCCCCTGGGCACTGCCACGGCACTGTCGTCTGGCTGTGTCACTTGATCATCCGGAGGCTGCAGGGGCTGAAACCACAGGGTGCCGGCCCCTGACCTTGGACTATGCTTGTTTGTTTTTTCATTCCACACCTGTTTACTGAGCACTTCCTGTGTGGTAGGCACCGTACCAGGTGCTGGGGACACAACAGGGGCCCGGTCCTGTCTCCCCTCACACTAGCTTAGTGGGGGAGATCAACAAATAAGCAGGCAGTTACAGCACAGAGACGTAAGCCCGATGACAGGGGTGGAGTCCGGGGAAGCCCGGGGGGCTTCCTGGAGGCGGGGACATGGCTCAGCAGCACAGCTCACCCCTTACAGGTGAGTACGCCCCTTGGCTTTTCTCAGAGAAGATACTATGAAGGGCGTTTTGGTCTCTAGATACATTCCTTCCCTTTGAAGTTCATAGTGGCGCAAAATGCCTAAGGGGTCACGGTCCCCGGGGGCGGCCCCTGCACCTCAGCCCCGCAGAGCTCACATCCCCTGAAGCTGCGTTTGGTGATGTGGGGTTGAGGGTGGACTTCTGGGCTGAGGTCAGTGGCAGATGCGCCTCTGAGCTTGGGGTGTCCTCAAATTTTACTCGGTCATGCCAGGTGGAGAGTGGTCTCAGCGAGGAGAAGGGGACGTGGACATGCTCTCGGGGCAGGGTGGGGTGGGGACCAGGGGCAGGAGAAGGCCCCTGTGGTTCCCAGGGAACAGGGAGGGGGAGTCAGGGAATGACAGACACAGCTCCGGAGCCTGTCATCCACCGTGGTGGGGACAAGCTGATCCCTAGCCTGGCCTGCCAGCCTCTTGGGACCACAGAGAACACTGTGTTCCCATAAACCTCTTGTCTCCTGGAGAGACCCAGAGAAGTGGACAAGTGTCTGTGTCGGACACGGGACGTTTCCTGGGACGTCCCACTCTCAGGAACAAAGTGCGATCAATCAGAAGAGCAGCCTGGTCAACTGCAGACACAGGTGCCGCCCGCTGGGGCAGGAAGCCACCTCCCACTGCCCCCTCAGCCCCCTCCCACCGCCCATGTGCCCACCACAAATTTAGTTCAAACCCTCTTCTGCCTATTTGGAGCCTATTTGGAGCCTCCCCGTGCCCCGTTCTCTCTCTAACTGCTGGGGAGTTTGCCATCGCCCTCCTGGCACTGAGCAGAACCTTTGGGACCAGTGGTTTAGCTCTGCATGGTGATTCCTCTCGTATTTAGGTAGAAGAGGTCCCAGAGCCCCTGTGGGCTGAGGGCATACCTTAGGCTTCTTTGCACCCCTAGCAGCCCATCCAGTGCTCTGCACACAGTAGGCGCACAGTAAATGTTGCCTGTCGCTAATCCTGCTCGCCTAAAAGGGCTCTCTCGGGAGACGGGTGGTGCCACGAGGGTGGTGGCCTCTCCGCGGGCCTCCCTTGGCTTTCTCCCGGCACACGGGCTTCTCTGGGGCTGCGGGAGGCCTGGGACTGAGCAGCGCCGCTGGTTTTCTCAGCCGGCCTCGGCACACGCCTGCGGTCCCAAGAGGGTGCTGGGCGGGGCGCCGGGCTCTGGGGCTGGAGGTGTGCATGAAGGCACAGGACCGGGGGGTCAGTGGGGACGCTGAGCTTCCCCCTCTGCGGGCCTCGGGGCTGCTTCCCCTCCTCTTCCTCTCGCCTCGTTCCTGACACCCCAGCCAGGCTGCGGTCGGCGGGGGCCTGAGTCCCTGGCTGGCCACGGGCCTCACTTCATGCTGGCCTGAAGCCAGTTATTTCCTGAAACGTGTTTCTTGCAGCACAGAACGTCTGCACTGGTAACGGGGTCCTCGGGTGGCTCTGGGGGAGCTCTGGGAGATCGTAGGTCTGGGAGCTGCTGGGTGAAACTGTGGTAAACGGCTCTCTTTCACGCAGGAATTGTAAGAACCTCTAACGAGCTAATTTGCATCGTGGAACTCTGGGAAGAGGACGATTGTTACATAGGATGCTTCCCAAACTTTTTGGCTCTGAGGAGCCTGTTTCTCAAAGAATTCATGGAACTTATGGAATTCCAGTTCGGGACAGGCCACTTTAGGTGGATCCTATAACTAAGTAGGCCGTGTTCGCACGACTTGGTCCCATTTTGCTTCACAGCCTAATGGGTTAACTGTCTTTAGGGGCTATTAATACTGGAATCAAAGGTGTTGTTTTTTTGGGGTGGAGTGAAGGTCCTGAGGAAAACCCTCCTGTGGGGAGCTTCCTTCACTCTCCACTGATCCTTCTGCGGGATCCCACGAGCCCTGGGCTTGTAGGTGGCATGTTCTCATTCTCTCTACTTGGTGAGGAGCTTCCTATGAGAAGAAACTCTGTCCTGCTCATCTCGTATCCCTAGCCCCCTAGCAGAGTGTCTGAAAAATGTAGATTTCCAGAGAAGGTGGACCAGACCGGAATAAAGCATGAATGCAATGCAAGCGCCTCTCTGCCATCCTCAAACACCACTGGGTCTCCAGGGGCCGTTAGCTAAGTGACAGGCAGCTGAAAGGGTGCTGGGACTGTCAGAGCAGGAAGGAGCTGGTGATCTGCAGGGTGGGGGAGGGGGAGGGGGAGGGGTGGACGAGCAAAGAGACGGGCCTTTGGGAAGCCCCTCGTGGGGTTTTGGAGGCTTGAGCCTCTGTCCACGGGGGGGAAGGAGGATGGGCCCCTGGCAAAAGCTAAGCAATGGCTTTCTCTGGTACATGACACCGCTGCCCTGCCACCCGCATGCATCAGCCCCGCTCGGGCATCGGGGGCCTTACCTGTGTAGTTGGGTGGGCATCGGGGGCCTTCCCTGTGTAGTTAGGCAGGCGTCGGGGGCCTTACCTGTGTAGTTGGGCAGGCGTGGGGGCCTTACCTGTGTAGTTGGGCGGGCAGACGCACACGTAGTTGTTGACGCCGTCCACACAGGTGGCGTTGTTCTCGCAGTCGTTGTCCTCACAGTCGTCTGGGTTGATCTCACACCGCTGCCCCTCGAAGCCCAGGGGACAGGAGCAGCTTTGGGGACGTGTGGGGTGGGCAGGAAGGAGCCAGGGGGTCAGGGAAGGGGGTGGGTCGAGTGGCGGAAGAGGAGATTGGGTGGATATAATTAGTGAAGTTTCTCTCCGGATGGAGGTCCAGGGCCCCACGGTGGAAGCATGGCCTTGGAGTCCTGAGCAGGAAGCCCCTCAGGAGGGGCACAGGTCATATGACCTAGCCCTGCCCCCTGCCCTGTCTCCGGGCAGTGCTCATCTCCCCAGTCCTGGGTGCTGCCTCGCCCCTGGGGACAACTCCCGGCAGCCTTTCTGTCTTGAGCAGGTGGCCAAGGTCAGGCTCTGCCAGACCTGGGAATGAACTTCCCGCTGGCCACAAGAACCGCCCACCTTCTTACCCTTCCCGATGCCTTTCCCCATCATGTATTCCTCTTACTTCTCCCCCTCCCGCTTCCGGGGGATCAGGGGGCAGGGGGGGAGGACCCCTCTCCCGCTGACACCAAGGCTCTTGGGAAGTGGGTCTCTAGATTCCTACTTAGCCTTCTTTCCTCTACAACCGGAAACCCAGGTCACATTTTCTTCAAAAGACCAGTGGGTTCTAGGGTCTGAGCCCTTAGGCAGAACAAAATGACTTCCTGTCTTTCTCGGTCAGGGACCCTGGACATTCATGAACAAAGGCTATTTCTTCAGAGCCAGGTGGGGTAGGTTTTCAAAGGCTTGAAGCACAGTGTTGTCTATTTTCCCGAGACAAGGTACACTGGCCGTCCCCAGGACTGCCTGGGAGTGGGACGTGCTGGCTGGTCCAGGGGACAGGGGCTGCTAGGGCAGTGGACGGGGGTGGGAAGGAGGCTAAGGTCTCCCTGCTTCGCTGGGAGCCTGGGGCGGGTGTCAAGGTTAGCTGTGAGGTGCAGGACAGGCCCTGGCTCCCTGGTCTTAGTCTCCTCCGCGGCCAGCGTGGCCAGCCCGTGGTCTTCCTGGGGGCAGACGGTGTATGTGCCAGGACTGCAGAAGCATCTGTATCTTGAAGAGGTTTGCGATGTTTCTAGAATTCTGCCTCACAGAGGTGTGTTATGTGTTGGATTGTGTCCCCTCAGAAACAGACGCTGAACTCTTAACCGCCGTACCTCAGAACGTGACCTTATTCGTAAACAGGGTCCTTGCAGATGCAGTAAGTTAATTTAAGATGAGGTCAGACTGGAGTAACTGGGTCCCCTGACCCAACACGCCTGCTGTCCCTATAAGTAGACGGCCACGGGAGGGGAGAGGCATGGGGTAAACGCCGTCCACGTGGGGGCACAGGCAGAGGATGGAGGGATGTGGCTGCAAGCCAAGGAATGCCAGGGGTTACCAGCCGTGAGACGCTGGGATGGGGCAAGGAAGGGGCCTCCCTCATAGATTTCACGGGAGGACGGCCCTGCCAACACTTGGACTTGGACTTCCGGCCCCTAGGACTGTGAGAGGAGACATTTCTGCCGGTCTGAGCCACCAGTCTACTGTCCTATCATGTGGGAGTCCTCAGAAGCTGACACAGTGGGAAGACGGGAGCAAAGCTTCCCTGACAGGTGTCCCTGATGTGCCAACCTCTCGTGTGCTGACCTGGCAGGTGTCCCCGATGTGCCATCCTCTCGGGTGCCCACCTGGTGGCGGGGGGCAGGTCTTTCCTGCTCCTTAGGGAGTCCACAAAGGCCACACCGTCCTTACTAGGTGGGCTTTGTTGCCGTCACCCTCCACCTGATTTCCCTAATCCTATAGACCTGGGCTCTTTTCCGTGAAAATTAAATTCTAAAAATATTTCCAGTTCATTTGAATTTCCTCAGCAACGGAGGGTGGGAATGAGATACCTATGCTCATACCGCACTGCCAGCCGAGAGGGGAGAAGTACAGTGGCCTGTGGGGGACACTCGCCCCTTTGCCAACCCCATCCCTCAGGTGGCTCAGGTGGGTGGGCAGAGGCGGCTTTGCCTCTGGAGCTGCGTTTCCCGCCTGGGGCCCTGGGGCCACCCCGTGAGACACCCTGCGGTTTAGCCTCACTCCTGATCTCAGTCGGAGGGCGGGGGTGGTTTGGCCCACTTCAGGCAGGAAAATGAAACTCTGCCTTGAATTTCACTTTTCAAGAGCTGGAGTTTGATGGGCTGGCTTGGCAGGTGGACGTGTGGGTGGGCTGGGTGCCCTGGGGAGACCCAGGGCCCAGATTTCTTTCACAGAGCGCACACGGTGGCTGCTGGCCAGAATGCCTCCAAAAGTTAATTGTCATCTGAGCTCTAAGACATCTGCACAGCTAGGCATCGCGTGCACCCGCTTTTTTACTGCCTAACCCACGGGCTCACTGGGAGGTGGGCGAAGGAGCCAGTCTCCACCAGTCTGCTCTTGTCAGGTCCCTGGGCTGGGGACACGGGGCTGCTGGGAGCAGCTAGGGAGGGCGTGGGCAGGACGGTGCCCGAGGCGTGGTCTAGAAGGCCTACTCCCAGGACAGGGATGAGAAACACTCAGATGACCTCTAACCCCTTTTCTTTTTTAAAAGAAAGTTACAGTTGGCATACGATATCACGTTAGTTTCCGGTGTACAACGTAGGGCTTCAGCCTTTGTGTATCTGACGGCATGAGCACCACGCTGAGCCCAGCGGCCATGGGTCACTGCGCAGTAGCTTGTCACACTATCACTGACTATGTTCCCCTCCACCTTTCCACCCAGCCCTCGAATCCCCTGCCCGGCAACCGTCCGTTTGCTCTGCTTCAATCAGTCCATTTTTGGTTTTTGTTTGTTCATTGTTGATTTTTTAAAAATCTCGCATATGAGCGGAATCACGTGGTATTTGTCTTTCTCAGACTTATTTCACTCAGTATAATGCCCTCTCGGTCTGTCCACATTGTCGCAAGGGCAGGATGCCATCTTATGGCTAATATCCCACCACACATGCGCCTTCTTATCCATCACCTATCCCTCTCTTTGAGCTTCTAACGCAGGGAGGAGAGAGGTGAGGTTGGAAGGCTCAGGAAGGGGTGTCAGGATATGTGCCCTAGAGCGACTCTAGCTCTGTGCCTCAGTTTCCTCATCTGTTAGGCAGGTGGTACCTACCTGCAGGAGACAGGGTTATGGGGAGGATTTGAATGAGATCGTACACGCTTAGCTAGTGCCTGGCACATGATGAGCATGCCATAAACGTCACCTATTAACACAGCACTGCCAGGCTGCCCATCGGGTCATCGTGCCACCCTTCCCTGATACCCCTGGTGTCAGCCAGCGGCTGCGACCTCCCTTGCCATCCTCCCGACCGTGTAGACCCACTATCCGCCTACCTGAAATCCCCCACAGACACTTCCTAACCTCAGCCTTGGCTAAGGGTCCCCCCCACGCCTCACGGGGCTAACAGCAGCCCCTACAGCAAGGGTAGGAAACCATACAAAGGGCTCAGCCCGCGGGGAACAGCCACGCTTCTCCGGGCGGCCATGAAGCCCCGGGGGAGGGAGGGCCCAAGGGCGAGCTGTTACCTGAAGCCGTCCTTGTGGCTGTCGCTCAGGTGGCAGGTGCCTCCGTGCTGGCAGGGGTTCTGGATGCAGGTGTTGATGGGCATTGTGCAGTCTCGGCCCTGAGGAGAAGGGGGAAGTCGGCCGGTGAGGGAGGGGCTTTCAGTGGCTGCCAGGACCCGAGAGACCCCAGGGAGTTCCTAGCATCCTCTGGGAGGAGGCCGGGGAGATGGCAGGGGGCCCTGTGACTCTGAGCAAGCCAAAGAGGGCCCTGGCCCCTGGTTACTGAAGGGGAGGAATGCGGAGAGTTCGGGAGTCTGGGCTCTGGCTCCACGGCCTCCCAGAGTTCACCGCTCTGTCTGTTCTGAACCGCCCGGTGGGAGAATGGGCTGTGGATGCAGGAAAGCCCGGCTTCACGGTCCAGCGACGCCTCTTCCCGGTTGGCTGGTCATGACCTTATACAAGCCTTTAACCTCTCTAAGCCTAGCTCACGGAGTGTCACAGGAATTAAATTGAAACTCTTATAGAAGGAAGTCATGCTTAACATCATGTGACACGTCTGGCTCTCAGTGGGCATTCTGTACGTGCTGGCAGATGACATTACTAGCCTGGCTGAGACTAAAATATAATCCACACGCAGGGTAGGGTGTGGCCAACAGACCTTGCCCCTGTAAAGTGACAGCTCCCCGTAGACTCATCTTGGCTCGGTCTGTGATCAAGTTTTGTTGGTGGGGGGGCGGGGGGTGTTCCTTTGGAGCAGGCCCCTTTGAAGGGGTCAGGTGTGGTTTGAGCTGAGAAAGAGCCAGCTGTGCGGTAGGGGGCGGGACTAAGCAGAAGGAACAGGAGGGCACAGGCACTGTCTTGGGACCCACGGGCCAGTGTGTGTGCACTCCAGTCTTAGCACATAGTCCCTCAGAGGTCCTGTGGGGCTGCGGGTGCCCTGTGGGTGCCATGCCAGGCGGGTGATGACGGGAGCCCTCCACTGCCATGCCACCTGCCCACCATCTGTCTGAGAAAACCCTCTCCCTCCTCTGCTACCGCCAGGGCCTACGGCGGAGGGGACTGAGCTCCCAGCTGGGGCGCTGCTGCTATCTGCGGGCTCTGCCCGCTTCCTACCGTCTCAGCCACCCGCACCCCAGGCCCCACCTCCAGCGGCCGGAGGCACTGCTTCTCTCTCTGCCCCATCCCATGTAAAGGGCCAGTCAGAGGCTTCCCAGGGGAGATGGACGCAGGTTCGGGGGTCTTCCCCTAAACCAGAGCAACATGGGGGCCTCTCAGGAAGCCTGCGTGTGGGATGGGGACGGCAGTCCTCACTCTCGCTCAGGTGTACTGAGCACACTTTCCACGCCTCGCCTCGCGCTAAGTGCTTATGATCTGATCGCATATAATGTTCACAACAACCTTGCGAGGTCGGTACGACTGTCATTCCCCTCCTTTTTACAGACGGGGAGGGCCAGCTTGGAAAGTGAGGTGACATGTCCAAGATCGCACAGCGGTGAGGGGAGCCGGCAGCAGCTGAGCCCAGACCACCAGCACTGGGGGACTCAGGCTGGGCCACGGGCTCTGGGGTTAGGCAGGGATGAATGTGGGTGATTAAAAGTCTTTTCTGGTCTTAGGTCAGTGCAAAATAGTTCAGGAACTGAGTGTGTGTGTGTGCACGTGTGTACGTGTGTGCGTGTGTGCACGTGTGTGCTGGGTGAATGGGCCATGAAGGGAAGGACAGGACAACCTTGAGCAAGGTCAGGGTAGGGCCTCCCTAGCCCCTGCCTGGGCCAGGCCCTCTGCTCTGGGGGGGATTCTAAGCACCAGGGACTCCAGGAGGAATCCCCGCTCAGGGGTCGGGGTGGTAGAGTTGGTGTCTCCAGCACAGAAACTCAGCAGGCAGAGCCTAGCCCTTGAAGATGTGGTAATTGGGCCTGTAGGTGGGGATTTCTGTCACACACGTCCTTGAGAAAGCATCACCATTGTCAGTGCTTGGCTAATTAGTCTGGTTCGACTTTCTTCAGCCTCGTTTTACTCAGATCCCTGGGATTTGTGATGCTCCTTGGTCCTCCTCCCTCTCCTCTCCTCTGGGTGTGTGCAGGAGGAGGATGGGGCAGGGAGTTATGGCTTCCTTTCAAGGAGACTGGGACCAGCTACCCCCCAGGGATGGGCCAGGAAGGCTGCTCTGAGACCTCGCTACTCCAACTGTGTCCTCGGCCAGCAGCACTGGCGTCCCCTGGGAACCTGTCGGAAATGCACAAACTTGGGCCCGACCCCAGGCCTACGGAATCCAGAACCTACAGTTTCGTAAGGTCTCCAGGTGATTCTCATGCATGTTCAAGTGTGACGAGCACTGTTCCGAGACACACCGAACACGTGCACAATGCTGAACGGCTGAGAATCAGCCAAAGTATGTATTTCTCCAAGTCTCAGAACAGTGGCGAAACATGACCCGTTGTGAGGTGCCTGCTGCTGTGAGGCAGGCATAGTACGGACACGGCCCCTTTCAGCCTCACGCGAGCTCTGCGGGCGAGCGTGGTCACTCCACCTCTGAGGGGCCAGTCACAGAGGAGAGGCTGAGCACAGCCTCCCTGCAGGGCAGCGCTGGGGTCTGGGTTTGGCTCCTGTGCTCCCGGGTGTGGGACCTGGGTAAGTTATTTGAGCTTTCTGAACCTTGGGTTTCTCATCTATCGAAAGAGGATAATACAGCTTATTTCAGAGGACGATCAAGAGCGTTAAATGAGACAATGCGCCTGACTTGCTTCTTGGTTTCGTGGGTGTCTGGGCTATTGTCTCACCCGGAACTTTAGTTGCTCTGCTTGAGTCGGCTCCAGGGGGAACAAATGTGCTGTGATACAACTCACAATGAAAGGACTCCTGCGGTTCAACCTGATGCATTTTACAGTTGAGAAGCCTGAGGTGGGCAGGTGAGCAGCAGCTGTTCAAGGTCACGCAGCCAGGTAGGACCAGGCTTCCACAGGGACAGGTGGGTGATGCTTCTAATTCCCACCCTACCTTGTCCTGTCCTGGAGATTCACACAGGTCCCCAAAACAGCTGGGGCCCTCATCCTCAGCCCCTACAATCATGGTGTTGCCAGTGGGTAGTGAATGCAATAGTCGAGAGTGTGGGTTCTGAAATCGGCTGGCTCCGAGCTTTGAATCCCGCCTCCCTCACTTACGATCCTCAGTTTCCTCAATTGTAAAATGAGGATCATTTTAGGATCTGTCATTTAGGGTTCTGATGAAGAGTATGCAAGATAATGCATGTATCTTTGTCAGTGCACAGTAGGTCCTCAATATATGCCGGCTGCTAATATCACTGTTGTCATTATGACCACCATTACTTTTGTCATCATTGCCATCATCATCACTATCACCACCACCACCACCACCTTCATCATCACTGTCACTGTCATCACCACAACTATCACCACCATCAATGTCATTGTCATCACCACAGCTACCACCACCACCATCATCATCATAAACATACCCTAGCCCTGCCTGGGTCTAATAGCTTCTTAAAGGTCAAAATCTCTGTTCAAACTCATCTGAAATGTACAAGACGTTCAGAATCTCATGAGCGAAGTCCCAATGCGTGGTGTTATCCTGCAGGAGGCCTGCGGATGCACCCTTTGCTCGGACACGGATCAGGCCAGGTTCAGAGTGTCCTCAGGCGTAGCTGGAAGAAGCCTGGGGCTCCAAACCTAGCTCCGCTACTCTCAGACCTGGGCCAGTTTTAAAGAGAAGATGACTCAGGATGTGAAATAATTTCCCTTTTTTTCCCCCCAAAGGCTATCACCCACTTCATAAAGTGATTATAAAAATGAGAGGAGAAAATAAATTCGTAGGTCCAGCTGGATGCCTGGCTCATCGTCGATGCTTAAAAAGGTAACTATCAATGCGCGGAACTGGGGGTGTTGGAAACGCACATGGCACAGTCCCAGGAGAGCCACTGATGGTCTTCGGCACGTCAGTGCAACCGACAACATGCCACCTGTTGCTGGTGGCCCGTCTCGCACCCTGGTCTCAGGGAGCAGCGTGCAAGCGTGGAGGGAGGTAAAAGGTAGCAAGGCTCCCGCTTAGTGAGTTCTTACCAGAGGCCGGGGCCTGTCCTGGGTGCACTGCATGGGTTATCGTGCATCTGATTCTCACAGCAAACCTGTGAGGCAGGGCCTAGTTCACGGATGGGAAGGCTGAGGAGAAGCCACTGCCACACAGCGAGCAATGACAGCGCTGGAAGCCACACGCTGGCCTTTGTGTAATCCCACGGCCTGAATTTTCTCTACTGAATTAATACAAGGGAGTGTGAGGATCCAAGCCTACTTAGTACGTCTGCTTAATTTCTCTCTTTCCCCTACAATAGTTGTGCGCGCGCGTGTATGTGTGTGTGTGTGTGCATGCGTGCACATGCATGTATGCATGCCTGTGTAGCATGCACGAGTCTGGGACTCTGGTGAGTTAGAGGCCCCGGGGGTAGTAGCTACATGGGCAGGGCTGGCTGGCGGGCTTCAAAGGGAATCCTTTGGCTCTGATGTCTCAGGCCCATAGGTGGCACTCTGACACTACCGGCTGGAGGCAGAGCTACAGCTGAGAAAGCCACCAGGGCACCCTGTTCCCCAGACAGTCTGCCCCTCAAGCTTGTCACTGTACACACATGAATCCCCCAGGAGATGCCAAGAATGCCAGCTCCCTCCCACTCACCCTGGACCAGCATGGGAATTAGCAGGTCACTGGGCCATCCTGAAACTCTTGCATCTGAGTGGTTCCCTGGGGAGGCTGGAATCTGGGGAGCTGGGAGGGTCCTGGGGAAGAGGATGCTGCTAGAGGTTTGGGGACCCCAGTGAGGCTGCCTGAGGATCTCAGCTAATGAGGAGAACCTGCAGGGTGAAGGCGGGGCTTTGAAATCCCCAGGCCTGGGGCCTGTCCTAGCCCTGCTGCTCACAAGCTTTGGGACACCGAGTCAAGCTCTTTTAGCAATCTGAGGCCCAGTTTCCACATCTGTCAAATGGGAATTTACGAGTCCTTCTTCATAGGTTTGCTGGGGGTGTTGACAGAGAAAAGGTGAGTGAAACGCCACACAGATGGCTTGGCACCTAGCCCATACTCTACAGATGTTAGTCTGGGGGTGGGGGGCAGGATAATGTGTTCTCGATGGTGCTGGCTGAGAAGACAGGGGGCCGGGATCGCTCTGGAATTAGCCTGGATTTCTGGGGACGACAGACGGGAGAGCTGGGATCGCCATCCCCTTGCTGCAGACCTGACTTGTCAGCAGTGTGGCTGGCTTGGTGGCCCCTAGGCCTTTTAATCCCCCATTCCTGTATCCTCCTCAAGCTGGACCCACCCTAAGGGCAGAGTTAGGAGGTGGGAGAGGGTCCAGAAACCCCCTTGGGAGGGAAGCCAGGATCATGGTTTAATGGAAGCCCTACTTGGAAGCACTGTAACCCTTTGAAATTTAATTTCCCCATGTTTAACAAAGAAAATACAAATATTACACTTCCTCCTTATCTGTGGGGTCCTCTGTGAGTGGTGTGAGTATGCCCCAGCTGGGCAGCCCCACCGGTAGCATGAACGTGTTACTGGCAAATGCTGCTTTGAGGGTAACCAGTGCAATGGAGTTCTCCAGGCTGCCCTGGGAGGAGCGGGGGTGGGGGGTGGGTGGGCAGGGCGCAGGGCCCAGCCTCGGCCCTGAGTGGTGGGGGCGGGGCCTCCCGCCTTACCTTGTAGCCGTAGGGGCAGGCGCAGCGGTACCGCTCCACGGGGTCCTGGCTGCAGGTCCCATTGTTCTTGCATGGGCTGGAAAGGCAGGCGTTGCACTTGGCCACAATGTTGATGTCCACTGGCCCTGGATGGCAAAACCACAGTGTCAGTGGCAGGTCCCCAAGTGGACTCACTGTCATACTCACTGTCCGCTCCGCTCTGGCCCCTTCCTCAGCCAGCTGCTGGCCCCTTCCCCATTTCCATGCAAAGAGGACAGACAGCTGGCCCTCCCCAGCTAGGACATCCAGTCCAGCTAGAGTCCCATTCATTCTGCCATTGTCCACCGAGGATGAAATCACAGTGGGGCATCATTCAGAAGCACTTCTGCAGTCAAATCAATTACTGTAATTAGCCTGATCCGATTTTGGTGCTAATCTACAAACAATGCACCATAATTAGAAATCCCTTGTGTATCTTTTTTTTGTTGTTGTTCTTGAAGCTCTGGGCCCAGGCTCCATTTGGACCTCCCATTCCTCGGTCCCAAACTCCCCTCCCCACGGACTGGACTGCGCCAGGCTAAGGAGGACACTGCACCTGGGCCAAAGGAAGTCCTCCTGACAGAACCCTCTCATTGGAGGAGGAAGTAAGAAATGGCCCCGGAGGACAGAGCAAGGACGCTGACGATGGACGGCAGACTGTGCTCAGGTATGTCCTGCATCCACGACCATCACACCTGCTTTCTTCAGCTGTTAAGGGCCGGAGGGAGGGATGTCACGGTCCCTGCACAAAGCTTTGCTATAGTCAGCTCTGACAGCAAGCCCCGGATAAACAGGCCCTACTTAACGTAAGGACTTTAAATGAACCCATCAGTTTGGAGACTGGCTTGAGACTGGGCCCAGTGTGTGAGCTGTTTTGGGTGCAGTGAACACCGTGGCCTGACTAAGCGCCTAGAAGAGGGGCTCAAACCTGGCTTCACATCAGAACTGAGACACTGTGTCTCCCTAGGACACAGTGACATTTTAGAGAGTAATTAAAGTATATTTGTGAAACACACACATTAAGCAAAGGACATTCACTAATAGAAGGATGTGTAATACATAGAGAAAGTAAATTAAATAATCAAAGACAGACAAGATATAAGAAGATGTCATTTTTTTACCTACTGAGTTAGCAATGATTACAAAACGAGATGAAATAACGCAAGAGTCTGGTGGAGAACGCAATCAACTGGGGGTGCAAAGTGGTTACAAGTGTTTCTAACAGTTCGGCAACATGTGTGAAGACCTCACACATCATCACATACTTTGGCTCAGTCATTTCTGTTCTCTCCAAATCTTGTCTGAGGACCTAATCTTAAACAGAGGAAGGCCTGTATCCATCAATGGTGGGGAAAAAATTTGGAAAAACTCTAAAGGTTCACAACTAGACACTGGTTAGAAGGGTTACGATGGAACATTGCAGCGCGGGGTCAACAGGGTGACTCCAGAATCAGAAAGACCTGGAACCCTCCTACCCGTGGCCTTGAGAAGTCGTTCAACTTCAGGTAGCCTCAGGTTTTAAATTTTTTAAAAATGGGGGTGATACTCATGTGTACCCCATAAAGGTGCGGGAGAATTAAATAAATTAACAAATGGAAAGTGACACGAAATGAAACGATACCTGTAAAAAGTGCCTAACCTGTGCCTGGCCCGTAAGAACTCAGTGGCGGTTGGTTGCCACAGGGATGGCGCAGCCAATCAAAACCACACGTGCCCCAAGTCTGCTGCGGTGACAATGGGGAAACGCTTATGCTTTAAGGATGTTGGATGAAAAAAGGCAGGTGAGAGATTTTCTCGACCGTGCGCATGTGTGCAGAAAAAGAAGTCAGGGAGGGCTACATTGGCACGCCAGCAGAGGGACTTGGCGGGGGAGAGAGAACGACAAACGGACCCTTAGACGCAGGTCCACACTGGCTCCCGCATCTGAGTCTCTCCGAGTGACTCGTGGAAGAGACGGGCTGAGACGTCCAGCTGTGACAGGGCGTTGGAGCAGGGCAGACCCCGAGAGGGGCGGGAAGGGTGGAGGGGAGGGCGGCACCCACCTTTGCACTGGAAGCGGTGGGTGGGGGTGGTGAGCAGGAGTCTGTCGGCCATGGGCTCAGGGCTACTGCAGCGGGCGATGCCAGGCTCCTTGTACCCCGCCTTCACCCACTCGGACAGCCAGCGCAGGCTGCAGTCGCAGTGCAGGGGGTTGGTTCCCAGCGCCCTAGGAGGCGGAGCAGGAAGTCAGGGCCTTCTGCCCGGCTTGACCCACAGGCTCCACACCCCGGGCCTGCTGCAAAAGCAGAGATTTTGGACGTCGGCTAGATTGGGGGTGTCTGGCTTGAGGACCAGCTGACTCCAGACTGTATGTACCTCTAGTCCCTGGGGATGTTTCAAACCCTACCCAAGCTCTTCCTACCCCTGAGGCTTTGCTCTCACCAACCCTGGTGAGACTCAAGCCTCAACTCAGTCTCAATCCAGGCTCCACCAGGAAGCTTCTGGGCCTCTGGCCATCTCGATATCTGGCTCTCTTGCCCTACTGAAGGGTCCATCGGAGGATGTGCTTACAGAGAGTGATACCCAGATACCCAGCTACCTAGGAAGCAAGCAGCCTCAGACCCCTGACGGGCTCACGCATGCCACTCTCAAATACGTGGCTTTGGCATTTTGATTATTTTGACCTGAAGGCACTAGAGAAATGGCAGATACATGAAAACAGGTCACATTTCCCAGGAGAAAGGTGTTCTTCCTGCACCAGGAATGAAAGAGCATTACCGCCATAGGCCTGGACAAACAGACCTGCTGCATAGCCCTGATCTTCCGCGAGCTTCCTCCGTATACTTCCTTGTCGCTGCCCCACGATTTACGGCCCCTAGGCCAAGCCCCTCTGTCTTGTCAGATCCTCACAATCTATCATTCTCTGTGTCAAAAGGTATATAAGCTTTGGGCCCAATGGCTTCTTCAGGTTTTTATTTTCTTTTCAAAGACTCCCATTTACATGTAAAAAAATAAATTTGTGTATTTTTCTTCTGTTAATCTTTTTCACGTAGGTCTAACTCTTAGGCCAGCCACAGAGCCTAAAAGGGGAGGGGGGTGGCATTGTCCGGGGCAGACATTTCCAAACTGGTATCCAGGAAGAAAACACTAGAACTTCTGCTTTGCAAAAATCATATCCTTTAGCATTTCTATTTTGATCGTTTTGTAATACACAGACACATCAATATGTGCGCACAGCATAAAAGTAATGAAATACAGAGTAGGCTGCAAACTCGAAGCTTTTCACTGGCAGAGGTATGCAAGCAACAAGTGATGGTTTGGGGCCTCAGATTCCCCCATGTGTAGTGGGGGGAGGGGAGACCTGAGGCAGAGGTCGGAGCGGTAAAGAATACGTGCTCGGGGTCAAGGCCGACCTGGATTTGAACCTGAGCTCGGCCGCCACAAGCTGCACAGCCCTCGGACAGACCCCTCGCCCTGCCATGTCCTCCGAGGGGTATGAAGGCCTATCCTACCTACCCCACCTATCGCTGCAGGAAGAACGTGAGAGAATCCAGCAGGGGGTCAGGTCTCACGCAGTGTGCGCTCACGTGGTTTATGTAACCGGTGACGCCTCTGAAGGCGACCGGGGCAGAGGACAGACACGGCGCGTGTGTGGGCACGCATTCCGCACACAGAGTGGGCGGCACTGCGATGGGGACAGGCGCCCTGGCGTCGGGGCACTGGGAGGAGATGACACGCCGGCCGGGACAGAGGCAACTGGGCGGGGAGCTGCGGCTACTCACAGGTGGGAGAGGGCGGTCAGGTCGCTGAAGGAGCCCTCGGGGAGGCTGGCGATGTCGTTGCCGTGCAGGGTCCTGAGTAGGAAGCATAGGTGAAGGCCGCGTCGGTGACAGACAGGACCTCGCCACGCTCTCCCGCTGTCCCTGGCTGGCCCGGCGTCCCTGCGGTTTTGATGGCGGCCCCCCCCCGCAGTGGCAGGGGGGACCCTTCTCCGTCCTCCCTCCTTCATGGCAAGCGTGTGAACCCCTTCCCCTCCAGCCCAGCCCAGCTCTGAAGCAGGAGTGTCGTGGGGAGAGGGTTTGGGAAGCAGAGAGTGACCTTTTGATTCGAACAGGCCTGGGACAGAATCAGAACACAGCCCCCTTTGGCTGTGGAACCGTGGGTAAGTGACTTTACTTTCTGGGCCTCCACTTTTGCACCCGAAACAATGGAGAGAGAAAGCTCCCTAATGGAGGCGCTGGTGTTTCAGAGGTAACGTGGAAACTTGTGTGTGAGGCCGTGACTCCGCCTGCATTCAAAGCCCAGTCATGCCACTTAGAGCTGTGTGGCTGCGGGCGAAGTCATCCCCCTCTCTGTGCCCCCGCTGCCTGCTGTAAAACGAGAACGAAGTGAAAGGATTTGCCACAGAGGGGGTTATGGGTGCCTTAAGCTGCGTGGCGCCTGTCATTGTCTAAGTGCTAAGTGATTCATCATTATTTGAGACAGGGTCTTGAAGAATGTCTGGGACAGATCAAGGAAGCTTGAGAGATTCCAGGGGGAGGGAGAAATGCTATCAGTGCCAGCTCAGGTGAGGGGAGGAGCAGGGAGGGGCACTTAGGTCCTGCAGAGATTGCCTGGGAGCCCGACCGGGTTCTTAATGAAAAGGGTTTCATGCCGGAGGGACGAATAGACGGACGGACACACACGCACACACACGGGACTGGCGCTTGTACGCATCTGAGTGCATTCTCCTACGAAGAGACCGAGGCCCAGCCCACCTGTGTGGCCTCAGCCAGCCCTCTCTCTACTCTGGTGTGGCAGCTGGAGCTAGTCTCACCTGCATAGACTAAGTTTTCGATAAATGCCTGGAGAATAGGTCCAGTGGAAAACACTGAACGAACATTTGCTTGGCTGTTCAAGTAACAACACACACGAGCAAATGCACAATTCACTGATTATACCCTCTGCTGAAGGAATCATGAACCACATGCGAAACATCCCCACACTGATGACTCACTGTGGGGCTGGCCTATGAAATGCAAGGTGCACGTGGGGGGGGGGCGTGAAATTCACAGACACTCAAAGGCATCTTTAGTGGCTGCTGGGCGCCGACTGTGTGCTGGGAAGGGAGCCTTAGTAAAAAAATAAATAAATAAATAAAGGGCGATCAGCATTGACAGTGGCCGCGTAAACAGGATAAGGAATGACTCCTGAATCTGTCCTTTTGTTTCCCTTGTAGCTGTTGTTAGCCTGCCCTGGGTCTTCCACTGAAATACAGACAGGAGCTTCATTATACCTAATGCAGAATGGAGGCTCCCAACTGAGCGCAGAGCTAAGGCACCCGCGGGCTTCTGATGCTGAGGCCTGGGGCGGGGGCCTGCGATGCTGCTTCCAACACGCTCCCGGGTGATGCTGATGCCTGGGCCTCTGCACCACATTTAGGTACCTGCACTGTCACCCTCCCCAGGTCAGCAGGAAGAGGGTGACCGGCCCTTTGAAAGGGTGTTCCAGGTAGCTTCTCACCTCCCTGGGTGGGTCAGAGGAGGCAAGAAGCACTTTCTAACACGTACCGCTTATCATTTCATCTCTAATTAACGTGGATATTTGTGAATCACGCCGGCCGCTGCCTGCTATCAGCTCCGATGGCTTCGTGGCTGCTTGCTGTTTGCAAACGCAGCCAGCCCCGCTATTAATCATTTCTGAATGAGGCCTGGGCCCCTGGAGAGCCCCCGAGCCCTAATTTAAAAAACACCAGATGACCCAAAGGCAGCTTTGGTGCGGTGACTCCTGCAAGTTGTGTTCCCATTTATTACGAGCTGAGCCGCTAAGATCTCCATAAACTGCAGAGTCACGGGGCTGTCATTTACCGGGAAAACAATGCTAGAGAAACCCGTCTACACTGCAGGCTCCCGTTCCCGGTTTAGCCTGGAAGAGGGACTGTCGCGTGTGCAGCCACATCCTAAAGGGTGCCAGGGAAGTGGGACCGTGCGCCCTCCCGGGAAGCACTTGGCACTCTGCTTCCCCCTCGCTCCTCATGGGGACGGGGACGGGGGCGGGGGCGGGGGCGGGGGCAGGCAAGCACCTCTGAACTCCCGAGGGCTTCTCTGCAGGCGCCGGGACTCCACTTTCCTTCCTGACTCTTAGGGAGTGTCAAGGGCAAACTTGGGGGTTTTGGGGTGCAGATGAGGCTATCGTTGGAACGAGGCGGAGACATAACCATCCTGCATCAGTTCCAGGCTGCCGGAACCTTGGGTCTGAGGATCGCCAGGCACAGTTTGTGTGTGTGACAGATGTCAGGAACTGTCCTCATCATCCCAAATGTGGGCTGGGCCCCTCCCAGGTGAGCTGGGGGTTCAGGTCAGAGTCAGCCTGCCTGGGTTTCAGTCTCTCTAGTAATTACTGGCTGTGCGAGCTGAGACAATGGACTTTTCCGTGCCTCAGTTCTGCCATTTTTAAAATGGGATCATGCTTAGTATTTACTGGCAGTAGGTAATGTTTTGGAAGATGTGGGGTGCTGGGCTCCACTCTCCTCTTTTCTGCAACAGTTCCTCCCTTTTCCACTGGGGCATCCCCCCTCCCCTGCTCTCAGTCCACGTGGTTGGGCCACCCCGGTGGAGCTATGGCCAGGTCTACCAAGCTGGAGCCAGAGCGACCACGGGTTAGAGGTCAAAGAGGGGTCCCCTTTTGGCTCCCCAGAACTATCTAGTGTTAAAACGTGGAGTGGGGCTGCCTGGGAAGGGAGTGAGCTCTTGGTCTCTGAAGGTAATCAAGCAAAGGGCAAATGGATCCCTTTGCAGGAATGCGGTAGGAAGGACCGATGCAATGCAAAGAGCATGACGAACAGCCCCCTGAGCATAAACAGCAAAGACCATCCTACTTCAGGGACCAGGAGCTAAAAATACAGGGGATGAGGAATGATGAATGATAAGCCACTTGCTCCCTCATGAGCACATGCCACAGAGTGAGCCCAGCGCTAACCGATGCCAGGCAGCTCCCAGGCGACTGGAGCCGGGGAGTGACAGCTGGGACCACACACACACACACACACAAGCCACATGACTCGGTGTGGGGCAAAGATCGGGGAACGCACAGATCCCCGAAGAAGAACTAGCATGTCCACAAGAACGTTCCTGTCTAGCTATTTTTAGATCCGGAGCGAGGCGGGAAACGCGTGTTTTCACACAACGTTTTATACGCAGGGCCCCCTGACCCCGGTCCTGCCATGTTCTCTGAAATGTATTCACAGCCACTGCCAACACACACACACACTTCAATGTCAGGCCTCTCCCCTGCTTTCCCGATCCCTTTCTGGCCTTTGTCTAGGGCTGAAACTGGAAGCTCATTTTCCTCCCCACACAAAACTGCTAGCATCCCTGGGGCTCTGGCCATTTCTGTAATGTTAATCAAACTAACGAAACTCTTCAGAAATGAGAGAAGAATATACAAATGCTTAGGTGCAGTTGCAGACATTCCAATTTCTAAGACTACCTTTCACCCCGACTCCCTAAATCGTAAGTATGTTACTGTCTTCATTCATCGTTAGCTTTGCCTTCATGTGTTACAGAAACAACTTAACACTAACAGTTAGCCGTCAATGGGTTTTTTTTTTTTTTGCATTCGTCCAGGCTCCCTTACAGTCTTTCTTTGTAGATATACATGTTTACAAGTCATAATTGTATCGCATGTACAAATTAGGTTTATTTCCCCCTGTCACACTACCTGGTAAACGCTTTCCCACGCTGCTATCTAGTTTTCCTCCTTACCTCTTACAATATTTGTGCTCCGTGGACTGATTACATCACGCTTTCCTTAAACCTTTCCCCCATTGTGGCGCTTGCAGGTTATATTTAAAATTTAGGTTAAAAATAACGGCGCAACCAGGATCTTAACGCACAGAACCTTTCCCTCACTTTGGATTATTCTTTAGCGTGAATTCCTAGATGTGCAATTACCGGGAGAAAGGATACACATATCTGAAGAGAAATGTGGCCCGTGAACATTGTTATATTTCCTGAATTGGCCCTTATGCAGAAAATGGTTGCTCCCTGCTGAGGGAGATGGTTGGAAGGAGGGCCTCCAAGACCCCTTTTTATCTATAAGATCCCACGATTCTAAAATCGGGATGCTAAAATCCTACTAGTTCTTAATTCAAGAAGCAGGCACAGTGTGTTGTGTGTTCATGCACACTCCCGAAGCACTAATGACAGTGGTGTTTCTGGAGTGGGAAGAAGCAAACCCCGGTGACTGTCACCCCGCCCCCTGCCCCGGCAGACAGAGGCACAGATAAGCATCCTTCCTCCCCGTTACGTGTTGAGCTGCCCCAGTCTGAACTACTCTAGTTACGAACATATACACAGAGATTCCATTGCAGCAAACTCATGCACAGAACCGGAGGACTGGGATGGGAGACAGCAAGTTGGGAGTGAGGGGGGACGGTGGGAGGAGACGGGGGAGCAGGTCCAGCCTCAGCCCTGGCCAATGAGAGGAGCCCCGTCCCCTCTGTGTTCGCGTGGAAACAGGGAAAGGGTTCTGCTGAGGTTTCCATTCTCCGACTCTCCGGAGAAGGTGGATAATAAATAAGTGACAGTAACAGATTGCACATTGTCAGCGCGGGCACTTCTCTGCCCCCGGAGAATTGATTTTTAATAACAGCACAGATGACATGTGGCGGAGTTGTCGCTGACACGGGTGTTTTGAGGGCCTCAATAAATCACACAAGCCTGGGGGCTCCAGCTTGGACCAGCTCATTGGGTGCTGATTGCTGATTGCTGATGCATTCTGGGAGGGGCCCCACGGCCCAAGGCAGGCTGGGCTCTGCAATCTGACTCCTGGGCCTGCTGGCCCTGGGCTAGGTACTTCGCCAATCTGGGCCTCAGTTTCCCCATTTTGAAAAATGGGCATGATCTTTTCAACCTCACAGCACTGTGGCAGAAGGATATATGAGGCAATGGCCATGACAAGCACCCCCAGACATGGGTATTGCTCTTATAGTAATAACGGGCCAGAAAGGTGAGAAGGTGACAGGTTTGGGGCAGAGCGTCTGGCATCTCTGCTCCCATGGCAGCGTCATTCGAAGCATTCCCCTTGGCCAAGAAAAGAGGCGACAATCGGGCCTGGGGTTGGGGGTGGCAGTGAGGTGCCATTCCGTCCCTTGCAAGTACTAACGTGGGAACGGGAATAACCAAGGGATATTTGTAAAGTGTTTACCACGGGCCAGGGCTGTGCTCAGTGCTGTCCACACAGCATCTCAGTTAATCCTCATAAGAGCCTGTGAGGCAATTAGCGTCATTATCTGATCTTATGGGTGAGAAGACACACAGCTCGGGAGGGGCAGGGACACGCTCGGAAAGCAGGTGACTCCATCTGCCTCGGTGGGCTGTCCCCCATCCATGGCTAGAACAGGGCCAGGCGGGTGTCATAGGGCGACGTGGGGCAGGGGTCGCAGGTGTGGAGGCTGCAGACTGCGTAACCCCGGCCAGAGGGTGGGGAGGCTGCTCGGCCAGGCAGGAAAGAATGCAGAGGGAGCCCGGAATGGCCAAGCACCTCCATTTTCCGAGAGAGAGAAGAAATGAGGGTTTGTGCGAGAAACCTCCCGATATTTAAATGTTGGAAACTTACTAAAACTTGTTTTTTTTCCAGAAGATATTCTATGAACGGACCCTATAATTGCTAACTAGTGGCTGCCTGTGAGCTGGGCTGGCCCTGGGCTGCCAGCTTGTGGTCGGGTGTGCGAGCTGCTGTCCCCAGGGGTTCCCAGTGTTAGCGTCCCCCCCTCTGAGGCCAGACGCTGTGCTGCTAGTGTACAGAATAAAAGTGGGTGGCCCCACTGACCCCCTCCACCCGCAAAGCACAGAGACTCGGGGGGTGAGTGATCTGCACGAGGTCCCACAGCGGCAGTGGGCTGGGCACGGGAATGGCTGACTCTAAGCAAATGCTCTGCTCACCCCACTGAGCACACAGGGTGCTGGCTGGGGAGGAGTGTGTGTGTGTGTGTGTGTGTGTGTGTGTGTGTGTGAGGGGGGCAGGGGTGGTGCTGAGCAAAGGCCGGGGCGGGAAGGCGCCCTCAGCCGTGCCCGCGGCCCCCGGGCAGGACGGGCCCCCGGGCAGGACGGGGCCCCCGGGCAGGACGGGGCCCCCGGGTACTCACAGCACTCGCAGGGACCGCAGCCCGTTGAAGGCGTGCACGGGGATGCAGCGCAGCCGGTTGTAGCTCAGAATCCTGCAGGAGAGGGGACACGGTGCGCCCTGCTGGCCCTTCCTATCTCGGCCCCTCACGGGAGCACTGCCCACGCTGTGGACCAGTCTCAGCAGACGGTTTACATTCCCCACGGGACTGTGCTGACGAAACACGCCCGGCAGTAAAGGGAAGAGGCACCCTCCCCCCACGCCGGGCGCTCACGGGCGTCATCGCCCAGCCTCGCCCGCGCTCCCTGGCGGGCGGCCCCCTAACCAGCCCCGCCAGCACCTCCGCTACTGCCAGGAGGTGAGGGCTCCCACCTGCGGAGCTAATGGGCCTAAATGGGCCGGACGAAATGTGATGGAGAGGGAACCCCTCTGCTGGGGAAGGAATTCACGAAGCCCTGGCCCCCAAGGAGGGCCTTTCTCGGAGGCCGTCAGGGGCCCGTTCCTGTCTAACTGCCCAGCAGTGGAGTCTGGACCTGCTTTATTTCCCTCTGGTGATTAAGGTCTGCCCCATGCAGGGGCAGCCACAGCTCTGAGGGTCACCAGAGCAGAGGACCCACGCCTGAGGGTCAGGGGAGAGGATGGCACAGGCCCCTGAATGCCAGCAGCTCACTGTACTCACAGGGTGGAGAGGTGGGACAGGTTACTGAAGGTGTGATTGGTCAGCACGCCAATGCTGTTGTTGCTCAGGTCGCTAGGGACGGAAAACAAAGGGGTCACGCTTTGCTGTGGGTCGTAGCCGAGGGGTCCTGCCCAGCGTTCACGCATGCCATCCACCTTCGTCTTCCTCCCTCCCTCCCTCCCTTCCATCCATCCACCCAGCCATCCTTCTGTCTTTCCATCCTTCCATCTATCTACTCATTCATCCTTCCATCCACCCTCCCTCCCTCCCTTCCTTTCTCCCTCCCTCTCTTCCTCTCTTCCTTTTTTCCCATCCTTCCATCCTTCCATCCATCCAAACATCTGACCATCTGCTCATCCATCCATGTACCCACCTATTCATCTGCCCATCTATTCATCCAAATGATCTTTTTTTAAATTCAATGTTTATTCAATAAATCATTCAAACAATCGTTGTTCACTCATTCGTCCATTCGTTCAGCTATTCGATCATTCCATCGCATGTCTATTCACCCATTTCATTCTATCAGCAACACACAACCCCTGGGAGACTAGCCGCTCCTGATTCTAGTACTGTGTTTTTCCTGATCAGTTCTCCCTTTAACGGTCCCTCTACGCTCCGCCTCTTCATGTATTCCTCTTATCGGGTTCTCTCTTAGGGGGAATGAGGCGGGCGGGGTGCCGTCCTCTGCCAGCCACGACCCCCAGTGGCTCCTCCTCGGGGGCAGGCACTCAGAGCAGTGGGTTCCCACACTCGCTGCACACGGGAATCACCCATGCTCTGGGGCTTGGGTTCCACGCCCAGACAGTCTGATTTAGCTGTTCTAGTGGGGGCCTGAGCATCAGTAGGGTAAAAAATCCAAACGAACTACATGAGTGATTCCTATGATCAGCTAAGGTTGAAAACCGTGGCTCTAGAGCAGAAGTGGTTCTCAAAGGGAGGCAGCTTTGCTCTCTCCCGGTGACATTTAACAATATTCGGAGTCATTTTTGGTGGTCGCCGCTAGGGGGAGGGTTACTGGCCCCTAGCGGGTGGAGGTCAGGGACGCTGCGAAACACCCACAGCGCCCACGACAGCTTCCACCATCGAGAGTCAGCGGCCCCTCGGGTCCACAGCGCCGAGGCTGAGAAAGCGTCACCTGGAGGCTGGTTTCGGGCTTGCCTGGGGAGCCAGGCTGAACGAGGTGCAGGCGGCTTTCTTCCACCTTTCCTCAGCGGCCCCCACGTTCCCAAGGGGGACACCGTGGGTGGGCTCCTCGCCCCCTAAGCAGACAGAGGCATCTTTCAATGACCACAAGCCAAGGACTTATTTTGTGCCCTCCTGGGTCCGTTCCTTGGCAAGGCAGGGGAGCTGCTGAGGATCGAAGGCCACTGACCACCTGGCTTCCTGGGGCCCACCTGCACCCAGGGTGGCCCCGCTCCTCGTCTGGGGGTTTCCCTGGGTCCTGGCCGACTTGGAGTCAGCAGCAGCTACCATCTGAAGGAACCTTGGTTCTAACCATCTACTTAGAACACGTCTGTTCTAAATATCCGTTTATGCTTCTGGCGATCGAGAGGGCAGCCATAGCCTGCCAGAAACTGGAGACCGAGGGGTCTTGGCTCACCCTCCTGCCCCCACGGCTGGCCCACGATGCTGGGGGCGCTGCACGTGGTTCTCACAGAGGGCGCCCTGGCATATCAGGCTGACCTTTCCCCACCCCCCAGTGCCTCTCCCTGCCCCAGCCGGGGGGTGGGGGGGATAGTGCAGAAAAGCTGCAAGCCAGCAGCACTGTCCTCACTCACTCTCCACGTCGGTCACCTTCCTGAACCCCCCGGAGAGAGAAAGGAAGGCCCCCACCCGTGAAGCCGGGCCCCTTACATGAGCGTCAGGTGTCGGAGGGCGGACAGCTCCCTGGGCACGGCCGTCAGGTGGTTTCCTTCCAGGTACCTGCAACAGAGGTGCAGAGTGACGCCCGGCAGAGGGACACGGCACACACGGTCGTCTTCTCAGAGACGCCTTCCCTGGCCTTCCAGATGAGGCCGGGTCCCCGGTTTCGTCCCTCACAGCGCCTCTCTCCCCTGCAGGGCACACACCGCGCTTGTCACTTAACGTTTATTTGTGTGATTATTCAGCGAATGGCATTTTTCTCTGCTGGACTGCTAAGCTCCACGATGATGGCAGGCTCCTGTCTCAAACTGCCCAGCGGGGAACCTCCCAGTACTGCATACAGAGCGGCACACAGTAGGTGCTCAACACATATTTGTTGAATAAAAGCACTCACTTTGTGCCCAGCCCTCACGATACCCTCATGCGGCAGGCAGGGGTTTACTGTCGCGGAAACGGAAGTTCAGAGATGTTGAAACATGTGGCCAAGATCACACAGCAAACAAGTGGCGCTTTACACTCTCGTCACAGGTCCACTGGCCTCTCAGCACGCTCGCCCGAGACGGGGAGGTTTCGGGCGCTGCAGGATGGACACCCAGACGCAGGTGCTCTGGAGCCCCTGGGCCCAGCGTGCCAGCTCCCCTGGGTCCCAGCCCGCTTCTGGTCGCTGCTGTGCTGTCAGACAGATCGGCCTCTCATCCTGCTCACATCCTCCACTGGCTTCCGCTGCTTGCCAGAGGGGTAGCTACCTAGCTATGCCAATACCTGTCTGTCCGTCCACCCACCCACCCACCCACCTGTCAAGAGCAGACACTTATTGAAAATGGCTCGTGCTGCTGTGGGGCTGGAGAGTCTTCAGTCTGTCGGGCAGGCCGACACACTGGAAACCTGGGCAGGGTTTCTGCGCTACCAGGAAACCTCAGGTTTTGGTTCTTAGGGCCTTCAACTGATTATGTGAGGCCCGCCTCCACATTACCTCGGGCAACCTCCTTTATTTCAAAAGCCTGCTGATTATACGTGCAATCGAATCTACAAACACCTCCATGGCAACGTCTCGCCGGTGTCTGCCCGAGCCATCGGGCACCACGGCCCAGCCGAGCTGACGCGACCACCTCAGTCTCTGTCTTCGTCTTGGGTTTGTTTTACAGCAAACCTCGACCTCTGGTTCCAACTCCACTGACCTTAATCCTCCCCAGAGGCCCCACGCCATTCTCGGGGGACAGGCCTTCTCCCTCCCAGCCGAGTTCACCCCCACAGACGCTTCGACCTCCACTCAAGCATCGCTTCCCCGATGTCGTCTGCCACACCCCCTGGAGACGCGACAGGTTCCCGAAGCTCTCAGTACGTTCCCTTCACAGCGTTGAGCCTCCGCGGAGACAGCCTGAGTGTGGTCGTGTGGTTAATGGGGCAGAACCCAGTGTGTTTTGCTCACCACAGGATTTCGCGCACGAGTCGGCTACAGCAGATGCTCGGGAAACGTCGTTTATATGATGAAAACCCCGGAACGTGCAGGTGGGGCTGCGAGGGAGTGGCTTTGAGTGCAGAACGTCCCTGGCCACCTGGCATCACAGCTCCGAAGATGCGGAAGCAAAAGGCTTCGCTTCGGAGATGCAGATGTGGCTGTGTGGGAGAGCTCTCTGCAGGCTCTGCGACTGCTCTGAACGCCGAAGCTGCCTGCAGCCTGCAGCCTCAGCCCCCACCGGGACCTTCCAGAAGCCTGTGCTCGGCCACTCCCGTCCTAGAACCACCAGAGCGTTTCCAGCGGGCTGACCTCTGTGCTGACCTGTGCCAAATGCTCTGTTTCAGCGCAGGAGCCAAAGCACAAAAATCCACACGAATCCCCGTGAACGGATGGATGCTCCCCCCGTTCCTGTTTTGAGCTTTGCTGTGCTGACAGGCGCCCCACAAAACACTCTTGGACACGCTGAATGGTGAACGAGAGGCAGCACAGCCCCTTCCAGGAGTCCCCCTCCGCCCCCCGCTCCAGGCCAGGGTCCTGGCCACAGCCCGGGGCGATGGGGAGCAGCTCAGGACTCGGGCGCTGATGCTCGCATCCTGACCCCACCAGCTAACAGCTGTGTGGCCTTGGGCAAGTTCCTTAACCACTCTGAGCTGTGTTTCCTCATCTGTAAAAGGGGGCTTATAACAATCACCGCCTTGAAGAGACCGTGAAGATTAAGCGAGTCTCCGTGGAAAGCTCCTGGAGCAGTACCTCGGACACTAGTGCTCGGCACACTCTGCATGTACACGTCGCACGTGTGCGCACACAGCTCCATCCAAGAGCACGTACGGTTACTGGAAGACAAGTAACCAGCCCCTGGCTGTCTGTTCTCTATTTTTCTTCTGGAATAATTTTTCTGAAATGAGAATCAGCTCAGGTCACCTTCCTGCCTGGAATTTTTCTTTGGCTCCCTCATTCTCCTGGGACAAAGGGTCAGCCCTGACCACGGCCGACAAGACCTCACGCACCCCTCCTCAGCTTTTTGCCACACACCACCTTCCTTGTTGTTCCATCTGCTAAGATCATGGCCTCCTCGGCTTCCTGACTACATAAGACCTTATAACCCTGCTGTCTTCATAAAACACGTTCGTTCTACTCCCTGTGCGAAACGCCTTATTCACTGGTGAGCGTTCTTACTGTCTTTCTCCCCTGCTCCAAGCTTCTGAGGTCAGGGGCCTCATCTGTTGCCCTGGCTGCTGCGCTCCCGGCTCCCATGACAGTGTCTGGCACGACAGAGCCAGTGAACAACCCGATGGAGGGAAGGGGGCTCGCTCAGCTCCCAGCCTGGGCTCAGGCCTCCCTTGGCTCCCCCCACAGAGGCTCGTGACTGCCAAAGAGCCTAGAAGTGTCCTCTACTGAGGCCATCTGCTAAGGGCATCCCCAGATCTGTGCCAGACCCCCAAAATGCTGCTGCGCCCAGAGCCGGCCTCCTCTCTACAGATGTGGTCGCCCCCTGCATCTGGCTGCAGGCAACGTCTGTCCCTCTCCTGAACCACAGAAAGGCAAGGATGTGGTCAGTGATGGGCAGTGGCTCTATAAGGTGCTCTGGCGAGCCTGACCAGTCTGGAGGGGACAGAAAGCTGGCGTTGCTCGAGAAGGTCCAGCTGTCAGGACAGACCCAGCTGGAACCACGGACAGGTACCTGCAGCATCATGGCAGGGGTGCTAGATTTGCCCTCTCCCTGATTAAAGGCATGTGTCGGGTTCCAAGGAGACTTTTGGATGTCCACCATAGATCTCCAATAAGCCAGGCCGCTGGGCAGAGCACAAGGGACCTGGGCCTCCGCCGGAGGGAGGGAGTAGGTTAATGCCTAGAGGATGGGCCTTGGGGTCAGATGGACCTGGGCTTGCATCTATCTATGCTCTGCTGCTTCTTAGTCATATGACTTTAAGAAATTATTCAGCCTTCCTGAGACTGCTCTTTTATCTGCAAAATGGGAGTCAAAATACCGGCCTGGGAGGGTTGTTGGATTAAACGAGATTGCTAAGAAAAAAAATCTAGCACAACCCCTGGACACAGTGCACGCTCTGTGAACGGAACTGGTGGATTTCACACAACAGGCCATTTCCCCTGCTTCCCTAAGGGCCTGGCTGGGTGGGAGTTCCCGGATTCCTCCCTACCCCGCAGCTTGCACTGGCCGTGCCGCTCACTGCATGGCGCTGTCCTCCTCGGGTTTGAGATGAGGAGAAGGCGTCATTCCAGCTGCCTGCTGGACCCCAGACCGCCATCCTCTAACCCCTTGGAGCTAACCAGCGCCAGGCCAGGTTCTGCCCTCTCCTCTGATCAACGATTCTTGTCGTACCCTCCTGCCATACGCGGCCCTGGTCCTCCTGGTCAAGCCCCAGCCCTTTCACATCTCCTATCAGAGAGTGTGTGTGCGTGTGTGTGTGTGTGTGTGTGTGTGTGCACGCGTGTGTGCATGCATGTACGCACATGTGCACCTGCCCTGCCGGCCTGCTTCCCTTGATGTCCTCAGACCCCACACTGTAATAAAAGTCCCTTCAACAATTGGGCCTGGGGGGACGTATGTCATACTCCCCTTCTCTTCTTTTTGGGATTATCAGTGGTAAGACAGCAAATCTAAGGTCATGGTCCTCAGACTGAAATCAGCACCCAAACTTCCCGGTTACTGACCAGGAGTAGACTGGGGGTCGGGCACCAGATGCCCCGCCCCTCCTGCCTCTCATCCTCAGGCTCGCTGCTTATTTCCGGCCCTGAAGGTCTGATGTTAGTAAACATCCCCTTAAATGGGAGCAAACAGATTCTTGAGTTCAAGTTCTAGAATGGCAAGCCTGAGTCTAGGGGGCTCACGGCACAGCAATACTGGAACTTTCTGAAGCAGATGAAGCCCGACCTTTGCCCAGAGTACCTGTGTCCGTGACCTTGGGGGCTGAGCTGTCCCACATCTGCTTCTGCTCAGCTTTCAGTCGGACTCTGTAGCCTTGCTTTCCAAACTCTAGCCCGTGCCCCTGTGTATTCTTTGCCTGCTCCTGAGTAATGGTGGGAATGGTCTTCAGTATTATATGCAGGCCCCGGGGGCCAGGGGGTCCCTAGACTCTTTGAGGGGTCCATGAGGCTGAAACTATTTTTGCAATTACAGTAAATCACTGTTTTCCTTTTGCTCTGTGTGAATAAAACTTCTGGAACCTCAGTGTGAATCAAGGCAGCGACACCAATGGCATCAGTGGTTCCTGTATTTGTCACCTCCATTCATTTGTAGGTTTTTTAAAAAAAGCCAGTTTCACTGAATGATGCCCTTGATGATGCAATAAAAAAAAATTTGCTAATTACATTAAATCTCAACCCTTGAGCACACATCGTTTTACTATTCTGTGGGACAAAATGAGAAACGTGTAGAAAGCATTTCTACTGCATATGAAATTGAACTAGCCTTCCCCCCGCCCCAATAAAACACCATTTTTACTTTAAAGAATGACCAGCAAACAGGCTATTTTGAGGAGGGTATTCTGCAGACAATTTCGTGAAAATGAACAGAGGAAGCCTGTCATTTCAAGGAAAACTGACAGTATTTGTTGCCAATGATAAAATTTTAAGTTTCCAAGTGAAAATTAAACTTTTAGAAAACGTGTAACTGCCACGTTGCCTTTGACAGCGTCCCTTTACTGGGACGTATTATCGACGAGCCCGGCGGTGCTCTTAACGGCTGTGACAGTTCTGACGGTCAGTATACGATGCAATGTGTCGACATAGGGAAGGTCCGTGTGACACAGGGAACCAGAATCTCCCTGGACCCCTGCGTGCTGACGTACGATCACGCACGGGGGGAATGTCCCATCCAGACGGCGACAGACACCGGCGCACTGCAGTGTCACAGACAGAGCACGTCAAGTTCACGGCCATCCCGCTGCTTCCGCTCCGCAACCAGCCTTTACGAACCCGCCCCTGTGCGGTGCGGCGTGTCACCGGAGGAGAAAACCCACGGTTGTTTGAGAAGGCTGTTAGAGTTCTCCTCCCTTCCTAACGGCGCATCTGTGCGGAGACAGATTTCCCTCTCGTTCTTCACCCAAAACAACGTATCGCACGAAAAAATGAACGTTAGAGCGGTAGGAAAATCCAGCTGTCTCCCCTATTACATCGATAGAAACGGAATGTCACTCCTCTCAGTGAAAAATTTCTTATGGTTTGGTTTTCATAAAAGTAATGCCTTTTATGTAAACGTTATAAATACATTATTGTTTTAAATGGGTTAACAAATACATATTTTAAAACAGTCTCCGCTGTAGTTTCCACCATGGTAAATCTCGATAGATATAATCATCGACACAAATAAAAATTCTTAGAGGTCACGATGCTTTTAAAACATGTCAAACGGTCTTGGGACCCCGAAGTTGAAGCACTTCTGGGGTAACGGACAGGCACATGGGGCTGGGGGTCAGACTAAACTGTTTTCTCGTCCCGACTGGGCTGCTCTCCCACGGCGAGACCGGGGAGGTGGTTTTTACTTCTCTGAAAGGTCCCCGTCGTGAACGAGAGGGGATGTGGCACTGCAGGCCTCATTCAGCGACAACTGCGAGGCCCGACCGAGCCAGTGCGAGGGCGGCAGGTCTCAGCTCCGTCCGTGTCACCCATGAAGGGAGAACAGAGATCAGCTCGGTCCGCATCACCCATGACGGGAGAACAGAGAGGGCCTCCAGGGGAATCGCTTCCCACAGGGAGAGCACTGCCCTGCTCTGGGGAGCACGCGACACATGCCCACACCCTGCCCTGTGGAGAGATGCTATGGAGCTTTGCTTTTTCTCCTTCTCAGTGAATCAAACGTAGTTTTGTCGTGCAAGTGGGCAGCTCTGCCTGCGATAACTAACGATGCCTGAGGGAGCTGGGAGGCCAGTATCCGAAACCCTGACGCAAGACTCAGAGACATCCCTGACCCAGAGGCCTCCAAGCCACAGGCTGCTGGGCCTGGCAGCTTCCGTGTCCTGGGTCTGGCATCTGTTTCCTTGTCCTCTGCCCCCGCTTCTCCCCTCCAGGAGGTGGCAAGGGGACAGAGGTGAGGGCCACTCTCCTTGGCGAGCTCTGCAAACCACGTGTGGCCAGGGGAAGCATCAGCATTTCTGAAGCAGGAAATCGGGTCTCCTCCCAAAGCTCTGAAGTTTACTTTGTAATTAGAGCCAATTATCTCTGTTATTTCAATCTCTGTTTCAGGGGCTTTGGGGAGAAGCATCGCAGGCCTGTTTGCGTGGCATTTTCTCCTCTTTGACACGTGTCACTTGGCACTCAGTTAGCCCGGGGAGGAGGCCCATATCTGGGTCATTTTCTGCAGGCCCTCGCACCCCCCCCCCGCCACTGGGCACAGCGTGGCACTCACTGTGTACCTAGCACCGGCCCACACAGATCTCCGAGGCCCCGGCCCCAGCCAAACCCAGGGCCCAGGTGGACTCTCTCAGTGACTGTCTAGACTTTCGTTCCTTCCCTTGGGGCAGCAGCTCTGGTTACAGCCTCCTTGAGTGTGAGGAGATGCCAGGAGCAGTGACACACACCCAGGAACCTATCTGCTATTCCAAGACAACGGCACATGCAGGTTCCACCCCGGGAGGCAATGGCAGAGCCTGCCAGCGAAGAACGCCCCCGGAGGTGTTTGGTCTGAGGGCACGGGCTGCCCAGGAGGAGGGAATGCGCCCGGGGACTGGGGAGAGGGTGCAAGCTTGAGGTTCGGTGGCGAGTGTGTCTCCTGCCTGGGCACTGGGTTTCTGTCGGTCCCTCGCCTGGCTCTGCCCAGTCTCGGCGCAGGCCCTGTGCTCGCTCACTCGCTCACGTGGCCTGTCCCGTCTGGAGCAGCCCTCCCGCCCCTGTCCTTCTCTGCTCCTCCCTTCAGATGGCAGCCCCGGCTTCACCTCCCCGCAGCAGCCCGTGCTCGTCACGCGGGAGCCAGGCGTCCCTCCTCTGCGATGCCATCGCCACCTGTTCCCCTCCCATGCGGCACCTTTCCTATCATAGAGCTTCTACGGGGATGGAGCCCAGCTCCCGCCTATGAATCGTGACCCAACAAGTGGAGGGGTCATAGGTCACACCATTCTGCTCACGGTTGTCTCCCGCGGGAGCGGAGTCCCTGACACAGGAGGCTCCCGATACGTGTGCTGAGTGAACGGACGGAGGAGGGAGGAGCCCAAGCGTGGACACAGCTTGTGCCCCGCGAGTGTGAGCTGCCCGCCTGGCCCAGCTGCGCTGGCCCCTGGCACCTTCCAGAGAGGCCTCCCTGCCCGGGGGGCGGTTTGAGCCTTCCAGGGGGCGGGGAAAGGTTTTCCCCACAAAAGGAAGGGCTCTTCAGGAAGGGAACAAGCACTCTTCTGTTTAATCGGGAGCATCTGTCTGGGGCCAGACTGAGACACTGCAGGGGAATCTAGGGGGCAGAGGGCACAGTGGGGGTCTGGGGGGAGGGAATACAGAGAGGTAGACGATAACCCTCCCACTGTATTCTGGGGGGGGGGGGTCGGCAACTTGTCATCTGCTTCCTGTCTGTCCCCTGTCCAAGCTGCTGCGGGCTCCCCCGGCTGAGGTCTCAGCGGCATCCCTTCTAGCGGGGCTCCCCTGGGACAGCCTTGTGGGGGGCACTGCGGGGAAAGCCCCGCGGGGGCTGGCGGGGGGTGCTGCGGGGTGTGCGGGGTACTCACAGCTCCGTCACGTCCCTGGGAATGCCCTTGGGGAGGGCGCGGAGCCCCTTGTTGCCGCATCTCACCACCGTCTCCACGCAGGTGCACTGCTCCGGGCAGCGCGGGCCCAGGTGACAGCTGCTCTCGTCGTTGCCTGTGGAGCACCCCAGAGTGAGCGTGGCGGGGGACGGACGCCCGTGGCGGGGGACGGATGCCCGCAGCGGGGACGGGTGCGTGAGGCTGGGTGCGGGGACCCAGCTGCGTGCAGTAATAGGAAGCCTCGGCTTCGAGCCGGACCGGGACTACGAGCCTGCTGGTCTCGGGCGGGTGAGAGGGGTGAACACACGCCCCAGCCCCCGAACCGGGCGGAGAGGGGGTGCCCATCTTTCCCACGTTTACGTTAACAAACACCCGATGGACCAGGGTGTTAGACAGGAAAGAGGCCACTCTGAACCCGCTCAGGAATAAACCAACCTGGGCGAAGTGTCCGGGGGCAGGACCCTGTCTACTCCCTTCCTGCACCCCCTTTTTCCTCCCTCTGGCCACACGGCCCCTCTGGGTGGTGACTGTGTCCCCAGCCTCCATTACACCTTCACAGCAGTGAGCCTACAAACTACCTAACCTGTCCCTAGACAACCCAGAGCCGACCCACAGGAACGCCAAGGCCCCGGGCGCCCCCGCGCAGCCGTGCGGGTGGCGCACTGCACATCGGCTAGCGGGCGCTCACCCCACGGTGGACCTGGCAGACTAGGGTGCCTGGTCCACCTGTGTTCTAACGGACGGCTGAAAAGCATCTTGCGTTGGCAGAATCGTAATGTTATGGCACATTCGTGATGGATGGAAGTAAAACGTCTTTAGAAAGAGGCACCTTTCCTTAACTTGCACCAAGGAGCCGGGTGAGCCAGCGGCCGCCCTGCTGTGCCCTGGAGAGCTCCAGCCACAGGCCTGGGGGGCAGAGCAGGCTCTCAGGGGGGCCTGCGTTCAGTGCCTGCCCCTCCTCCCCTGCACCTTCCCCTGCCTTCCCAGGGACCGCCCCGCCCCCGCCCCCCAGCATTCTCACCTTCACAGGTAAAGTCCTGGATGGCCACGTCCTGGATGGGAATCTCCTTGAGGAAGAAGGGCTTCTGGCACCGGGGGTTCCCGCTGACGACACGCCTCTTCCTCAGCCACTTGCCGAGCCAGGCCAGGTGGCAGTTGCAGTTGAAGGGGTTGGACAGGAGGTTTCTGGGAGGAGAGACGGGGCCCCCTCTGAGCGGTTCCCTCCTGCTGTGGGAGCTGCCCCAGGGCCCAGCTCTCCAGGCAGGTCTGCTCCGGGGGCCAGAGGCGGGAAGGAGGGGGTCTGGAAAACGGGATGCCGGCGATCCCCTAAAATCCAGACGCGGTCTTTGCAAGTGTGCCATCCCAGACCGCCCCCAGTGGACACGACCGTGGCGTCCACCCTTGTCCTGCCATGGTCCCCCTGTGTGCTGAGCTCCAGCGGTGCGGACGGCCTGCAGCTCCTCATCAGAGGGCCTCGCACGCTTAGAGCCTCCACACGTACACGTGTGTCCGCCTGCCTGGGACGAGCCTCTCCGCTGTCTGCCTGGCTGGCCCCTTCCAACCTTCGGCCCTCGCCCACGTGACCCTGTCGAGGACGGCTTTCCTAAGCCCCTCCTCTACACAGAAACGCCAAAGTCCACTCTGTCCCATGCTTCTCCCCCATTTGCCGTCATTCCTCCATCGCGCCCTGCAGGGCGTGTGATGACCGTCCAGTGCGTGTCTCCCTCACTGGACTCAGTCCCCTGACGGGGACTCAGTCCTCCGACGGGAGGCACCGGGCCTGCTGTCGGCCGCTGGCGTCAGTGTGCCATCAGCACGGTGCTCTGCACACAACCGGTGGATGCAATGACTGGGCTGCTGGGGGGTGAAGGGAAGGCGGCAGCTATCATCACTTTGTGAGTGTTTCCTGGAGGACTGAAGCCAGGCAAAGCACTTTATAAAGTCATTCTCCCAGATTCGTCACAACCACCCTAAGGAGGAGGCAACAACGTTCTTCTCATCTCACAAACGTGGAGAGTAAAGCTTAGGGGAGCGTACAGGGCCAGATGGCCCTTGAGTGGCTAGGATGTGACACAGCGATGAAGGGCTCGGGATCAGACTTCCTGGGTTTGAGTCCTGGCTCTGACACTCGGTAGCTGTGTCCATGCTGCTTCCCTGAACGCTTTGTGGCTCTGGCCCTCTCGGCATCTCTGCGGTGTCTCTGGAGCCTCAGCATGGAGGCGCCTAGCAGGGGTGAGAAGTGGGATCAAATGGACCAGCCTACCGCTGCTAGTTCCTAACCTGTCGTCCCCTACCTCGATGCCACTCATTCATTCAATCCGTCCATTTATTCAAGAATTAAATAACGAGTATGTACTTAGTGCCAGGCATTGAGGATGTAACAGCAAACAAAACAGTTGCATATCCTTATTTTTCTGAAACCAATATACTAGTTGATGGGAGGCAGACAATATATAATCAGCCACAAACAAGCAAATTGTGCAGTATATTAGAAAACTGTCGGTGCTATGGAAAAAATTAGGAGAGCGGGGTTAGAGGAAGTGGGGGGGGGATGGCGGAAGGATCGCAGCAAATGACACTTGAGCAAGGAGTGGAGGGAGAGGGGGGAGGCCAGGGGAAAGGGCAGCCCGGGTCGTGGGAACAGCCAGTGCGAAGCCCTACGGTGGGTGTGGGAGGAGCAGGGAGGAGGCCGCGAGGCTGGAGCGGAGAGAGGTCATGAGGGACAAGAAAGCATGACCTTTAGGCCATTCTGTAAGGGTGCCTTCTGCTCCCAGTGAGAGGGAGCACGGGAGCGTGACAACGGGCACAGCGGAAGATGCAGCCAGAGCCTGTCTCGTCTATTTTCCAAAGGGTCTTTGGGGAAGGGAGGGGAGGGGAGGGAGAATGAACCGGCAACTGAGGTTAACAGAGCCACATGGAACTACTGTGAGCAAATACAAAGCTAACGTGCATGTGTCGGTACTTTCTACAAATATTAACAGAATCAATTCTCATAATAATCCTGTGAGGTAGATGATGCAGAAGGGACAAATGAAGCACAGAGAGATGAAGTAACTTTTCCAAGGCCACACAGCTAATGCGATTTGAACCCAGGAAATCTGGCTCTAGGGCCCAACGTCTTAACTATGATTCTAAACGGCCTCCTTTACAGATACAGTGAATTACGTGAGCAAGGTGTCCAGAAAGCGGGATTTGAACCCTCATTCTGATACACACTTAGGCAGCAAGCGAGATCACTTAAAAACCCCTGTCACTGGCCCACTTAAAGCCTTGAGTGGCTTCTTGACGTGCTTTGGATGAAGACCAAAACGGCCCCCAGCAGTCCCACAGCCTGGCCCTGGCCTCCTCTCCATCCTGGCCTCACACCACGCCCTTTCCTGCTCCATGCTGCGACCATGCCAGGCTTGGCTCAGAGCATCTGCTCTGCTCCAGCCCACCACAGGGCCTTTGCACATGCTCTTCTCGTGGGCGGAAATAAACTTCTCACTTTCTTGAACAAGCTAATTCCCACTTATTTTCCAGAACATGGTCCAGTGTTCCTCAACAAAGCCTAGGCTGGGCTTTCTTATTGCTGTTGGCCTCCTGCTACAGTGACTTACTACTACACCGTGAGCTCCAGCAGGGGCCACGTCTATGCGCCCTCAGCACCTGGACAGTGCCTGACATGCGGATGGAGTGTTCGGTGGGTAGATGACCTCAGCCCAGAGCGTGGAGAGCTGGGAGGGCAGCGATCTGCAGGGCGGGAGCCCGGAGGCCGTGCGCGGTGGGCCCGGGACTTACATGGTGGACAGGGAGACGAGCGTGGTGAAGGCTCCAGGGGTGATGGTGCTGATGCGGTTGTCGTAGAGGGACAGCAGTCTCACCGAGCTCAGGCCAGCGAAGGTGTCGTTGCTCACGCAGCTGACCAGGTTACTCCTCAGCATCCTGCGGGGGGAGGGGTGGGGACGAGAGCACAGGCACTGTCCTTTCCTTTCCATGGCAGTGCCTGTGTGTATGCGTGTGTGTGCACGCGTGCATGTGTGTGCGCGCATGTGCGTGTGCACGCACGCGTGCATGTGTGTGCATGTGTGCACGCGTGTGTATGCGTGTGCATGTGTGTGCACGTGTGTGTGAGTTTGTGCATGCGTGTGTGCGGTCTCAGTGCGCGCTGGGGAATGCCCGACCCTTTGCGCAGCCAGGCGGGGTCCGGCCGGCCGGCCCCCACAGGCCCTCTCCGGTGTCCTGCCCCCCGCGCCGCCCTGCGGGCCCCGGGCACTCACAAGGTCTTGAGGCCGCTGAGGCCGCGGAACGTGCGCCCGTGCACCGACTCCAGCTGGTTCCCCGTCAGCATCAGCTCCTGCACGCCCGCGGCGCCGTCGAAGGCGCCCTCTCTCACTTCCTTGATCTTATTGTTGCTCAGGTTTCTGGAAAGAGGGGTCAGAATGGGTCAGGACTGACTCGGAGCGGGGGACTCACTCTCCCTGCCGCCAGCTGGGGACCCTCAGGCACCCCTGGAGTGATGGCTGGATGGTGGGGAGCTGGGCCTTGGGCCCCCTGATGCTTGGTCTTCTGCATCTGTGCCTGGGGGAGCGGGCATCCCGGTCCACACGGGCTGGGCCTCCTCAAACAGACTAAAGTCTTTCCCTGCCCTGGGGACTGGCAGACATAAAATACTGCTTCTCAAACTTACTTCCTCTCTTCAACAGAGAGCTCGCTACGCAGCGGATCTCCAGAAGAGGGCAGGGGAAAAACCTAAGCCGGGCTCCCCGCACTGGGGTGGCACCTGCAGATGGATGTAGCTCCCTCACCAGTCAAGACCCTTGACTGTAAACGGGTGCTTCCTAGTCACCACGCCCCGAGCTCTCGTGAGGGCTTTGGCCCACAGGATCACACCGAGCCCTCGAAACAAGGCCTAGCAGATGCCTACTGCTTTTGTCGTTGTCTCATTCTGAGGATGGGGTGACAGGTTCAGAGAGTTCAGGTCACACAGCTGATGGAGCTGGGGTTTGAGGCCAGGCTTTCTGGGGCATGAAAGGTCCTCCGGTGAGCCTTCTCTCCCTATGGGAATGTTCCCTTGATGACAGGAACACCAGCCTCCTGACAAGCCTGCTTCGCAGTGGCTGGGGTTTGGGTCCTATCGAGCCTGGGCGCCATTTCCGGTCCTGCCCTCCACCCGGAGAGCAGGCCCTTCCCTCTGCTGCCTGGTCACGGTGAGCAGGCCTCACAAGGGCTCTGAGCAGCAAGCAGGTCCTGCAGAGCCACCGGGGCTGCGGGGTCCCTGCTCCCCAGCAGGTGGGGGGCTGGGAGCCTCCATGGACCAGGCTAATGTTTAGGCCTGAAAGGCCTCCCAGGGGTGGGTGGAGCTGGACGTGATGGAGCCGATGCAAGACGAGGCAGGAATCCAGCCTCCTGAGCTAGCGGCCGGTCAGGCTTGTGCACAGGGTGGAGACGGAGCCTGCTGACCGCTGAGCACCCGGAGGCTGTCAGAGCTGAGGGCTCGCCAGAGATGGACCAGCTGCTGGCCCGTAGAGCCGCTGGGCCCACTGAGCCCAGAGAGGGGAGGGCACGGCACCAGGCCCCACAGCACTGGCAGGGGACCCGGCAGCCGAGACCCTGGGACTTCTGCTTCTCTCCAGCATCCTCCCTGCAACGCTCAGGGCTGACCCCCAGCAACCTTTGCGGGGGAAAAGCCTCCCTCAGTGATGGACTCGGAGCAAGTGGCGGAACTGGGCACCCACGGGCTCAGTGGAGGCCACCCGCCCTCTTTCTAAGTACTGGGCCTGCACGGTGAGGCAGTGCCCACACCTGTGGACAGGTGTGGCGGAGACAGATGCTGCCTCCATCCCACTCGTGCATCATGTGATCCTTCCCTGTGCCTCATCAGTGCCTTGTCCCTTCTCGCTGGCCCTGTCTCTCCTGCCGAGGAGACAGGAGCAAACACTGCCCAGGACCCTTCCCTGAAGATCAGAGTTGGGAGACTCACTGGACCTATGCTCCCTCCTGGCTCTCCTTACGCTCGGCCGGTTTGCTTATACATCCTGGGAGCTCCGGTCCAGGCTAACCCAGGAATGAAGGCCACACACAGGGGAGACTGCAAATTGCCCCCCGAATTTGATGTGGGAGGAGAGGTGAGGCCTCTCCCAGCAGCTTCCTGGGGAACGGAAGTGCCTGGGCCAGGAAATGGAGGTGAACAAAAGAGGCCAGGACGGGGGACGGTTCCCACTTCTAGAGACACCTGTTTCTTTAAACGAGCGAAAGTAACACCACGTTACTGTGAGGCTTGTGAACTGGATTTCCTTAGGCTGGGAGAATGGAGAGCAAGAGCAGAGTACAAAAGGGGACAGAACTTTCCAGAAGACCGGGCTGCTGCTCTCTCTCCGTCTACCACAGTGCTGTTCAGAACCGCAGGCAGTGTGGGCTGCAGCAGAGAGAGAGAGAGCAGCGTGAGGCCAGCCCTCCGGACGCAGTCCAGGGCGTCGGGCCTCTGCACACCACCGGAGGGAAGCCCGCTTTGGCACCCTGACTCCACCGAGGGCGTGGGGGGTGGTCCTCACCACTGAGGGGACTCGGTCCAGGCCCAGGGTGCTGCAGAGCAACGAGAGGCAGGACGAACCTCACGCTGGGCCCGGCTGCCTCTGGAAGCTGCTGGGCGAGGCTTTCAGACCCTGTTCTCACTCTCCCAAGAAACGCAGAGGCCCCTGTAGTCTGGGGGTTCCCGTGGTGTCACCGGGACGCTGGAGCCCGAGGAGGTGAGCCGCAGCCGCCTCCAGGGCCCTCTCTCTGCAGTCCACAAACTGTCTGGCAACAGGAACGGATCTGCAATCCTGTTTATAGCCCCTCCCGGATGAAAGGGCAGTAGGGAGAGCTAAGGGGCAGGACACAGGGTCCTGTCCCCTCCTCACCGCCCCTTGCGGCGGGGAGTCTCTTTCTAGCTGCGGTGGCAAGTTCAAATGTCCATAGGGCCCAGGTAGGGGACTTGGTGTGGAAGCAAGCCCAGCGGGGACAGCAGTGACCAGGAAAACTCATGCCCCACGTAAGGGGGCAGCTACTCCTCGGCTAACTCAGAGTCATCTGGGAATGTGGGCCCAGTTCTGCGGGCTCTTCTGATTTTCTGGAAGATGCCAGAAATCCAGTTGTTTTTTTTTTTCTATGTAAACTCCTGTAAAAGTCTGTAAAAGTGGGTGACTACTTCTTATTAAAAGCACAACCGCTGCCAACAAACCCACCCACGTGGGAGCTGCCGTTTTCCAGACTCTGGTTGAGATCCTCCTTCAGAGGGGGCTGACCCGCAAGTCGCCAGAGAGAGGCCTGGCCTGTGCTCTGATGTGATGTCGTTTGCAAATGGCCTTGACGGACCATGGCCCTAATAACCCCCATGGGTAACGGTTCGTACTCCCCCTGCGTCCCCTGGTGCAAGTGATGCCCAGGGAGATGTTATTCTGACGTGGCAGTTAGGTTCAGGAGGGTCGGAGGTGAACAGCAAGCCTCAGCCCCTGGCAGTGTTCACTTTCCTTCCCCCATGCGCCCTGGTAGGCTTCAGTCGAGGGTGTAGCCTTAGGGCCCTGGTCCTTGATCCTTGAGGGAGCTTGGCAGACTCAGGCACAGGCACAGCTGGCCTCCCCACTCCGACGGGCGGAAATCCAGCTGACCCGCCACTCTGAGGGGGTGCAGGGGTGGAGACCGGTCCCAAAACATAAGGATCTTTTACTTAACGACAGAGTTGCCATCACGTTACTTTACATAAGTGGTTGCAGACGGAGGCGCCATTAGGACTAGATCTGCCCCATCAGGTGGCCTGCCGGGTGCTGGCCTCGTTTACATGGATTTATGCGCACGTGCACACACTCACACGTGCTTCCTCTCCTCGCATGGTGTGTGCGTTCCCCGGCTAACCGGCTCTGTCACCACCACGGGCTCCTGGGCTGCTTGCTCACTGATTTCTGACCTTGGACAAGTTACTTATTCATTTCCTGTGTTTCAGGTTCCTCATTGGTAAGACGTAATCCCCAACCTTTTTTTTTTTTTTTTTTTTTTCTCAGTGAGGGTCAAATGAATTAATCAGCACTGTCTGACACAGAGTAAAGCGTTAGTGGCCGGCTATTAGCGTTGTTGTTGGTAATTACCACTGCTGCTGCTGCTGCTGTCACAGCCTTGTGCCCTGCACCCTGCCACAGTAGTGCCGCTGCCGGGGTTCCCGGAAGCCTTTGAGTTTGCAACTCCTGTCTCAGATGTGTAATCGGTCACCTGGGTCACTCCCGTGCCCCCGTCCCAGGGCCAGGGGCTATGTCTTGCGTCTTATCTTTTCAGGCCTATTTCTGACCCTCCTCATGAACTACACGGAAGGTAGATTGATTGGTCCTGTTATGCAAATGATGAGACAAAGGCTCAGAAAGGCTGAGGACATTCCTAGGGTCGCACAGCAGGGAGGGGGCAGGCCCGTCTGTCCTCTCCTCACATTCCGATTTCCCGATTTCCTAGTATCCCGGCTGCTCCTCAGAAGTGGGACTATTTGGCAGCCCTGATTTACATTCCAGCACAGGACATATGGGACGGGCTGAGTGGCATCTGCCTCTTTTGTTGAGGACGGGGCTTACGGTTGGCCACGGAGCCCACCCCGCCCTCCTGGTGCTTGGATGCTGAGGCTGGGAGTTAGCGGCCACTGATCCCATATAGAGAACTCGTTCTCTATGCTTGAGTTCTGTCCAAGCAGAAGGGTGAAGGACAGACTCACAGTGCTTGTGTTTCAGCTAAAATGGGAGAATGCATACTTCTTTACGGAAGTGAAGACTACTTGATCCGTTTACTATGCAAATATGCACTTGGCCGGCTTCACTCGTTTTAATACCTGCCAGTATCTCCATCTGTGTGTAAGTGTCTGTCGTGAGGTTTAACATAAAGTGTGCATTCTCTGGTTTGAATTAAAAAGGACGTTTCCTGGCTTCAGACAGGTGCTATTTGGGCTAGGTCCCTAAAGCGAGAGGGGTACTAGACCACACAGGCAGCCTGACCCTCGGCGGGCCCCACACGTGTCCCCCATGTGCCCCTCTCTCAGCTGTCCCTTCAGAGGGCTCTCTGGCCCCAGTCGCAGAGCAGTCACTGAAGCCAAGGCCACCGAGGGGGCTGCGGGCAGGGAGGGAGGGGGTCTGAATAGCACTATGAGATCCAGGTGCTGTGCAGGGCAGGAGAAGGTCTCTTTCATTCTTGCTTGGCGGGGACAGAGGAGGGGGAGAGTAGAGAACAAGACAGAAAGAAACAAGAATTCTAGTCCATTCTCGGCACTCTGCGGAGTGGCCGGGAAAATGAAGCAGGGCCTGCCGAACCATTGCTCCTGGGAAAACCCGTGGCTAGGTCTGCTCCAGCCCGTGCACGCCTAACCTTGGTCGGTGCGTGTCTCTGTACAAGGACACCTTACTTAATGCACACTGTGGCCTCACGTGCATCGCGCTCACAGCCCGCAGCTCTCTAACGCCTGCGGGGACAAAACCACGTCACGTGGGTTTTCTCCGTAAGACGCCTCACAGCCCCGTGCTTGGGGTCGCTAGGCAGCACTTCAGCCCTATATTTTGGTGCCATTTTAAACAGTGAAACTGCCGACAAAAACCACAACATGCCAAAAAAAAAAATAAAAATGTGGCACTACATGGACTGTGGACGGGACACCTGTTCACGGCATGAGAACTGCAACGAGAGTGCCGTGGCTTTGTTTGGTTTTAGCTGGGAATGTGCGTGTGTGGGGCGACCCCGATGTTGTGCTGCTCCGTCTGTGTCTGCAAGGACCATGGGAGCACCGCGAGAATTGATTGAGGTGACAGGTGAATGTTAGAGAGTGGGCACATCAGCAAATGTGGGTTCCACGAACAATGGGACGTGACTGTATTTCTTTGTTCCAGGGGCAGATCTAGGGAGAGGGGTCAGGGAGAAGGGGGTTCGGGGCTGCTGTGTCTGCTGGGCCCCCAGGAAGTGGGCGGGGAGGAGAACGACCACAGGCCCGCACTGCCGTGATTACAGATGAGCCGTCTGTGAATGCAGCTCTGACACGCACAGGCTGTGTGTCCTTACAGAAGGCATGGAACCTCTCTGAGCCCCTCAGGCTTCCTCATCGGCACAAAGGGGACGGTGAAGCCACCAGTGGGCAGGTGTGCGGGACTGAACAAAATGGGGTGCCCCAGGAGGGGAGCCCAGCGCCGGGCCCTGACTCAGTGCTCTAACAGCTCAGCAGCCTTGTCCTGCTGTCTTTGTGCCTTGGCCTGAAGTCCCAGGCAGGGGCGGGGGTGTGACGACAGGCAGCCCTGATAGCAGAAAAGCCAATGCAGAGGCATGCGGGTCCTACGCCTCGGCGCAGGCTCCGGTCAGACCCCAGGCCTCCGAGACGGAAGCCCACGTGGGAAGCAGCTGGCATTTCCACTCCGATGTGCCTCACGGGAGCAGCGGCCATTAGAGTCCATTTAAAAGCAAACTTTTAAAGTGTTACCTTGTAAAGATGACTAAGCGATGCGTACCCTAGACCGCCATCGCCCATTGCTGGTCCTTTGCTGAGACCTCGCACCGCCCCTTGGGGTAGGTACTAGGTGTGGGGTGGGGGATCGGGGTGAGCAGAGGGGACAGAGGGGCAGGAGGGCCTGGAACGCGCCTCTGCACACTTGACAGTGTAAGAACGGAGAAGTTTCATTTTGCTCTGCGTCTACATGGCCAGGCCCCAGGCGCCTGCTCCCCAATACGTGCCCGCGGCAGGGGCCGGGGGAGGCCGAGGGCCTGGACTGGAGCCCCCTGTGCCCCGGCGTTCCCCGCAGCCCGCCAAGTTCCCGAGCTGACTTACATTTTCCGCAGGTTGGGCAACTTCTTGAAGATGCCGGTGGCCTCCAGGACAGATATCTCGTTGTCGTTCAGTCGCCTGCATGGGAAGCAAACGGATGAGGTGGGCCCCTCCTTCCCTGCCCTCCATGGCGCCTCCCACAGGACTTTGGCTGCCTTGCAGCCTGGCCCTCAATCTCAGCCAAGATGGAGAGAGCCATGGAAGCTTCAGCGTCTGCCCCATCAGCCTGCGGGGAGGGGTGGGGCGGAGGGGAGCGGGGAGACGGGGGAAATGAGAGGGGCAGGAAAGAGAGGAGGCCAGGCCCCTCCCCCTGGAGGAAGCCCCTTTGACTGGGGGAGTTGTACTTTTTGATTATTCAGCACCCAAAGCATCAATTGCTAGTGATCTGCCTTTATTTGTAGGGTACGGAACCGATGACAACTCTGACCCCCTGACCCCGGAAGTTTTCCCCAGGTTCCTCCAATCCTCCGAGCCTCTCAGCTCATCCCTGACCCCCTCCCTCTGCTGGGGGCCGCTCAGGGGCTCCACACCCAACCCTCACGCACGCTCAGGGCGAGCAGGAGGACCAACGAGGCTGTGCCATGCCATGTCCTACTATGACTCGCAAAGGCACAGAAAACAGCAGTAGCAGCGAAGGCCTCTGCCATTTATGCAGGGCTTACGCTGTGCCAGGGTTCAGGTGAGTTCTGGGCTCTCATTCCCTTGGCTTTCCCAGCCACCCTAGTGGATAGGGGCGTTGCCTCCGCGTCACAGTTAAGAATCCGAGACTCAGACCTGAGAGGCTACTTGGCCCCGTCTTCGGAGGACTGGAAAGGACAGGCCTCAGACCCCAGCCCAGCAGCCCCCACGTGCCCTCACCCCCCGCCATGCTGTGACTTTTCAGCTTTTCCTCTTCTGCATAAACCATCACACCCCTTTAGCAGCCTGGGGGACTGGAGGCTCAGAGAAAGCTCATCATCCTAGCTGCTTTCTCGCCTTTTGACAATTGCTTGTTTAACTCTCATCTCTCTGTGGTTATATCAGACACCTCATAAGGGTGAGGAGGGACCATCTGCTTTGTTCACCGTGGAAACTGGTGGGCCCAGCACAGCGCCTGGCTCACAGCAGGTGTGCAACAAATATTTATAGAAGGAATGACCTGTCTTTACGTGCGAGCAAGCTGTCCCCAGGGGATGCCTGCGTGGCTGCCCTCAGCCCAGGACATGCAGGACAGCCACGGAACGCCCACGCGACCCGGCCAGGCGGGGCCACCTCCAGGAGCCTCTGCCGGGGCCGGCTCAGGGCAACTGGGTGGGCGTGTGGGGACGCGGGGGGCTCGTGCCCAGGTCGAGCAGGACTTACAGGTCGGTGGCGTATTCGGGGAGGTGGCTCGGGATGCGGGCCAGCTTCTGGTTGGAGCAATCCACAATGGTACCCTCGCAGCGACACTTCTCGGGGCACACGAGGTCCATGAAGCACTCGCTGCTGAACCTGCTGCGGTAATCTTCTGAGCCTGGCAGGGGGCCAAAGAGGGGTGTCAGCGTCGCCAGGGCGCCCAGCACCTGGCGAGGCTGTGGCAGTGGCGGTGGCGGTGGGGGCCCGTGACAGACACAGGGCTCCTGCATCTTTTGGGCCCCTTGCTGGTGCGCTCCCCATCCCCCCGCCTCCCAGGCCCTGGCCTTCCATCCGGTCTCTGTCATTCACCACTTGGCCCCCTCAGAAACCAGGTCCCGGCTCCATGGGTTCCTGAGCTTTTGTGGGTCATGGACCTTTCTGAGAAGCGGATGGAAGTCGGGGGTGTTCTCCTCCGAGAAATGCTCCTGGGCACACGTGCACAGAACGTGGCCTACGAGTTAGGGGGCGCCTTAGTCCGTGAAGCCCATGCTCACGACAGCCCAAAGGAAGACATCTTGACGTAGTTCTGACGGGGGCGAGGCCAGGGGTGGGAATAAGGTAAGGGAAAGGGGTCCCCAACTTAGCTGTCCTCGGGGCCTCAGTGGGGAATGGAACAATAATATGGTCACAGATGACGGGTGACACCTGGCTTCCATACTGAAGGGCAGCACGGAGAGCTGGGGACCTGGGGAATCTGAGCCCACTGCCCTAATGCTCGGGAATTGGGCTCAGGTTGCCTGACGATCCTTGACAGAATGTCGATAGTGAACTCGCATTTAGAACACCGCAAAGACGAGGACAGCTCTTGCGAGCGTGGGACGTGTCCCCTCTGCTTTGAGAGAAAGCTCTGCGTAGCCAGCGAAGGGCCAGTTCTGCTGAGCTCACGGCAGCTGGAGCTAAGATTCATGTTTTTAAATTTGATTCCTCTCGAGGTTGCACAGTAATGGTACTAGGACCACCAATGTGCTGTCTAAGAGACACCCTGGGGTGCTGCCCTCGTGATCAGAAATGCCCCCCACACCCCCACCAGCACCTTGGCAAACCTCCGTGAGACCACGATCTGCCCCAAGGGGCCCAGGGGGACCATTTCTCCCATCAGACGCCAGCTAGTTGAGGGGGATTGTGGGTCAACATTTCACGAGCACAATGCTAGTCACAGAATAAGAGCTCGGACCACATTTGTCCAACGCATCAGTGGGTGCATTGGGTGCCCCGCATGTGAGTGTTTCTTAAGTGCTTCAGAGAGTGAACATCATCTGCTTGCTTAGCCAGTCGAGGTGGACCTTAGTGACCCCAGCTGCACCTAGGAGCTGTGTGGGGCCCTGGCAGGACCGAGGGGTCAGCTGCAGAGGGCGTGGGTTTGTCCGGGCTTTGCCACTCACTCGCCTCAGTCTTTCCATATGTAAGATAGAAACCAAATCACTGCCCCTATCCCACAGGGGTTGCAGAGAGGTGAGAAAGACCAAGGCCGTGAAGGACCTCTGGGAAAGGATCGAGGGCTGTCCAGACATTTGTGATTCTACTACCGTTTCTTCTAGAACCTAGCAGAACATGTGGCTTGTTGGGAGCCACCAAAACATCAGTGTGGGCAGTGATTACAGCTGGCGTTTCCTGAGCATGGACCACGAGCCAGGCGCTATTCTTTGAACTTCAAATAAATGGGTGAGCGCATTAAAATCTCAAAACACTCTGCGGCTTTTATGACCCTACTTTAGAGATGCGGAAACTGGGGCCTGCAGGCCACAGGGCATGGCCGAGGGACGGACCCAGGTGGGCTGCTGGCAGGGCCCACGCGGCCGGCACTGTGCTCTGCTGCAGGTGTGCTCTCTGACAAAACCCTCCCTCGTCCTCCTGGGGCCGATCGTGAAGCCCCACCTGGCGGAGGTGGACCGAATGGCACGTTCTTTGTTCTTGCTGTGGGCTCCAGGGAGGCAGGGAGCAGACACCTCCCTCCCTCTCTCTCGGTTCTCCCGTCCTCTCCCTGCGCCAATTCCCGATCGGGAATGCACTTGGGGGGCCTCTGGTTCTGAAGCGAGACTCCTACCTAAGGCAAGGGCTCAGAGGGCTGGGCCTGCCTCCCTTCCCTCTCCCTTCCCACGCCTTCCTTCACCCTGTCGTCTGCCCCCAGGCCTGTGTGCCGTGAAACCTGCCACCCATCCCCCTGGTTACTGGGGTGGCTTCCTGGTCCAACGCCTTATGCAAATCTCTCGCCCTCAGCTTGCCAGCATCCCTCCCACTGACGCGCTCCGACCTGGGCCCTCTCCCCCAGACACAGTGGTGTGCCCCGTCCTGCGTGACTTTCATTTTGCAGACCGGGCTGCATGACAACTCTCTCTCGTCCCCTGCCACTTCCACGTGGTCACTGCGTGAAGGGGCCTTGCGTGCACGTGCGTGTTTTTCTTCGGACGGTGTGTACGCCGGGATCCTCGCAAAGCGGAGGCACCCTGAGTGACGACACAGGCGGAGAGATAGGAGGGAGCCGTCTGCTCCTGCCCGCGGCGAGCCCGAAGATGCCAGCCGGCCGGGCTGCGTCCGGGGGGGACAGCCGCCGATTAAATGCGTTTTCGTTTTAATCAAGGCGAGAGCGGCCGTAAGTTAGCAGGAATCGCTCTCTGTGGTATAGTTGGATTATAACGGGCGGACCTCTGTGACGGAGCCGCTGACCCATTTTAATAAAATGATGCCGCGATTCCTTTCGATGGACTGGTGTGTTTATTCCAGCTCGGGCCCCCCTGCTGTTTTGGTTACTGCCCTGGTTTGTAATAATAACGAGGGGGCGGGAGTGAAGCATTTTGTATGAGTGGGAGCCAGAAATGTTAACGGCTGATATAAGATGTATGCAGCCGAAAGAGTCGGTTCCCCAGCCACAGCCGGCCCGGAAATGCCGCCTCTACCACTTCTTCGGTCTTTCATCACTGAAACTACCCAGAGTTTCTCGGAGCCATTTGTTATGCCTAATGCTCATAACCGCCCAGAAGTATTTTTAACTTTTCCGGAGCTTTAGAAGTCGATTTCAATCCCAGTGTGGATTTGTCACTGCCAGAAACACTTAGCGGGAGAGGAGTAACTGAAATGGGCTGCCGCGTCTCCTCTCTGGGGCGTGCGCTCAGACGGGGGAGAGACCGCGGAGGATTTGAAGAAGGGCCATAAAACTAAACCCCGGCTGAGATGGCTCCTGGGACAGCTGAGGTCACCGGGCGAGTCGCCTGCCCCGGCCCCAGTCCCGGCCGCCCTCCTCCCCGCTCCCGGGCTCAGAACGACGACACTTGGTACGTGATCACGGAGAAGCTTTAATCGACCAGGGGACGGACGTCCACAGCGACACGATTTTATTATGAATCCCTGCCTTACAGCCATTTCCCAGGAGAGGATGTATATGTAACTTTTGGGGGGTCACGGGGTTTGGGCAGGTAGGGGACCGAAGTTCCCCGTTTTTGGATGGACTTGGCTGCAGGGGCCAGTACCGGGCCCAAGACGGCGACTGTCACTAGCAGTCTGCATTCTGCAGCATCCTTTGGGCAGCTGGTTTGTTGAGCGGAAGTCACAGACTTGCCGTCATCTGATGACCCGGGATCTGTCAACACATGTGCCCGGAGCTCTCCTCTCCCTACAATATCCCCGAGACGGGTAGGATAACAGAAAGGAGGCGCAGACAGAGGGCCCCGGGGGAGGAGGCGGCCCGCCGGGGTTCATCAGCTTGAAAAGGGTTATGTGGACCAGCAAAAGGTCGTTCAGTCGTGGATGGCATCGAGAGAACACTGCCAGGCACACAGTTATCCACCTGTGGGCCAAGGCCAGGGGACCGGGCACCGGTGGCTAGCGAACGCCGACTGTTTTGCCAGGGGTTGGGTGATCAGCTGGGCAAACAGCTGTCCGAGCGAGCTATCCCCAGGGGTGCATTATGTATGAGTGTAGCCATGTGCCTGAAAGCAGAGAGAAGTGCTCTTGGCCTGAGGCTGGGCACGGGCTGGTGACAAGGCTGCTGCCGCAGGACCAGGGAGGTGCTGACGGAAGGACACCACTATGGACACACCCCAAAAGGCCTGGCGCCTGGCATGGAGGGGCAGCACCGAGGAGCTCAGAACGCCCCCTGTTCAGAGGGGATGGGGATTCCTCTGGGCCGAGGACCGATTCTGTACCAAATGGATCTTGGTACATTCAGGCTGGCCAGGAGGACCCAGTTAAACAGTGCTGCTGCTTGTTTTCCTTCTCACTCAAGTTCTCCTCCATTAACAAAAGGAAGCTTGAAAGGGAACGTTAAAAAGAAATTCCAACTCCCTATCAGTTCAAGTCAAGGTCTTTTTGATCTTATAATTCAAAGCAAGGGGACTGCCGAGTATTACAGCCGTAAAGAGCATTCCCGCTGAAGTCAGAGGACGCTGGGCAAGTTGGTTAATTTGTCTGAGACTCAACATCCTCGTCTGCAGAATGGGGCTTATAGATAGGGCTGTGACGAAAATTAAAAAGGTAATGATGTAAAACCGTTCAGTGCCTGGCCTATAGTAAGCACTCAATACACAGTAAAAGGATTCAGACGGGCAAACAGGACTCCCCATCACTCGGCCATGCTGGGCCCCGGGCTGAGTGGTGAGCTGAGAGGGAAGACAAGGAGAGTCACACACACCCCATGGGAGCCCAGGGTCCACTCCTGGGCCTGGGCCAGGGTTTGGATCCCACCACAGCTGTCTCTCAGGGAACAGGACACAGGCTCCATGGCATGAACCAATGACACAGTCTTCTAGTTATCCTGGGTCTTGGATTTATCATGAAACGAGCAGAATGGGAGGCACCAAGATCCCTCTTTATGGTCAGAGGCAGCAGGTTTCTGCACGGCCCCCAAGGGGTGCTGCACTAGCGCCATGTAAGGAACCTGGTTCTTTGGCCCACATGCCAACTGTGCTTGCAAGGTCAAGGACACAGACTAGACTTCAGGCTGCATGGGGACCAGGGCCACAGTGCTCATGAGGAGCGGGGTCAGGTTCAGAAGGAGGCTTACGGGTTCAACCTAAAGTCCCACCATTCTTGCGCTCACATTCCCCCGCTACTGGAAGCATCGAGGTGGCAGGTGGCAGTGGGGTAAGTCACGAGCAGTACGCCCTTTGGGTTAGCTACCACTTGGGAAAATGACCTTGGGCCGGGACTCTTCCGTGAAACAGAGGGACTGATGCCTTGGGGGTACCTGTTCCCTTGGAACGAATGCAGACAGACCATGGCTTCTGAGCTTGCACCTGTCTGCCTGTCTCACTGGCTGGGGCATGGCGGCTCCGCCCGAGGCAGGTGGTGCGGGTGCTTGTGTGAGGGTGGCTTGCCCTGGGGTGCCCCTCCCCGCCCGCTGCTCCAGCCCTCGTCTGCGCCTGGGAGGGGGGCACTCCGAGAACCCCACCCCCCCGCCCCCGGGCTCCCACCCGCCCCCGGGGAGGCTGGCAGGCGCGGGCTGCGGTGCTCCAGAGCAGAGAAGAGGTGTCCGGCGGTGGCGGCGGCCATGCTGCAGGAGAGCGCGGTGCTTTCCGCGGTGCTTGACAGAACCATGTTCCGTTTCCAGCGTTCCACCACATGGTTAGATCAAGCACAAAGGAAAGCGCCGCGGCGACCGGTCAGAGTCAAGGCCAGGAAGCAGCGCCAGAGAGAGGACAGGAGCGCTCAGAGGAAGCAGCGTGGAGAAGCGGAAGCCGGAGCAGGCCCCCACCGAGTGTGGTTAGTGCCGGGGGCGGGGTTCCGCGGGAGCCCTTCTGGAGACGGGAGTCCCCTGCCCCGCGTCCCGCCCCGGGGGGGACACAGGAGGAAGGCGGGAGCGTGGGGGATCGGGGAGACTAGCGGGCTCTCCTGCTCAGGGGTGTCAGGGCGGACGGGAGCCCTCCTGAGAGAATTAAGACGTCCGGTGTCTGTGGTCGCACCGCAGGCCTGGACTGAGCCCCCTCAACCCCACTTGGTGACACCCCCTGATCTGACCAGAAATCGATCTCAGACATCCATCTCAGCAGAAGCAGCGTCTGCCTGCTCTGTGACCTCGGGCCACCCCTGCAGCAGGTGGCCCCAACCCAGCCTATTCCCCGGGCCCCTTAGACAGAGACAAGCCACAGTTCCCGAGAGTCTAGCAAAGCCACAGTGATCTTCTTTAGGGAAATGTCCTTTGATGGGCCATAATTCGGGAGCCTCCCCGGTATCCTCCAGGGTCCCCAGAAACCCTCTGGCTGACAGACGCCGCTCTCAGATTGCTGGAGGTATAATGGGGCGGGAGAGGGGGCTAGAGCTGAGAGAAAATACACGTTCCTAGCCGGGGAGAGTGACAAGAGCCAGCGGGGCCCTGGGTTTGGAGCTAGACGCCACAGGCACGATGGCTTGGGGACACTGATTTTCACAGAGGAGGTGACCAGCGTCCCTGATAATGAAGGGCCTCTTCCAGAGTAAGGGAAGGAAGGAAATGGGGGAAGACACCAGATTCTAGGCTCTTTCCTGCTATGTCCTGGTTTTCTCCGTGGCTGTGAGTCACGTGAATGGGTTGGGGGAGACGACAACCCACTCTTTTGGACGCCAAGGGCCCAGAGGAGGGCGCACCCTGGAGAGGCCAGGGCCGGGTGACTGGGACCCTCCCTGCCCTGCTCCCTGACAGGAGGGACGGGGTCACTGTCCCTCCACGACGTGTTTGCGGTCTCAGCATTTCGGCAGGGCATGGGTCACCGGCCACGGTTGACCGGTTGGCCACGGTCGCTGCACCACTCTGGTCTGGCCCGTCCTCTTTCTGAGCCCTCCCACCTGATCGGATGGAGTGGCCACCGGCATCTAGACTCGGCTCCGCTTTGACCGCCGGATGTGCGGGGCTCTGTGAACGCCCCGGTTTGGGGATTCTGTATTTAAGTTTGAGTAGGCACATAGGATCAGAGCAGGGACGATGCATCCCTCTCATTCCTGCCTCCAGGCCTTGAAACCCTATCTCCTGCTCTCCTTGCCCTCAACAGAAGGAAGTGGAGGGACTAGGGAAAAAAGTTACCCAGAACCTTCAAAGTACTTCAGAAGGCCTGGGTTTCAGATCTTGTCCTGACCACACTACCCTAAACCGTAATAAGACTCTTCCGCTGTGTGGGCCCCAACTGCGTCCTCCCCAGCATGGCCTGGGTGGCCCCCAAGGGCTCTGAAACTTGAATTCCCTGAGTGGTGTCTTGCTGTCTGCCATCTTTGGACACAGTAGTGTGTCACCACCCTCTGCACTTTCCACCACGAGAGTTTCTCCTTGCCGACTGGATCCCCACACACAAACAGGCAGGTAGGATGGAAGGCAGACAGCATCTTTCAACTGCTGAGCGCTCCCCCCTGGGATGGGCTTGGGGTCCCAGGCAGCCCGGCGGTGCCTTTCCAGGGGGACTTGATCTGATGGTCAGATTACGCAGGCTGCAGCCTTCACCTCTAACCCGATCCGGCTGCCCAAGGCGGTGGGTGGGTGCAGCTGACAGGGGCAGACGCAGGGCAGCTGGAAAACCAGACGCCCCGCCCACGAGGGGGCTTTACGCACTGCACTGCGGCAGCAGCAGCAGCAGCAGCAGCAGCCCTCAAATTGGCTCCTAATTACATCAGCTGTCTCTGCAATGGGGCGCTTTTAAGGGAAAAGTAAAACGCAGAGTTATTATCTGTCCAGCCCAGTACGTGTCACCTGCCCCTCCTTTCTTCCGAAGCTTCCTGGAAACAGAGCTTTAGATCTACGGCTTCTGTCTCCCCGCAAGGCCAGGGCCGGTCTGGGCCCCAGCGTGTCTCAAAGGCAAGGCCTTTGGAGCTCAGCAGTAGCTCTCTGCGCCTTTCTCCTCTGCAGCCACAGAAAATAAAAAACACGCTGAATGCCATACGCCAGACTCACTGCCGCTCTAACTTTCTCTGCCTTTACAG